>JAHNEJ010002348.1:0-145000 GCA_022559845.1 Amorphophallus konjac | reverse complement strand
GCTTCTTTAAAAGAAAGCGCTTTGCCTTACCTATAATCTATAATAAATACCCTTGTTCGTTCGTGTAAGGTTATTTAAACTCTTATCGCGGGCTGCGTAATATATAAAGCGCTTGCGGCACCTGCCCTCTTTATTATTGCAGAGGAAGTGCTTATGCTTAGTAGGGGTCTCACGAGATTTTTTCAGCAGAATGCTGGTTTACAGTTAGTTTAAGACGCCAAAATAAAGTCCACCGATATCAATCACATCCACTCTTTGCCGATGATACAATAGTGTTCACAAATGACAGCTTGGAGTCCAACTTATTGATTTCCAGGAAGATTATTAGCTTGCATCTGGTCAAAGAATCAATAAAAGCAAGAGTTGCTTCAGTGTAGTGATGGTGTGTTCTAAGCTTAAATTGGTATGGCCTCTTTAGGTCTGAAATAATGCCTGCGAAGACACACTTATCGGCGGCCGCCACCGGCGTAAGGCACTTTTCATGCCTTAGGTCTGTGGAGGCGAAAGCCTTCATAGACCGCCTTTAGTCTCTGCTTTCTGGACTGGTTGAACATGCTGACAACCGTATACAGTCATTAGTGGGGAAACCCACTGGTAACACGCATATGATTGTCAAGAGAGTCACAACTCTTGACGAGTTCGAACTTGAGGGCAGGCGGCTCACTGTTGGTGATGTCGGTGCCCATCCACCGGCTTAGCCGGATGGTTTTTTTGTTAACCCTTAAGGGAGAGCTTGGAACCGTAAGGTTCCGATTGTATGTTCAGAGTGATCTGAGGCTTGCAGTAATGCAAGTTGTTCAATGAACGGGGTGCTTACCGTGGCATCCTTTTCAAAGACGACACGGTGAAAGCCGTGCTGGTGTTAGACAACAAGTTTGTTGGCTAGTTTGTGATCCGTTCGGTCTGATAAGCTCAGCGTGCCTTGGCCCAGGGCGCAGCGATGCGTCTTTGGAGCTTGTTCTTGGGAGTGATCTCACAAGTCGCTCTCATGTATCTGCCACTGGGTGAGTCCGGCCGGTCTGGTTGCGGACATAGTCACTTGCTTTGGTGTGTGACTGTTCGGGACGGGACAAGCGAGGCAACTCGCTTGATATGTTTGCTATTGCCTCTGTGATCTTAGATCATAGGATCTTTATCATTGTACGAAGCAAATCGCTCTGTAATAATGTACAGTGGTTAGGTGGTGGTTCATCACCTCTTAGGTGGAGCCGAGGGTAAGTTCCCTTCGGTATGGCTGAGGAGATGTGAGTGATGGGCTATCATTGGAGGAAACTCTGATGAGTCCTGTCTGAGAGATCACTAAGTGAAGCATTGTCCCTTGGGCTTTCTTTATTTTAAAAAGTTCATCTAGGACACTTCATAAGGTGGTTTGGTAAGATGTGGGCACACAATGGCAATAGTAAAGAGCTTCATACCCCAAGTTCATTCTTGGGAGGGTGTTGTTCGACTGCTGAAAAGCAGCGTTGGTGGAAAGGTAAGTCCGCCAATGTCTCGAAAGAGGGGACTATTGGACTATAAGAGTTGCTTCCTTCTTAGTCGTGGAGCTTCTCAAAGTAGGGAGGAGGATTAGCATTTTCCCTCGAAACACTCTCTCTAATATATGATGATATAGATAGATCGGGAAGGGATTCCCTAGTGGGCTGTGAGACTGCTTCGGGAGTTGGATAATTATAGGCTCTTTGGCTAAATATTTATTTTTATGTCATGTTCCTGCGGCTCTTGTACTCAACTTCTCGATATGCCCGAAAAAGGAACGTGGGGAAGAGGAATCGACAAAGAATCCAGGAGGAAAGGCGAAGTTGCTTGTGTGAGGAGAATGATCGTCTCTTTATGTTAGAAGGTGCAAAATCAATAGGTGCCGGAGCTGCTACAATTGCTTTAGCGGGAGCTGCTGTCGGTATTGGAAACGTCCTCAGTTCTTCGATTCATTCCGTGGCGCGAAATCCATCATTGGCTAAACAATCATTTGGTTATGCCATTTTGGGCTTTGCTCTAACCGAAGCTATTGCATCGTTTGCCCCCATGATGGCGTTTCTGATCTCATTCGTCTTCTAATTCTAAATCAAAATCGAAGCTGCAGGATGCTTAGCGCCCTGTAGTGAAAGGGAGTCCATTCGCTCAAGCATTCCCGCGGGAATGAATGGGGCGAGGGAGTGGGAAAGGGGGGGGGACACCTCCCTTTCCCCCCTCCCGTTTCCGAAAGCCTTGTTCAGTGCTTCTCGACCACGGCCTCTCTTCCCGTATGTTCGGGAGAGCCTTGGGCTTTAATGCCAGCAGGGCTAGAGAGAGTCCAAAGTAACGCTGTAAAAGGGCGGGACTTCTTTCACTGGCAGGCCTTTATCATGGTGAGTCTCATCTTCTGTTTTTGACTTCCGTGATAGGGGGAGGGGGAGCGGCGAGGTGGGCCCCCTCAATTCAAGATACTCGTGCATACTTTATTTTAGGGTGGCTAAACAGAGTTGAAAAAGGTGCCTAGGGCTCTTTGCAAGAATCGGGGATAAAGGCTGGTGCTCTAAAGGTTTCCATGACCTGCCGAATTTTAGTCAATTTATCGGGTGAGGCGTGTTCTGTAAGGTAAGTCCAGCTCTGCCTCTATTCGTGAAATCAAACTGGAGCTAGCCCGCCTTCAAAAGGAAGAGAGAAATGTGGAGAGCTCCTGTTTTACGTCTTTTCGTCTTATTTCCAACAAGTTGGAAGCTTGCTGTTCTGCAGGCCCCGCCCCAGTATAATAAAAGGGGGCTAGTTAGGATCAAATCAAGGGCTGGTCGAGTAAGAGCTCCTGCTTACCTCTCCCAATGATGGTCGAGCCCAGCTTCCTCTGTTCGAGGTTTAGGATCATAGCCTCGGTGCAAGATCTGCTTTCTCCTCTCTCGCTTTAAGCTCTTTCCTCTTTCAGGTAGTCAAATGAGGGCGCTAAGCGGGAAGCAAGGTCATCCTGATACGTCCAGCCGAGGTGAGCTAGCTACGGACAGACGAAAACGTCTTACTTGAGGTAGGTACCTTACTATATCTCCTCCCCCCTCTTGCTAAAGGTTATTCTCTAAACTCTTATTCCACCTCTGGGTCTATATACTGGTTTGACTCAACCTATCTACTGATAGGTTGCCACTTTCAGAACGACTTAGACGGAATGGATCAAAGAACTGAAAACGAATAGCGACCTGCTCCCCAATGGCCTAAGTCTCGATCGCAAATAGCATCTTGTTGAAGTTCCCGACATGAGCAGACGTTCAACTTCTTTCCATCAGCGGAAGAAAGACTAGTGGATTGCAACCGACCGGGCATATTCGGAGGTCAAAACAATTGGATGAAAGTTCTAATCAATGACATGTCAATGAAGCTGCCAAGCCAGGGTGTAAGCTTCGCTCTCTCCTTTCCTTTTAACCGGCGAAGCCTTACGACCCCGAAGTGCGGAGCGTCCCGTAGGACTTGGACCGTCGGTCGGGTTGCATAAAGCATATACGGTCCCCTTCCCTTGACAAAGAAATCCAAGAGCTTACTAAAAAGGCGAAACTTCGAAACTTAACACTTTTCCATTCCTTCCGACACCGTCCATGTGAAAACATCGGACACATAGAGGGGAAACAGAGAATGTCTGTTATAAGGACACCTTTCATCTATTCCCTTATCACATACTAGGAGGGAGATGATAGAATGGAAGCCCATACAGAGAGCCAAAATCATCAGAGGGAGTCAGAGACTACCATGCACCCCTATTGGCCAAGCGCTCCTATTCCTATTAGGACTTATTATGACTTCCTCTCGTACTTGAGTTCTGGCCTCACTTGCTTTGCGCTATTTCAACCTTACTTAGCAAGCAATGTAGAGTAGATGTCCTTGGAGGAGTGAAAGCCCGAGATCGTCCTTTTAGTCGCCTTGCAAGATCCTAAGAGCTCTTTGCAAGTGTATAAAACACTGTGCCGACTGTATTTGGAGTTCTCTCTTGGCAACCTACCGGGAGAACTTTCCTTATATCGATCTTTATCAATCCCTCGGGTCTCTTAAAGGACTTAATCAAACCGCTAACCGTACTATCCCCGGCCCCCTCTTCTCCCTCTTCCTTGCTTTTTCTAACTTCATCCCAAGCAAGCAAATGCAGACCCCTATTGTGAGGGCCCTTCCTCCAGAGAAAATCTCGCAGATTCCTTACTCTAAAAGATCATTCAAGCCAGCAAACCATCGCAGTCGGGGCAACTAGGTCCAAGCGCAAAGGCAAGGGGAAGGATTGACTTAAACGTTGTTGCATGAGCGGCTTCGAGTGGTTGATGATTCACTTTCGGATTATTACCCGCTAGCTATTGAAGCAGCAGTGTCTAGTCCGCCCACTGCGGAATGGGTGCCATCTAAGATTCGGTGAAGGTTCAACCTTCGACAGATACAGATATAGTAGTTCCACTCGATGTGGATCGCGCCCATGCTTGCTCAGCTCCAGGATCAGGCTCTTCAACCTCCGTTATATATTCCGGTCTATGCTGTTGGCCGAGAATCTGGTCTTGGTTGGTGCTCTAGTAAGAGCATTAGCTGTTCTCTTATCCCTGCTGTTGAAGGAGCGGTCTTAGAACAATCCACTTCTATTCCCCAACATCTCTTCTTAAACCCAATGTTCCCAGAGGCTACATCTATTCGCATAAGGCGCTTTTTGTAGGGTTCAACCTAAACTGATCTTTTCTAAGCCTCTCAAAGACTAATCGTAGGACTTCTATGTGATTGCTCCTTGTCTTGGACTTGACTACTATGTCATCCACATAGTCATCCATGTATGTATGCTTCATATCATGGAAGATGGCCTTCATAGCCCCCTTCTTTTTTTAATAGTAGTCAAGGTTTTAGTTTTAATAGTACAGGAAAGGAAAGACAACTATAGAGTATACCCCTAATAGAGTAGGGAATGATTATATCAACCATTCGGAAAGAAGTACAGCTAATAGTACGGTAAACAGGAGCAAGACGGTATGCAATCAATTAATGGAAAGAATACAGGCGGTAAACCATTCCTCTATCTGTCCGTTGCTCTGTCCACGAATAGCGTCTCTTGCTTCTTCATTCTTGGCTGGCAAGCTCAGTTCTTTTCTAATCACTTCGATTCCCGTACACGAGTACCTTCCTTCAAATAGATAGATTCCCCTTCCTAATATGGAAAGTACTTCTGTAAGCGAATCCCTTGTTTCTTTGGCTTGCTTCTGAAGCCAATAAGTCCTGTGCCTGGTAGGTGCAATCAGTCTGTCCCTTACCTGTCCATTCAAGCCTTTCAATATCTCGTCTGGCCCTGTCTTCTGTCGTACTCTCCTCTATCGAGAATTGGTCTCTCGCAACTGTCCTGTGGAAAACTCTTCTGGTAGCCCTTGTTTGCTTCATCGGTTTCAGTATCCTTTGCTTGGTTAATTTCTTCCCGCTCTACTGATTAGTTCCTTGACTACTTGACTAACTAATAAGTAAGGCTAGCAATCGCTCGTTTTTCTTATTAGCACGATAGGTGGCCCTTCTGTTATGAGTGAATCTCTATGGCTTATTTCTTTTCTTTCGTAGACCTATTTTCTGATACAAGACTGTTTCTAGTAGGTGTAACAGAACTACAGGTCTTTCAAGCTAGCCTCAATATCTATAGAAAAAGGTAGAACACCTTTCTTCAGGCCATCAAGTTGTTTAACGTACCGATATGTAAAGAGAAATAGGATAGGAGACTATACTTTCTCTAGCTATTTTACATCTAGCTAGAAGGATACTAACTCTATGGCTTGATGGGAGGAGAAACTTCATTTACCTCAGTCTATTTACTCTTCTGCGAGCCAGTCAGCTAGTCCTCTTCCCTTTGAGTGCAGGAGCAAGCATTAGTGCAGTTGTAAAGACAGTTATCACAGACAAGACATCGACGGTAAGTCCAGCAAGTCAGGTAGCGGTAGGGTGGTTATTATGACCTATTATATAAGGCAGGACAGTTTCTCTAAGTCCAGCCAGTGGGGCAAGTAAGGCAGTTGTAAGCCATCTTTCTTGTAAGCCGGCCAGCAGTAAGGTAGTATGTAAGGTCCTTTAATCCTTGGCCAGTTGTCAATACAGTTAGAACAGTGAGTACAGCTAGTAAAGCAAGTAAGGTCTGGTGCGTAGCCTTTCCTCGGCTCACTTCCCTTAGAGTGGGGAATCCAGTTCAAGAAGAGTCAAAGGAATATCTTTCTTTCCTGCCTTACCTTAACCCCGCTTTCACGTGGGGAATCGGTATTCAGTTTCTGTGATCACTTTTCGGCATTCTTTAAGCTTTCTTGGTCACCGGCTTTTTTAGTTCGTGAGAACTGGGAGAGAGATTGAAATCCCGGCTAACTAAGAGATAGAGTCGTCCTTTCTCTTCCTGACCTTTGTAGATTAGCCCCGAAAACACACTTAAATTTACATATGTTAAGCATAGCGCCATTTAATTCAGATCGATCGGTCTAAAAAAAGCTAATTCGTAGAATTAGATCCACTGCAGTCTTTTTCGGCAGGACCTAGACACGGAGGTTCGGGAAGTAGCGCGTGCCAGCATTCACTGGTGGAAGGACTGGCAGCAGCGAGACCTTCATAGTTGACATGGTCGGAGCTAGAGTCCCCATATCCGTCTCTACTCTTTCTGTACTTTTCTTCCTTTGAAAGGTCTTCCACTAGTAGCTGAGGGATATGAATCTGAATCCCGATCTTGTCTCACGGACTATCCCGTAGTGGTTCTGTGACCGCGCTCGAAATTGGATCTATTTCTTTGACACGGTCAACTGGCATTGGTTCAACTAACTGGCTGGCTGCTATTGATATCTGAGTCCGAGCCTTTGCTTCCCATGGTGCCTTTGCCCCCGAATTTCTTTTTGCATGGTCAACGAGTTCCTATCGGCCTCCTATCGGCTACTGAAGCCTGAGTATCAAACTGCTGAAAGCTCCGGTTCAAATGCCTCGGTATCTGCTTTATGGTGCTGGCGGATCGACAACGGGGTCTGGGGGGTTCCGTATCAATCCATGGGGGCTATGACCAGAGCCCCCGCCTCCGCATCTTTGATTCTCGCTCTAGCTAACCAAGCTTACACCATCCTTCTTTGTGCTTCCTGCGCTTCTGATTATGGAGCTGTACCTAGTTCCGGGTCAACGAAGTCAACTTCCTTTCCTGCCGAAAAAACCGCTTGTGCTACTTCAATGGATTATGGATAGGAGTGTCTCTCAAATAGTAAGGGATTCCGGGATTATTAAGTTATAATGGATCTGCCTTTGCTTGTGTCTCCACCTGTGCCTATGCCTATGCCAGTGATGGCTTTCGAAATGATGGGTCTACTGCGTAGGGATCCATATCAGGTCGGGATGCCGCTGTTAGTTTGGTACCTCTAGGGCTGGCTGCTCTCGACCCCTAAGGAGAGGTATACGAATGCTCTTCGAATTGGTACCTAAACCCTAGTTAGTTCCTGCCACCTATGCTGCTTCCCCTGCTGGAAAGTTTTCAACGGAGTCCATTACGCTGCGCCCTGACCCGAATGGAACCTACCGTTATGACCTGTCGTCACTATAGAGTTATGCTCAATTAGCCTATCTCAATCCGATATTGGCGGTCATCGTTAACCATTGCTTTTCACGCCGCTTTCCAATCGATACTTGTCTCTATAACGCTCGGGCTATCAAAGAGCTTCTCCGATATGAATGGGAGCCAACTGCTTGCTGAGAATGAGATCCAGCTCAACCCGGTCGCTTTTCGATCTTTATAGATAACACATTTATTTTCTGCGAGACATTTGAGTTCGTTTATGAAATTAGGAAAGGTAGGTTTGAAAAGAGGGCGAGCGCATCAATCTCATCTCCGATTCTTGATTGAAGCTGCACAGGTGATCTCGAGTTCGAGGTGAGGGCTAGCATCAAACGAAAAGCAAGGTCGTGGAGGGGACTACTTTCATTCCAGTCACAACTCCATTGAGAATCAAAGAAAACAAGCAATTGGAAAACATGCTCTCAATCAGAGAAATCCATCTATCTGCAAAACCAAACTTGCGAAGAACAGCAAACAGGAAATTCCACTCAAGGCGACGCCTTCTGAATATCAAGTTTAAGAATGACATTACCGTCGTGTGTTTTCCTGTTGAGGTCATAGCATCATCTGGAACTAAATAAGCTTCGGGGTCTTGATTTCAATTATAATCTGCATATGGAATTAAAACCGGGCTACCCCATGATCGTGATTTGATCATCATTAGGTGATGAGAAACCACGCCTTATGACGAAAGGGGAGCATTACGTCCGACCAAGACACCAGTCTGCCCTCTAATCTAATAGAGGGTGCTATGGAAGAAATTAGGCACTGAACTGAGGTTTTGCAGTGCTTATCACTCAGGACGGCCAGACTCCAGTCGTCGGTTTACTGGAAGACTTGCTGAGGAGCTTAGTGCAAGGGAGACCGAGCAAGTGGGAATAAGTTCTTCCAACTGCAGAGTTTGCCTATAAAAACGATGTGAATCGGCCTATGTTAAGTAAGGGGGGAAGTCACCATTCGAAGTGGTGTATGGTAAGAGGACTAACAATAAGGGGGAAGCGCAGCGATCAAAGCTTTGGTTTAGGGCCCACCTAGGTTTGGTTTAAACGAAAGAAGAGATGTTTCTAGCGATTCAGTTACTAGAGGGCGTTAAGCACCTAGCCTTCCAATATGAGAGCGAGACAAGCAAGCCTGAACCCATCCAATGAAGGAAGTGACGCTTGCTACGATCAATATCCGAACAACACCTTTACTTTGAATCTAGATGATGGGAGGGACCCCCTCTCCCGCGCGATTTGATCTCTCTCCCATTTGTCGAGTCGAGCTATCACCCCGATTGGAATAGAGATACACAGCTCCTCTACCCCCTACTCTAGTCAGCTTTCTATCTCTTTCTCCAACCTTTGATGATCGCTTGAAGATCTGCTTAAGGTGTGAACTATATTAGTAACGCAAGCGCCTCCTCTGTTTCACTTTCGAGTGATTCATCAATAGGGGCCCTCCCATAGGAAGTTGCTTCTTGGAATGCCGTCGTCTAGCTGGCAAGGCTTTCGTTTCTTTTGGGCTACCCTGTAAAACCGGATTCCGTTCCTTGATTCGAACCAGACTGACCAACTTCCCATCAGATGAATAAGAAAGTGGTCCAACGAATCCAGCTGAGCACAGATCTACTCTTCGAATAGCAAGCAACAATAGAATAGCAGCTAAACCCGATCCGCGGGTACGATATCAACTAATTTCGGGGGCCTTCCTTCGGGCAGGGTAAGGTCTGCACAGCTGATTAGAAAAGGAGCGACGGACCCGACAGGACAATCGGTTATATGACGGCTCTCGTCGACCGCTCTGTCCTTAGGCTGGCATGCGGAAAGCAACAGCGATATCAGCTTCTTCGCTCCATACGGGCGCAGCAGGCGTTCCTATTTTTCTATCAGCTTGAGCGGGGACTGTGCTATTGTTGTCGTTTGTTTGCTGGAAGCGTGTTTTTTAAGCTTTCAGTTCGAAGTCTGATTCCGCTGTGCTTGTTCAGCTTCATCCGCAAGGATACCTGACCACAAACTTAGAAAGGATGGCCCGCGATAACGGCTTTTTCCACGAAGCTCTATCTCTAGGGCGATCCCACTAGCAGAGTCAATTCATAGAAGAAAGATTTTCAGCAGTAGTCAAGTAATAGTAAGAGCTAACCTAACCGATCGAAGCGCGAGCCTGTCCATAGTGTGATCCCTCCTGTTAAATAGCCTAAGTCCCTTTTGTCTGTCTGTTCATTCGCACAGTGCCTAGTCAACTGAGGATTTATACATCTAGCTATATCTCGCATCCGATTCTCAACTGCTTTCTCCATTGAAGTATGAACCCTGACTGTCTTAAATCACCGGACATTTCATAGATCAATAGGGTAGGTCTATGTCAGTACAGGTATCAGTCCAGTCCAGTCTCAGTCAGTAATGGATGGGATAGTCCAGTAATGAATGAAAGGTTTGGAAAGCAGGGGCGGCTTCCTGTGCTCTTTCTTCCACCCAAGAGTAGACAGCACACATAACCAAGCGCACCACCAGGAGCTCGAAGGAGCGGAGCTCAGTGAACGGAGTCAGGCCAGACAACTTACCATTACCTAGTCCGCCCGGGTCCGGAGCAGCATCGTCGGTTCTACTCTATCCTATGGCCTCTCTCGGGGCAAGGTAAGCTTTAGCTTATTGCACGCCTGCCTTTCTTTATAGAGCGCACGCAAGCGCCTTTATGAAGGAACCGAACCCAGAGGCTGTCTGTCTTCGCTCCGATAGACATCGGAAAAATTCATCTAATCGGAATACCACACCGCCCAATGGTTCCCTGTACCCTTTCTACAGCTCCTTGTACCCCTTTCTTAACAGCGCTGGAAAAGATGCTGCGCTACCCTACCTGGATCGGCTTCATTCATTGTCGCATCCATTCCCTCATTCATTCTATTCCGCAGAAAGGAAGTCCTCGTTCATGCTTATCCTCGTTGGGAATGATTTGCCAGATATCAAAAATGATATCAATCATTAGAGTATCCCGTCTTTTTACCCTTTTTCAGCCCTGCCCTATAAAAAAAAGGCTTTCTTTCGCATTTGAGTGTGGAAATCACTATGGATCATTTTTGTGTCCAGTGGACGATACAGACTCTGAAACCGCAGCCACAGCCTCAATATCAGTATCCCGATCAGCATCTAAAGCATCAGGGCGGATATACAAGAAGTTTAACGAGGGAATTTGACATGATCTACAGGAATAAGTGCTACTATGATGCCCGGTTTTGCTTCTCCCTTACTACACCCACCTTTAGCCCTCGCTTCTATTCTATCATCCGACATCGATCTCGGCTTCCTTGACAAGGCAATGTGAGCAACGTGCTGAGATAGATCTAGAGGTTTGCCGTTCCAGGGCAGCACTCCAAATGTGATAGTGACTTGTGCATGTACGTGAAGCGGATCGAACATTCAACATATATAATGTTAGGTGCTGTTTCCCTCTACAATGGCACTGACGCGAGTTGGTCTGTGAAGGAGAATCAAGAGAGGCAATCATCCGAGGGGAACATTCTCCTCAAGTTGGCATTTCGTCTTTGATCATTTGTTATATGCTTTACACATGTGCTTCGGTGGACTCTCCCGAGAAGGCAGGGGCGGAGCGATCCCAATGGTAGAAGTAGAATGTAATGTAAAGCTTTCGCCCTTTCCCTTGTATGGGTCCACGAATTTCAATATGTTATGCTTGTTCCATGACGGAACATAAAAGCTCCCCTGCATTGAAGTTGATTAGCTTTATGCTTAGCTACATTTGTTCTTCTCGATAGCCAGATAGCATGCCTGCTTCTTCCTTTGCTTTCCTTTCAATCCCTAGCTAGCTTGCCTCCTATCCCTACTTGCTAGCTATCCCTTGCTAGCTTAGTGACATCCCTTGCTTGACAGTGCTTAGCGCCCTTGCTTGCTTGACTTCCATCCATACCTCCATCCCTAGCAGTACTTCCCTTCACTCAATCCCTAGGTAATAGGTAAGCAGTCAGTTCAGTTAGGTATAATAACCAGCTTTCCTTCCTTCCTAGCTCAGTTATTGAGTTAATTGGTTCATTGGTAAGATTGGTTAACAGCTTTCCTACTCACTAGCTTTTTGCCATTCCCTAACCTAAAGAATAGTTGCCTTTCAGGGCAATATTGAATCGGCTCTCATTCCTGCTTGAATTCAAAGGCCAATCAATCTTATGAAAGAGCCCTACCTCGGGCCGGTAAAGGAGTCATCGTCTTTGAGACTGTAAGCGCACCTGAGGAGTCAGTCTCAGCCAAACATAGGTACTGGACTTACCTAAAAGCTGTAAGCAGCCTCGGAGAGATAGTCTTTCGCGGGTAGTGGTATCTCAAATGAATGTCGAGTGGTATTGCCCCCTTTCTTTACGGATGGCGTTTTTGAGTTGTGTTCTCGACTAGTCTCTCTCTTGAGTGGTTCTTTCGGCCAGTGTTCTCGCCCCAGGTGTTCTTTCGGTTCCGAGTGGTACTATCGGTTGTGGGTGGTATTCTTCCGGGTGGTCAAGTTATGTCTAGTTCAACCACAGCTTTTATCGAGAATAGTCCACCCAGCGGGAAAGCGATGAGAGGCCTATATTTCGGAGTGCGTTAGTGTCTCCTCTGTAGGTTTGAGCAAAGAAGTCGGAAGCTCGAAAGCAAGAAGTGTAGGTCGACCATCATCTGGAGAAGAAGCGGGAGCATTACTCGTATCAAGAGCAAAAGAGGGGCCTCACTCGTCTCGAGAGAGGAGAGCTTTTCATCTGCTGCGAAAAACCACATACCCTGCTTAGCGCCCTCTACAGGATGACCTTGCTTTCCTTAGGTCAATCAATCAGGTTAATCCTTCCCAACTTGCATTCTCTTCCTAGTGCTTTTGGTTTTGAATCCCTTATGCCAGCTTAGAAGTGAAGTTCTTCCTTTCCTTGGCTTACTGTCTTTCCTGATGGTGAATAGCCGCTCTTTGATTTGATAGAGGAAGTGACATCTAAGGGGAAATAAGAGATGGCATCGAAAAGGAGAAGGCAAAGGGACTAAGAAAGAGTGTCTCGAGAAGGGGCTTTGAGGGACGACTGATTGACCATACTTTCCTTCGACGCAGGAAGCATCGAATTGCATTAGTGGGATAGCTTACTTCAATACTCCCCCAGAAAGCTAGTGCTCGTGAATGCGCTCCTTACATGCATATTAAAGTACCATACGCCGATAAAAGAGTCCTTAGGCCCCATCTGAGAAGGAAAGCCTGCTGCGCCCTTGCTTCTTTTAAAGTGCTTTCCTTTGAGTGAAGGCGCTTGCGTTTCAGCTCTTGAATCGGACTCGGATAAGATGTAGCAACTTTTTTCTTTATTGATGAGTTGACCTGAAGCTGCTTCATAGCTAGAGAGAAAAGTCATAAGCTTCTTAAGAGAAGACTTAGTACCATTAGTGAAGATAATGGTGTCATCAGCATATAACAGGTGAGAGATGATAGGACCATTCCCAGAGGTAGCAAAAGCCTTAATACTGTATTATTATTCGTGGAATAGAGTGAAAAGTCCTCCGCTGAGAGCTTCTTCCGCCAGAATCAAAAGACTCGGTGCTAGGGGGTCACCTTGCCGCAAACCTCTGGAAGAAGGAAAGTCTCCCTTCACAGCGCCGTTGAATATGACAGAGAACCAGCATTGAGTGAACATCCTCTGGATGAACTTTAACCAGACCTCACTGAAACCGAATTTCCTCAGAACAGCAAATAGGAAAGGCCACTCCAGGCGATCGTAGGCCTTTGTCATGTCAAGCTTGAGGACAACCGAACTCTGGATTTTTGACCAATGTCTTGCAGCAGCTCCTGTGCTAGGCAGATGTTGTCTGTGATGTCACGGCCCTTCACAAATGCACCCTGAGCTTGAGATATCAAGTGAGGAAGTAATGTACCCAACCTGTCACAGAAAATTACAGCAAGAATTTTTTAAAGAAAGTTGCCTAATATATCCCTGATAGGCCTGAACTCTTTAAGAGATTCAGGTTTATCAGTCTTTGGGATGAGCACTAAAAAGGTAGAAGTGAATGCCCGGGGAAGATGACCGCCTCTGAAAAACTCCACCACCGCCTCATAGATGTCGGAGTGAATGATGTCCCAGCAGTGAGTGAAAAAGCTTCCCGAGAAGCCATCCAGTCCAGGAGCACTATCCGCGGATAGGCTAAACACCGCCTTCTTGATTTCCTCCAAGTCAGGAGTAGCAGTCAGCATCTCATTATCAGCCTCAGAGACTAATGAAGGAATATACTGTCAAAAATCCGTGATATCAGCTGAGCAGCCCTTAGGGGAAAACAAGTCTATGTAATACTGTATTGCCATATCATGGAGGATGACAGGGTCAGAAATAGTGTTCCCCAAGCTGTCCTGCAGTGAGCTGATGGTCGCCTTTCTTCTTTTTTCTGCCACTAGAGAATGACGCAAGCGCCTTCCTTCCCCCCGACCGCTGGTTTTCCCCGAACAAGTAAAGTAAGCGAGCTCATGAACACCTTCGATTCGAATGGTGTTGGTTCGACGAACTCGCTCGGGCGGGTTATTTATATTTAAAAGAAAGAACATTAAAATATGTAGAGTTCACCGGGGAATAGCTCACAGCCGGAAGCTGGCTAATGCTGGAGCAGGCAACTAAACCAGCAGTTCAACGAGAAAGCATTGGGGGAGCCAAGCAGTGATTAACGCTTCTTCAATTCAAAAGGTAGTACCACTTTCTTTTTCTCAAAAAGCAGTAAGGCGCTTGCGGAGACGGCGTTGCATGCTGCGATGCGTTCTGCATTACAAGCGGTATATGTTGGTTGCCCGTCGGAACCCAATGCTGCTTAGATTTGGATAAAGCAGGTGCAGCTTTGTTGGGTTTAGATGAAGGAGCAGAGCTCTTATTCTCTACGGAAACGATAGCAGTTCGGCTGTGGCTTCTTCTTGCATGAAGAGAGCTCGTGACCAAGCTTGCGGCAGGACTTGCAGTAGGCAGGGAAGTTGTCTCGTTCTAAGTATTGCACCTTTAGAGACGAAATGTGTGTTGATACCTTCGCCCACCGGTCTTCTTATTCAAGTAGTTAACATTTCGCTTCGGTAAGCATTCCTTGGGCGAAGAGGGGATTTGCGCATCCAACGAGAAATGGCCTTGCTTGCCTTTTGTGATCTGCCAACTGCAATACTACGAATAGAAAAGGCTGACACAACCCATTCAAACAGCTCGTATATACGCTATTTCATGCACACTTGCAGCCGCAGATCGTCTTCTCCTCCTTTTGAAGTTGAATGTCGGAAATCGTCTTCTCAGCCTAGCTAAAGTGAGGCAGCACTATTCGCTTTCAGTAAAGTGTCACTTGCTTGCACAAGCCTTATATATGCGACCCCTTCTGATTCACTTTCTAACTCGTCTTTTAATGCCCTAAGCCTGGCCTTCGACTTCAAGCAGTAACCAGCTCGCTGCTCTAACGGGTGGGTTTGAGCATTAAATATGGTTACGCAAGCCCTTCTTATAATTGGAATAAATAATAGAAAGAAATAAGAGCATGCGGGAGTAGGAATCACAAGTCAGCTACCCTACCTGTCTGCTACTTCTATGCTCTTGTTTTCAATAGATAGGATGGTTGCACTAGGAAAGCCCGTGGGCACACATGCAAAGGCATAATCACCCCTTACCGAACCCTAACGCAAGCGCCTCCACCTCTGTCTCTTCCATTCTCTATCTCCTATTTATTATTAAAAGAAGAACTCGAAAGAAAGCGAGTCAGCTGGTACTGGTAATAGGGATGAATCGGCACAGGCACATGATATTCATCGCCTTTCTTCGCCGCAAGCGCGTTTATTAGCTGAGGCTACTTTACTAGGCTATTCTTCTTTCGAAGAAAGTAAGGACGTTGTAGAAGGGCACTCTCACTCTCTCTGGGCCCTCTCTCTTGCAAGTGAACTAAAGGCTAGGCTTCGCTTAGCGCCCTTTGCTCGAATGCCTTGTTCTGTACTGTAGCAAAAGAATAAGCTGCTCTCGAAGAAGCTGTAGGAATAAGCGCTCCTTGAACGGAGAGGAAGCAGGCTAACTAAACCCAGGGCAACCCATTAAAATCAGACTTTCAGCGACTATATTGGCATAGAAGCATAGAAGCTATGAAAGAATAGGCTTTGAGGGAGGAGACAAGAGCCTTTCCGCTTTTCATTCAAAATACCATCCTCGGGAGGAGAAGCCGATTATCATAATAACGCGGGACTGATTCCTGTTGATTCCGAAGCGAAGATGACAGAAAGACCACCCAACAGGAAAGGACATTCTTGCCGTCTTTGATATGATTCTAGAGTATAAACCGGGCAGAACACTCCTCCGGCAGCACAAGAAGGTCCCCCGGCTCTGGGCTTTTTGTCAAGCCCTCTAATGCAACCGCTGCGCCCCTGCTGCTTCCCCTGCGCTTAAACCTGCCTCGCCTCATGTCATTGCTTATTACCATGCTTCTTCCTCAAGAAATCCAACGTATGCGTTAAGGCAAGAAAAGGGGATACTAGAAGGCGACTCGGCACGCTGATCACTCTTATCAACTCGATAAGAATCGCCTGGCTTATGCTCACAGGTCTTTCATCACTGCCTTGCCCTTATGTGAATTAAAAAACGGATGCCCATAAAAGGGCTATATCTCCCTCCCACCTGACAAGCAAATTATCGTAGAATAAGTAGCGAGCTTAACGCTACCCAAAGCGCTAATTTAGGTTTCGAGAGCATTGCTCTCTAATTCTAATAGAATGATAAAGTCTCTTTTCCCACGTAGTTCGTCGGTCAAACCCACGATTCTCTTCTCAAAGTCATAGGGAGAGTCTTTCTTTTTTTAGTATCACCTATATCAATGCAATGAAAGAACCATCCCTTCCTATTTGTTTGTCATGTCAGATAGAAAGAAAATGAGACCAAGCCCCTTCTTTACCAAGGGGGTGGGGTGAAGGGGAGGTTTACATACAACCGGGTCAAAATGGTTTATGATTGAATCTCAGAGGCATTCTTATCATTTGGTAGATCCAAGTCCATGGCCTATTTCGGGTTCACTCGGAGCTTTTGCAACCACCGTAGGAGGTGTGATGTACATGCACCCATTTCAAGGGGGTGCAACACTTCTCAGTTTGGGCCTAATATTTATCCTATATACCATGTTCGTATGGTGGCGCGATGTTCTACGTGAATCCACGTTGGAAGGACATCATACAAAAGCTGTACAATTAGGACCTCGATATGGTTCTATTCTTTTCATAGTATCGGAGGTTATGTTCCTTTTTGCTCTTTTTCGGGCTTCCTCTCATTCTTCTTTGGCACCTACGGTAGAGATCGGAGGTATTTGGCCCCCAAAAGGGATTGGGGTTTTAGATCCTCGGGAAATCCCTTTTCTTAATACCCCTATTCTCCCTTCATCCGGAGCTGCCGTAACTTGGGCTCATCATGCTATACTTGCGGGGAAGGAAAAACGAGCAGTTTACGCTTTAGTAGCTACCGTTTCACTGGCTCTAGTATCCACCGGCTTTCAAGGAATGGAATATTACCAAGCACCCTCCACTATTTCGGATAGTATTTATGGTTCTACCTTTTCCTCAGCAACTGGCTTTCATGGTTTTCATGTGATTATAGGTACTCTTTTCTTGATCATATGTGGTATTCGCCAATATCTTGGTCATCTGACCAAGGAGCATCACGTTGGCTTTGAAGCAGCTGCATGGTACTGGCATTTTGTAGACGTGGTTCGGTTATTCCTATTTGTCTCTATCTATTGGTGGGGAGGTATATGAAAGAACGAATAAGTGGATTGAGGAATGAAAGCTCGAAGACAAAGAGAACCGGGCTTTTCCAAAGAATTACTGCTGCTTTCCCACCCCCTTTGATTATCATATCAAAAAAAAAGTGGACTACTTTTCTACAAAATATCTCTGTATTCTGGCACATAAATGTAGGGATCGAAGAGATTATGGCAGATCATGTTCACCAAGAAATTACCCGAAAATGGATCTTGGTCTATTTGAGATTGTTCCTTTTAATCGTAATCAAAGATGTTTTTTTGTTTGGATCGTCTTTCTTTTCCGAACAAAGAAAATCGAAGAACCTAATGGATCGAACGCTACGCGCTTTTTGTAAGCTGCTACGAACGGCCTTGCGTTGCGGAAGGAACGTTCTGTTCTGATAAGGAGGCTTATAAATAAATAGAGCAAGCTAAAGCTTGCCTCGTTTTGCACTTTCCTTCACGGAACGGCCCTGATCGACAGGAGGATGAATTGATTCATCTTTAGGTGATCAAGGCACAGATCGGTCCGAAGCGAGCCTTAATTAAAGTCGAATTCTTCCCCTATGATTTAATGCTCTCAAAATAATCTTGGTAAGACATGCTATAGTTATAGTCTTTTACTTCATATACTACTCCTATGGGAATAGGTATGACCACAGAACTACCTGTCAATTATATAGTAAGTAAGCACATACAGCTCAACTTTGTTAATGTAGATTGAATCCTGCTTACCGGTCCCTAATCGGCCTCTTCAAACTCAAATGTCTGCCATTAATTAGCTGGTGGAAATCAAGAAAAAGGGTACTATGATACAGAAGCAAGTAACCAAATGACTGGGGATCCAACTTGGCAAACAGGTAACAACCAATACCGCTACGCGCCTTGGTAAAGCCATTGAAGACCACCAAGGTTGCTTTTGACAGCAAACCTATGATGGTCTGAGGACATCTGCAGATCCTCCGCCATGAGCGTGACGTGAGCCGTAGAAGGATGTTAAACAATTGTTTTTGCATACCTTCATTTTCCACTTATAAAAAAGATAAGGGAAACCGGCATATATTAAAACAACGCCCAACTCTCCTAAATGAGAGAGGTAAACTCTCCCATGGGGGGCGCCTCAGGTGATGAACCAAGGCAATGTCTCTGAGACTGACTCCTGATATTGAACTAGCCCAGCTTCTGCTTTCTTTAGATTTTGTTCCTCCCTAAGTGCTTGATTCAAACCCTTTTCTCGCTGCCTTATGGGTACCATCATTTTCGTATTCTCGGCTTCCTCTTTCCTAGCTGAGACTTTCAAATCGCTTTCAGCGCCTTCCTTCTCTGTTAACTAACGAGACTATCCACTTATGCCGCCTACGAGCTAGCTAGAGACCCAACATTTCCCCCTCCCTTCCAGTGTGGCTTGAAAGCGCCGCAAGCTTTTTAAGGTCAAATCTATTCTTTAAGAGAAGCTTGTCAGCCAGTCCCGTACAGTTAGTCCATCCCTTCTCCGGTCAGTTACTACTAACATCGGATACTACTCTCTATCCCAAAAATAATAGGGCAACAGCAAGAGTGGAAGTCGCAAGAATAAGTTTTAAAACTTTGTTTGTTGGCAACCCAATACGAAGAAAGAAAGGCTTAATTGTCTGTCTTGCGAAAGACTTTGTTTGTTTGATGAGTTGGAGAGATGGCACTAAAAAATAGGGAAGCAGAAGAGGAAGAAGACGGACCGAGCGGTAGTCCTCCAATAGATAAGAGGCCTTCGGGACTGAACGTAAAAGGCACGTAGTGTTAAAGTGAGACTGCTTGAAATCTCTTACTCGCGGAGAGAATATTTTAGGATAGGAAGAAGCCAAAGAGAAGAGAGACTATGACCTACAGTTTGAGTAAGAAATCATAGGCACCCCCTCCCCCACCACCGGCCTGCTCCCCTCCCCCCTGCGGTGCTCCCCTCCCCTGCGGCCTGTTCACCTCTGGTGAAGCTCAGAACGAGGAGAACGCGAAGCTCGCTCGCTGGCCCGTCCTGTTCACCTCCCGCAAGGAAGACGGTGACGAGGAGAACGTGAGACTCCTCTCGGTGGAGGAGGGAGGCGACCCGTCAATGGTGCCCAGCAGGAACCGGCGGTGAGGAAGGAGCCTCCGATGGCGATCATGTGCTTTGTCTTCCAAACAGGACTATCTAAAATTTAAAAATTGTGATGTTTTTGACAAACAGTCAGGATTGATTTTCATCAATTTTAAAAGTTGAGTTAAAAATCAACTAACCATAATTTTTTAGGGAGAAATGGTCTTTAAAAAAAAAGCTCCCAAACACCTCATAAAATTTCGCTGCAAAAACCTACATATAGTAACATAAAGAGTTGCTGCAAATTCCTCCGTCTCACTTCACAGTTTCCCCACATCAGAATATACAGGATCAAATCAAAAGTTTCAGTGTGAGACGAAGTCCCGAACTGTTAAGGTAGTAGGAGTCTCCGAACGTACGTGGGTACTCTTCCGGAACGTATACTCGATCCATTATATTTTGCAGACGGGGAATCTTGTTTTAATTCTACAGCGAAGCAAACGTCGCTGCCAAAAGCTCAAATTCCTGAAGAAGGCCATCAACCGGAACCGCCCAGTCCGTTAGCTGCTTTCTCTTCGGCTCATGCCTCTGTGCCTCCTGCCGAGGAGCTTCCCCATCCGTCTCCTGAAGATGACCTCCAGTTCCCGTCGATCATCTAGGTGCTCACTGTCCCCGGGCTTGAGCCTACCGAGAGGTTCCATGACCTCGCGGTTGTCCATGCGCGCTTCGTGGGCACCTCTGACAAGGATTGCTCGCGACCGGCCTCGAGGATGGATGGCGGTGCCCCCCGACGATCTCATTGGCGCTCTAACTCCACCTCCTCCTCACGGGATCGTGACTTCTGATGGCCGTATACCACTCCTATGTTGTATTTGGAGTTTCTTCCATCTCGTTGTATGTGGCCCATTTTGTCTCTTTTAGTTTGGGCGCCTTGTGCTTTCCCCATATCTCCTTTCTCTCTTCTGTAATTTCATGTTTCCATTAATGAAAATGCTTGTCTGATATCCGGGGTGGAGCATCCACTTCCTTCCGCAAGGAAGGAGTGTATGGGAACCCTCGCGTCACCTTGCAAGTATTGCCTTCGAGTTAAAAAAAAAAAATAGAAACACAGTAGCACAAGGGTTCAAAACCTCCGAGGACACTTCCCCAAATCCAACACTAGCAGGCCCTCCCTCACACACGTGAACACACACAGCCCTGGTTTCCTCACCGATGGAATGTGAGTGAGAAAGGGAAGGTTGGGTCTGAAGGGGGTGCATACATATATAAAGCCCACTGATTATCTAGTCAACGTTCAACTGTCACCTAGCATGGGAGGCTACCCATGCATGCATGGTTAAAGGGATGGAAGGGACGATAACACATGACCATGGGTGCAGTTAAGCCACCCCCAAGCAGTGGCCACATGGCCATACCCAAATAGAGAAGAGAACGAAGGCATGCAACACAGTCTGCTGAAAGATCGATCCTGAAATGCATCCACGCAAATAGCTCACATGCGTCAGCCCAATCGAATGCAAACCAACCGAAATACTAAAAATCCACCAAATTCACAGACTGGAAATGTGTTTGCTTGATATGATGTGGTTTCCTAAAATACGTCACCCTGATCGATGTGTTTTGGATCTCTACATAGAACCGTCGTGACTCGGCTGAATGACACGTGGGACTCCCCTGTGCTCTGCCAAAGAACCGATGAGACTTGACCCGGACCCAGGCCCACTAACTGAGATCTGGAACCGCGTGCAAGATGTTATCACCCAACCCTCTCGAAAGCATGCCTCGATCGATTGTAGTGATAACTTCATCTTGCATCTTGCCATGATACTTAGGGTCCTTAATGAAAACTAATGTCAAAGTGCCGTCCAAAATTAGCAATATAGTCTCATCTCGGTGAGGTGTACGTACGAAACTCTGCAACTACACTATCTCCAGCCACGTGGGAGAGTAAGCCACACGCACTACTTCCATAATGGACGAAGCAATACAAGTGTACTTCTTATTATATATGCTAGAGATAGCTCCACTGCCTAATAGAAACGTGAAGTTTGAGTTGAATTTTAGCTCATCTCTATCATTATCAATCTACATCATTATAGTCTCTTAGTTTTAAGTCTCCTCCTTTATAACACAGGACATCCTCAACGTCCCTCACAAGTACCGAAAGATTCTATTTACTGCAATTTTCAATGAGTGGGATCCAGATTATTTTCATATAGTGATTTTTTTTTTTAACTAAGGTCATACTTGCAAGGGGTTGGGGGAGATACTCGACCCCAACCAGCCAACAAGAAAATTTTATATATTAAGCAGAAGGAAGAGAAAGGGATATGAGATACAGAGGACCACAAGGTCGGGGGGAGGGGGCATCCTACTAAGGAAGGGAGGAGCCCAATTACATCAAGTGGGCAAGGCCCAATAAGCCAAACAGGAAAACTAAAACAAAGTCCAAAAGACATGGAGCAATGGAATGCGGACGGAGAACGCTGAGGACGTCGGAGATAGCAGAGCTTGACCGGCGGTTGGGAGCACGGCTGGGATGGACGGCCCACACAGAAGACGAGAGCACATCAACAAGCGAAACCACAAATGGGGGCATGAGACGAGGGTGGTTAGGGACCACGCCGGAGCAGTCGCAGACGGTGGCAGGCATGCGAGACGGGGCAGCCGGGCGCTTGAGCAGCAGCAGGCACGGGGGGCCGACGAGCCAGAGGAGCCGTCCGCGGCCAAAAGGAAGCGTTACCAGTAAGGGGGCACCATCCCAGAAGACAAGTGCACAGCAGTGGGGCAGCAGGCTGGGGAGCAACAGGATCCACAGGCAATAACGGGGGGTGCATCGACCTGAGTGGCAGCATGGGAGGGATCATCGACCTGAACACGGCAGCAGGGGAAGAGGAAGAGCTGCACCGAGGGCTCAGAGGGGCTAAAGGGGCACGACAAGGAGGGTGGAGGTTGAAGGACAGAAGGTAGGAGGGGAGCAGGGGGGGCGGAGGGGGAGCATGGGAGGGGGGATGAGAGCATGGGAGGCTGGAGGTTGAAGCACAGGAGGGGGGAGGGGGGCATGGGAGGCGGGAGGCAGGAGGCGAGCAGAAGGAGGGCAGAGGGACGAGGGGAAGGGAGGCCTTGGGGAGGGAGGAGGAGGGGAAGAGAGAAGGCAGGAGGAGGGACGAGGGGAAGGAAGGCCGGGGGGGCTGAACCAGTAGGGAGAGCCGAGGGAGGGGGAGAAGCGCTGTCGGGGGCTCCAGCAGAGGAGAGGCAACGCCGAGATAGGGGACCGTAGGGACAACCGTCCCATCAAAGGCAGAGGGAAGCGAGGCAAGAGGGGGACAGGAGGACGTAGCAAGCAGGGGGCGGTTGGAGATGGAGGAGTACCCATTGGCATGAGGCGGATGCCAAAAACGTGTCGAGCGCCCAAAGCAGCATTGCCGCTACCGGAGGCGATGGAGCGACCGAGCAACCGGAGCTGAACAGGGGGGGACGAGCAGGAGGAGGTATAAGCATCCTAGGGAGAACTAGGCAGGGGGGGACGAACACCACCGAAGGGCAGGGTGAGGGAGGAGAGCTGGATCGAGGAGCCCTAACGGGCTAGAGGGCCACAGCCATAGAACGGCACCGAAGGGCAGAGGGTCACCGGCGACGGAGGCAGGACTGGGGAGGAGGACGCCAAGAAGCCTAGGCAGGGCGGCAAGGGGAGAGCTCCAACCGAGGCAGGAGGAAGAAGGGCACGGCCGGAGAACGGAGCTGAAGACGAGGGACGCAAGGGTCGCCGGTGACGAAGACAACACCGGAGGAGGGTGACGCCAGGAGGTCAGGGGACCAGGCAGGGGCAGCAGGAGCTCCCCCCCCTCCTGGCATGGCCGGAGAGGGGGGAGGACGCAAGGTCCACGATCGGTTTTGTGGGGAAATCGAAGCACAGCAGCAAAATAGGGGACCGTTTCCCCCGGCTGTGTTTCATATAGTGATTAACTAGAGACACAACATAGTTAATGTTAGGTTAAGTACACAACATAACGTACATCAGTCTGCCAATTGCTACTGCATATAGCACCTTAGGCATCCCTTTCTTTTCCTCATCTATCTAGGGACACTGACTAGTACTCATAATACACTCTCTGTCAAGTGGAGTATCGATAGGTTTTGAGTGGGGCATTCTGAATCGCTTTATGATCATATTGACATAGGTCTTCTGAGATAAATTCAGATGTTTCTCCAAGCAATTCTCTATGCACGACATGCACTGTGAGCACATAGCCTCTTTATCCAAGCCTTTCATCTCAGAAATAGAAGGCAACCACTACCGTAGCGACCTTGATAATTAATCTCCTTGTCAATTGACCCATTTGCCTTTAAAAATCCACTTGTTTTCAATTGATTTATGGCCAAGTAGCACATCAACTAACTCTCATATCCCATTCTTTGTGATCAAATTCAACTCGTCTTACGTAGTGTTGTGCCCCTTGTCATTTGATGAATGCGGTGTTTTAATGATAGCAACACGAATGAGTCACCATTTTGTTTTGCTAATAGCTTGACATTGAATCATAACAATCTGAATGCATATAACTGATATATTCTGTGGAGAATGCATGAGAGTGCATAAAGTGTTTTGTTTTGTGCTTGAATTAAGATCGGTGCATTGCTTTCTCTGTGTGTTCTATGCATTTCGCAAGTCATGCAGCGTCAACGCCAGCAAGTGTGTCTCATGCATCATGCGTCGACGCCCCCAGATTGCTCATATAACTTGCATGTCTATACAATGCATAACGAGTCCAAAGTCTATACATCATGTTTTGACTAAGTCTGTACAGCCTCTATGTGTTATATGCATCTCACAAGTCTAGACACTCAGCATAGTCTATACATTGTGTTGTGTTTGTGTTTCGTTGAGAACACAAGTCTATACAGTCATGCATTGTTGCTGAAGTCTATACATCGTCCGTCTCATGCATTGTCTCAGGCGAAGTCTGCACATTACATTGATGTTTTGGTCGCATAAGTTGAAGTCCATAAATTGGACTGTCTCATTCAGCGTCTCATGGCATGAAGTTTGTACACTCGATTTGCCTTTGATTCGGTCAAGTGTGTACATTCCTTCACTGTAGCTTTCACGTATCCATGTCTACACACTTATTCCTTGTGCTGCTTCACGCATTGAAGTCTATACACTGGCCTTGAGCTGAAGTCTAGACATTGTTTCAGGCTGAGCAAGTATATACATTGCATGTTCTTTTAATAAAGTCCATACACTGAGCAAGTATATACATTGTCTGCCTGTCGATTGAAGAGTCTATACATTGCATTTGTTCATGGCTGTAAGTCTATACATTGTGTGTCTTCTTCAGCTAAGTACATACATTGGACGAGTATCATGAAGTATGTACATCGTGCATCAGTTCTAAAGTCTATACACTGTCTTCAGATGATGACAACAATGAAGAACATGGTCGACGCTGGGAGTTCAATGCGTCCACGCTTCAGTTGAAGAGGATTTCAGAGCTTCACCTGGCTGCGTCAACTCCATGCTACAGCAGCGTCGACGCAGTAGTTAATGAGGCAGAGTCCATAGCTCACTGGAATACTGCAGTGCGTCAACGCCATTGCAAGACAGCGTCCACGCAGCAATTGAGTCTGATATACATTCAGCCTGGAACACCACTGCGTCAACGCTATGGATTAGCAGCGTCGACGCAGCACGGTTATCTGCCGAAGACCTTGATCACTGGATCACCGATGCGTCAACACAGCAGTGGAGCAGCGTCGACGCAACTCTCAATAGGGCTAGGCTGGTTGCTCACTGGAACGCATCAATGCGTCAACGCCACGGGTTGGAAGCGTCAACGCAGCAGACTTGAGCTTTGCTGATAGAATATCTCTGAAGGCTGCGTCAACTCCTTGGAGCAAGTGGGTTGACGCCATCTAACTCCAGTTGCTGAGCGTACTGGTGCTGGGCACGTGATCCGAGGATAAGGAGAGTGCCCAGATGAGGACACGTGTACTGACAGCCTGCTGGATGCTGCCACGTGGTCCAAATTCTTAGGGCGGGAACTGTGGAAGCCACACGCGCCCTGCTACTGCTGCTGCTGGTGGTATATAATGGAGCCTTCGTCTTCAGATGGAGGTTGATCGAAGAAGAAGCCTGGAGAGCAGAAAGCCCTTCGATCCAGAAAAAGAAAAGAGGAAGAAAAAGAGAAGAAAAGAGAATAGCAGAGAGCGTGAGCCGAAGAGAATAGAGGGAAAAGAGATTGAGAGAGTGAAAGAGCAGAAGAAGAAAAGAAAAAGGGAAAGAGAGAGAAGGAGAACAGAGATCGAGAGAAGAAGAGAAGTCCAGCAGAAGAGACGAAAAGGAGAATGAGAGAGAAGGAGAGCAGAGATCGAGCTGGCGAGAGGTGAAGTCCATACAGCCACGATCCAGACAGAGAGTGAAAGAAGAGCAGAGTGTGAAGAAGAGGAAGAAGGGAGAGAAAGAGAGAAGGAGTTCGTTCCTCAGATCTTTGGTTCAAAACCGGATCTGAGGTTGCTCATTGTTAGAGCTATATTTCGTGCTTCATTTCTTTACAGCTTTCCGATTGCTGTCTTGTTCTATTTTCTGTTTTCCATTTTACATCTTGTTCAAGCTGTTAGTCAGCGGATTGCAGAGGTGCTGCCTCTGGACGGCTAAGCTGTATAGCCCAGCGGTTTGCAGTGGAGGACTCCACTAGACAGCAAGCTGTGTTGCTCAGCGGGGCGAGGAGGATTCCTCGGACGGCAAGCTGTGTTGCCCAGCGGTTGTTGGCAAGCTGTGTTGCCCAGCTGTTAGTGAAGCCACACTCGGGTTGAGTGTGGGGTGGATGTAGGTCTGGAGGACCGAACCACCTAAAAACCCCTTGTGCAGTGGTTGATGTTTCTATCTGCTTGCTTCCGCTAGATGTTTGCATAGGGGCGCTCCAAGTGTTTGATCACAGGTTCATTAGATGGTTTGATCAGAGTTTATTCTAAGTGTTTAATCTGTTGAGTGAGCGAAATTCTAATTGAGCGAAATTTTATATTGGGTGGAAGTTTTTATAGGCTATATTCATTCACCCCCCCCCTCTGAATACTTGCACCGAACCCAACAATTGGTATCAGAGCGGGTCTCTGATCTATCAGATCTAACAATCTGCAGAGGATCCTGCTGATTTGTTTGGTGCATCTCAGAGTGTGCTTTCTGTGTTCGTTGTTTAGTCTCACCGACTTAGTGCCTTATCTTGTTCATCTGGTCTCGGTGCTTCAGGTTGTTCTGAGCTTTCAGCTTGTTTGCAATGGAGCCAATCTTGCTGAAGGATAGCTCCAGCAAAGCAAACAGATCCAGCCACAGTGGATCATCAAGCGAGAAAAGCAGGCTCTCGCGGTCTGAAATTGATGAAGACCACATTGGAATGGTGATCAGTGATTTCAAGAAATTTCTGAGAAAAAGAGAAGGAAAGCTTGATGGTGGCAAAAAGCAAACAAGATATAAGTCTAATCCTGCCAAGATTGCTGACACTAATGTTTGCTACAAATGCAGGAAGGCTGGCCACACGAAGGATGATTGTCCAGAACTATCAAAACTCAAAGGGAGCACCTCGGACATTGATGAAGAAGGAGAAAAGTCCATATGCTTAATGGCCAACCGGGGAAGTGATGATGAGGAAACCTCATCTCAGTTAAGTTCCGAATCAGATGGATACACTTTTGATGAATTGATAGAGATGTATGAAAATTTGTTCAAAGTGTCCAAGAAATTAAAATCTAAAAATAAAAAATTGAGAAAAGACATGAATCTTGAAGTCACTCATTTAAAGGTAGAAAATGAAAACTTGAAATTTGAAAATGAGAATCTCAGAAATAAGCACATTAGAGAAGATAATTCTTGCAATGCATGTGCTATTTTAGAAGACATGATAAATGAGTTTGATCATGATGATAATTTGCAAAAGGAATCAATCAAATCCCTGAAAGAGGAAAACAAATTATTGTTAGAAAAGAAAACTGAAGCTGAAGAAATTGAAAGTAAAATGCTTGAAGAAAATGCTCATCTGAAAGAACAAAATAAAAAGTTAATGGTTCTTAACACTGTTTTCTCTGAAAGATGGATAACAATTGAAAAAGAGAAATCAGTATTAAAAGAGTGTATCAATTGCAGTGATGAAGAAATTGCTAGTCTTTTAATACACACTGCTGATTTGGAAAATGAAATTGTGTTATTAAAAGAAAAACTGGCTAGTTGTGAAAAGGAGAAGGTTGATTCAGGAAATCTTATAATCTCCTTGGAAAGTAAAATTACTGAGATGAATGGTACTTCATCTAAGGTTGGTAAGGATAAAGGCAAAATGAAAATATCCTCTGAAGATGAAGTAAGTGATCAATGTGAAAAGATTGATAACATTTCTGAAATAAAGCAAGCTAAGAAGAACCAGCTGTACACCACTTTTATTTGTAGCTCTGGTTTAGCTAGCACTTCAACTTCTTCTTCATATGTGCATGCTGTTCAGGAAATTCAAAAACGAAATAAAAATCAGAAAACCCCAAAAATTCAAAGGAACTATCTGCATGCTAAAAACTCATCTGATAAGTGCCATGTCTTAAAGAAATTTAATTGTTCTTGTTCGTGCCATTATTGTGGTAAGCATGGACACTTTATGAGTCAGTGTTTTGTGATGAAACAAGATGATAGAAAGCATGCTAGAAAAGTTCTGTCTGATCAGAAAAAGGGTAATCTGAATGTTAAAGTATTTCATGCTAGAAATCATGATTCTATGAGAAAGAAGCTGAATTATTTTTGTTGTGGGAAGTTTGGCCACATTGCTGCTCAATGTTGGCAGAATCCGAGAAAGAGATTCAATTCTGAATTTGTTAATTTCCATGTTAACAAAAATGCTTTTGATAGAAATAACCTTGGCGCAAGAGGTAAGCACTCAAGGTGCTTCGAACGTGGGAGGCATGGCCACACAGTCAAGGACTGTTGGCATGCTCAGGAAAGTAGACTTAATTTTAAACTTGTAAAATTTCATGTTCCCAATGATGCTAGTAAGAAACAAACTGTCCATGTAAACAACAGAATAAATCATGCTAAGTTTCATAGGTCTCATGCTGCTGTTGATATGTATCATAGGACCAGACAATCTGTTGCTTCATGCTTTAACTGTGGAAAGCCAGGTCACAGGGCTGCAACCTGTTGGCTGGCAGGATACCAAAGCCAGACTAGCTTTGATAAACAGAATTTCAATTCTGTTAACAAAAATTTCCATGCATATGCATTTAGAACTCCTGCTCATAGGAATGTGTACAAAATAAATTTCAGAACTGCTGCATCATGTCACTACTGCAGTCAGATAGGTCATTCAATGAATGATTGTCATGTGATGAGAATTGATGACCTTCATGCACAAAAGTTGGCTACCATACTTGCTAGGAATGTCACTGTTAATTCAGGACCCAAGACTTCTTGGGTTCCTGCAGGATCAAAATAATCCAGTTGTTGCAGGTGTGCCTTGGAAATGAATAAAGGGGGTTAATCAACCAAGGCACTCAAGAATGAAAACCCCATGAATACAGTTCAGGTTAGTTCTGAAAACTCTGCTTAAATTCTATCTTCTGAATTTGTGTGCTCTAAATGCCTGCATATCATGATTAATCCTTTTGTGCTTCATCTAACTGAATCTAATTGAAAATCTGAAATGCACATGGAAATAATTGTAGTTTACCCCTGAATGTATTACATATCTATGTCATGATGCATGATATGTCAAACTCCCTGCATGTTGTATTGCACTGAATTGCATGACCATCATGGTATATTAGATGGAACAGTGCTGAAGGGCAGATGGAGTATGTCTGGATGCTACTGCCATGTGTGAGGTGGTCCTTGGACCAAGTCCTCCGCCAAATACCATGGGTCAAGTCATATAGAGCAGTGTATTGCATGTCATGTTGATCTATTGGTGCTAAACTGAAGTTTTCTGAAATATGAATTGAACAATCATGCTTATAGTAATTCTCTTCTGTCTAATTTGCATGAATCATATCTGAATGCTAAATTTGATATCATGTGATGTGATTCCAATGCACTTCATGCATATAGTCAGGGGGAGTCCTACTGTTTTTGATCAAAGCATATCATAATAATCTGACTGTGCTAAACTGAATTATCTTGAAAAGTTGATTGCTCTAGCATGATACTATCTGAATAAAGAATGCTCTGACGTTTGAATAATCATCTTGCATAAATTGCATCAATTCAGGGGGAGCTTGTTGAGTCTTATGTGAGTCACTGCATATTGACAAGGGGGGAGCATTATCACATTGTTGACTCTATTTGAAATTCTCACTCTACACTCTTTCAAATCATCAATTGACTATTTTGAATTCATACCTTCTTGAATCTAAGAATTTGGCTACTAATCCTCAATCTGTTGAAGAAGGAGTGTCTCTTTTTGTCTGACTGAAATTCAACTCTGCTATTGGATTTAAACTTTTATTCTCTCTTGCTGATTGATTCTTTCACCAGCTAGTACTCTTCCTTCATATACCTCTTAGCTGGTGTGACTATTTTGGCTCTATTGGTGATTTGTTGGTCAGCTAAATTTTTTGATCTGTATTTGGTCTGAGGAACTTAAGCTGCATGTCATGGAATTTAGTCTGAGAACTTTGTAGAAACCCCTATCATACAGGTTTAAGAATTACCACTGAATCAGACTGATATAAGATTAATGTATTCTCAGATTTGTAATTAAATGAATTGAAAATATCTGAATGATAAGGGTTAATAAACTTTAACCACATGTTTCATGTAAACCTTAGACTCTCTCATCAGATATCTGAAAATTTGAATTCAGGGCTTCTTTGGTTAAGATGCATATAGTGTGTATTGTTGTTAAACATTAATTTGAAAAATGTTGACTAAATGAAGAAATTGTGAATTCAGAGAAATGATTTGGTCACTGAGAAACTGAGTTCTTTATCAATGAAATAAAGTAACTCATGTCATGAGGTGCCATAGTTATCTCTGATAAAAAATTTAGTGAAACAAAATCTGACAGAGCAATAGCATATTTGTGTTGAGTAGTTGGGGAGTCTGGCCTCTGATAAAGGTGTCTTCTCATGTAAAAAGACATTCATATTGCTAACTCTGCTCTCAAAGTGAGAGGCAATGACAGTTATCACACTGAGTAACTGTGTCACTTCAACTAAGACTTCTTGTGCCTCACGTAAAAAGGTGTTGACCAACTTAAATTGCTCAGGAAAAATATAATGTGCTTCAAATGAAATTATCTTGAAAAATCTGTCAACTCATGTTCTTGAAAAAGTGTTTAACTTCTGTACTAATCTGTGTATCTTTCAAAGGTGCTATTGAGATCATATATGTAAGATAAAAGATGATTGATTTTGGGTGTTATCTGAATATTTGGTTCACCTTTATTAAAACTTGGATTCAGATATGAGTATTGAGTTTAATTTGATAAATTTGGTATACATCAAAATTAAATCAGATTGGTTAAGATGCCACTTCATAACCCTTTATGATAGAAGAGTCTACATCTTTTAAGACTTATTGAAGTGATGTATGCATTAAAATCCCTCATGATCAGATTTTCAGATAGCCTGATCAGATTCAGTCTGATTATTCATTGAGATGTCTTGTGATGATTGTTGTCTATTATTGCCCTTCTATCACCAATCACTTTACTCTCCACACTGTTGGAATCTTCCATCTTGTTCTGCAATAAGTTCTGATTATGTGATTTTTTTCACCAGAATTCAGATTCTTTGTAAAGGCAGAATTCAGATTGATTTATTGGATAACCTGAATTCATTCCTGTGCTTCAGGGGGAGTTATGGTTTCTTTGCATCTAGGGGAGAGTAGTTAATCTTGCATGCTGATAGGGGGAGTGATGTTTCATTCTCATATGTGTCTTTGTGTGCTGCATTGTGTCTCTCAAACCATTCCCTTTCTTTTTGATTATGTCAAAGGGGGAGAATAGTTTGACGAGTCAGTGTGACTCATTATGTTACCATCATCAAAAAGGGGGAGATTGTTGTGCCCCTTGTCATTTGATGAATGTGGTGTTTTAATGATAGCAACACGAATGAGTCACCATTTTGTTTTGCTAATAGCTTGAAATTGAATCATAACAATCTGAATGCATATAACTGATATATTCTGTGGAGAATGCATGAGAGTGCATAAAGTGTTTTTTTTTGTGCTTGAATTAAGATCGGTGCATTGCTTTCTCTGTATGTTCTATGCATTTCGCAAGTCATGCAGCGTCAACGCCAGCAAGTGTGTCTCATGCATCATGCGTCGACGCCCCCAGATTGCTCATATAACTTGCATGTCTATACAATGCATAACGAGTCCAAAGTCTATACATCATGTTTTGACTAAGTCTGTACAGCCTCTGTGTGTTATATGCATCTCACAAGTCTAGACACTCAGCATAGTCTATACATTGTGTTGTGTTTGTGTTTCGTTGAGAACACAAGTCTATACAATCATGCATTGTTGCTGAAGTCTATACATCGTCCGTCTCATGCATTGTCTCAGGCGAAGTCTGCACATTGCATTGATGTTTTGGTCGCATAAGTTGAAGTCCATACATTGGACTGTCTCATTCAGCGTCTCATGGCATGAAGTCTGTACACTCGATTTGCCTTTGATTCGGTCAAGTGTGTACATTCCTTCACTGTAGCTTTCACGTATCCATGTCTACACACTTATTCCTTGTGCTGCTTCACGCATTGAAGTCTATACACTGGCCTTGAGCTGAAGTCTAGACATTGTTTCAGGCTGAGCAAGTATATACATTGCATGTTCTTTTAATAAAGTCCATACACTGAGCAAGTATATACATTGTCTGCCTGTCGATTGAAGAGTCTATACATTGCATTTGTTCATGGCTGCAAGTCTATACATTGTGTGTCTTCTTCAGCTAAGTACATACATTGGACGAGTATCATGAAGTATGTACATCGTGCATCAGTTCTAAAGTCTATACACCGTCTTCAAATGATGACAACAATGAAGAACATGGTCGACGCTGGGAGTTCAATGCGTCCACGCTTCAGTTGAAGAGGATTTCAGAGCTTCACCTGGCTGCGTCAACTCCATGCTACAGCAGCGTCGACGCAGTAGTTAATGAGGCAGAGTCCATAGCTCACTGGAATACTGCAGTGCGTCAACGCCATTGCAAGACAGCGTCCACGCAGCAATTGAGTCTGATATACATTCAGCCTGGAACACCACTGCGTCAACGCTATGGATTAGCAGCGTCGACGCAGCACGGTTATCTGTCGAAGACCTTGATCACTGGATCACCGATGCGTCAACGCAGCAATGGAGCAGCGTCGACGCAACTCTCAATAGGGCTAGGCTGGTTGCTCACTGGAACGCATCAATGCGTCAACGCCACGGGTTGGAAGCGTCAACGCAGCAGACTTGAGCTTTGCTGATAGAATATCTCTGAAGGCTGCGTCAACTTCTTGGAGCAAGTGGGTTGACGCCATCTAACTCCAGTTGCTGAGCGTACTGGTGCTGGGCACGTGATCCGAGGATAAGGAGAGTGCCCAGATGAGGACACGTGTACTGATAGCCTGCTGGATGCTGCCACGTGGTCCGAATTTTAGGGCGGGAACTGTGGAAGCCACACGCGCCCTGCTGCTGCTGGTGGTGGTGGTATATAATGGAGCCTTCGTCTTCAGATGGAGGTTGATCGAAGAAGAAGCCTGGAGAGCAGAAAGCCCTTCGATCCAGAAAAAGAAAAGAGGAAGAAAAAGAGAAGAAAAGAGAATAGCAGAGAGCGTGAGCCGAAGAGAATAGAGGGAAAAGAGATTGAGAGAGTGAAAGAGCAGAAGAAGAAAAGAAAAAGGGAAAGAGAGAGAAGGAGAACAGAGATCGAGAGAAGAAGAGAAGTCCAGCAGAAGAGAAGAAAAGGAGAATGAGAGAGAAGGAGAGCAGAGATCGAGCTGGCGAGAGGTGAAGTCCATACAGCCACGATCCAGATAGAGAGTGAAAGAAGAGCAGAGTGTGAAGAAGAGGAAGAAGGGAGAGAAAGAGAGAAGGAGTTCGTTCCTCAGATCTTTGGTTCAAAACCGGATCTGAGGTTGCTCATTGTTAGAGCTATATTTCGTGCTTCATTTCTTTACAGCTTTCCGATTGCTGTTTTGTTCTATTTTCTATTTTCCATTTTACATCTTGTTCAAGCTGTTAGTCAGCGGATTGCAGAGGTGCTGCCTCTAGACGGCTAAGCTGTATAGCGCAGCAGTTTGCAGTGGAGGACTCCACTGGACAGCAAGCTGTGTTGCTCAGCGGGGCGAGGAGGATTCCTCGGACGGCAAGCTGTGTTGCCCAGCGGTTGTTGGCAAGCTGTGTTGCCCAGCTGTTAGTGAAGCCACACTCGGGTTGAGTGTGGGGTGGATGTAGGTCTGGAGGACCGAACCACCTAAAAACCCCTTGTGCAGTGGTTGATGTTTCTATCTGCTTGCTTCCGCTAGATGTTTGCATAGGGGCGCTCCAAGTGTTTGATCACAGGTTCATTAGATGGTTTGATCAGAGTTTATTCTAAGTGTTTAATCTGTTGAGTGAGCGAAATTCTAATTGAGCGAAATTTTATATTGGGTGGAAGTTTTTATAGGCTATATTCATTCACCCCCCCCTCTGAATACTTGCACCGAACCCAACAATTGGTATCAGAGCGGGTCTCTGATCTATCAGATCTAACAATCTGCAGAGGATCCTGCTGATTTGTTTGGTGCATCTCAGAGTGTGCTTTCTGTGTTCGTTGTTTAGTCTCACCGACTTAGTGCCTTATCTTGTTCATCTGGTCTCGGTGCTTCAGGTTGTTCTGAGCTTTCAGCTTGTTTGCAATGGAGCCAATCTTGCTGAAGGATAGCTCCAGCAAAGCAAACAGATCCAGCCACAGTGGATCATCAAGCGAGAAAAGCAGGCTCTCGCGGTCTGAAATTGATGAAGACCACATTGGAATGGTGATCAGTGATTTCAAGAAATTTCTGAGAAAAAGAGAAGGAAAGCTTGATGGTGGCAAAAAGCAAACAAGATATAAGTCTAATCCTGCCAAGATTGCTGACACTAATGTTTGCTACAAATGCAGGAAGGCTGGCCACACGAAGGATGATTGTCCAGAACTATCAAAACTCAAAGGGAGCACCTCGGACATTGATGAAGAAGGAGAAAAGTCCATATGCTTAATGGCCAACCGGGGAAGTGATGATGAGGAAACCTCATCTCAGGTAAGCTCCGAATCAGATGGATACACTTTTGATGAATTGATAGAGATGTATGAAAATTTATTCAAAGTGTCCAAGAAATTAAAATCTGAAAATAAAAAATTGAGAAAAGACATGAATCTTGAAGTCACTCATTTAAAGGCAGAAAATGAAAACTTGAAATTTGAAAATGAGAATCTCAGAAATAAGCACATTAGAGAAGATAATTCTTGCAATGCATGTGCTATTTTAGAAGACATGATAAATGAGTTTGATCATGATGATAATTTGCAAAAGGAATCAATCAAATCCCTGAAAGAGGAAAACAAATTATTGTTAGAAAAGAAAACTGAAGCTGAAGAAATTGAAAGTAAAATGCTTGAAGAAAATGCTCATCTGAAAGAACAAAATAAAAAGTTAATGGTTCTTAACACTGTTTTCTCTGAAAGATGGATAACAATTGAAAAAGAGAAATCAGTATTAAAAGAGTGTATCAATTGTAGTGATGAAGAAATTGCTAGTCTTTTAATACACACTGCTGATTTGGAAAATGAAATTGTGTTATTAAAAGAAAAACTGGCTAGTTGTGAAAAGGAGAAGGTTGATTCAGGAAATCTTATAATCTCCTTGGAAAGTAAAATTACTGAGATGAATGGTACTTCATCTAAGGTTGGTAAGGATAAAGGCAAAATGAAAATATCCTCTGAAGATGAAGTAAGTGATCAATGTGAAAAGATTGATAACATTTCTGAAATAAAGCAAGCTAAGAAGAACCAGCTGTACACCACTTTTATTCGTAGCTCTGGTTTAGCTAGCACTTCAACTTCTTCTTCATATGTGCATGCTGTTCAGGAAATTCAAAAACGAAATAAAAATCAGAAAACCCCAAAAACTCAAAGGAACTATCTGCATGCTAAAAACTCATCTGATAAGTGCCATGTCTTAAAGAAATTTAATTGTTCTTGTTCGTGCCATTATTGTGGTAAGCATGGACACTTTATGAGTCAGTGTTTTGTGATGAAACAAGATGATAGAAAGCATGCTAGAAAAGTTCTGTCTGATCAGAAAAAGGGTAATCTGAATGTTAAAGTATTTCATGCTAGAAATCATGATTCTATGAGAAAGAAGCTGAATTGTTTTTGTTGTGGGAAGTTTGGCCACATTGCTGCTCAATGTTGGCAGAATCCGAGAAAGAGATTCAATTCTGAATTTGTTAATTTCCATGTTAACAAAAATACTTTTGATAGAAATAACCTTGGCGCAAGAGGTAAGCACTCAAGGTGCTTCGAACGTGGGAGGCATGGCCACACAGTCAAGGACTGTTGGCATGCTCAGGAAAGTAGACTTAATTTTAAACTTGTAAAATTTCCTGTTCCCAATGATGCTAGTAAGAAACAAACTGTCCATGTAAACAACAGAATAAATCATGCTAAGTTTCATAGGTCTCATGCTGCTATTGATATGCATCATAGGACCAGACAATCTGTTGCTTCATGCTTTAACTATGGAAAGCCAGGTCACAGGGCTGCAACCTGTTGGCTGGCAGGATACCAAAGCTAGACTAGCTTTGATAAAGCTATTGATATGCATCATAGGACCAGACAATCTGTTGCTTCATGCTTTAACTGTGGAAAGCCAGGTCACAGGGCTGCAACCTGTTGGCTGGCAGGATACCAAAGCCAGACTAGCTTTGATAAACAGAATTTCAATTCTGTTAACAAAAATTTCCATGCATATGCATTTAGAACTCCTGCTCATAGGAATGTGCACAAAATAAATTTCAGAACTGCTGCATCATGCCAATACTGCAGTCAGATAGGTCATTCAATGAATGATTGTCATGTGATGAGAATTGATGACCTTCATGCACAGAAGTTGGCTACCATACCTGCTAGGAATGTCACTGTTAATTCAGGACCCAAGACTTCTTGGGTTCCTGCAGGATCAAAATAATCCAGTTGTTGCAGGTGTGCCTTGGAAATGAATAAAGGGGGTTAATCAACCAAGGCACTCAAGAATGAAAACCCCATGAATACAGTTCAGGTTAGTTCTGAAAACTCTGCTTAAATTCTATCTTCTGAATTTGTGTGCTCTAAATGCCTGCATATCATGATTAATCCTTTTGTGCTTCATCTAACTGAATCTAATTGAAAATCTGAAATGCACATGGAAATAATTGTAGTTTACCTCTGAATGCATTACATATCTATGTCATAATGCATGATATGTCAAACTCCCTGCATGTTGTATTGCACTGAATTGCATGACCATCATGGTATATTAGATGGAACAGTGCTGAAGGGCAGATGGAGTATGTCTGGATGCTACTGCCATGTGTGAGGTGGTCCTTGGACCAAGTCCTCTGCCAAATACCATGGGTCAAGTCATATAGAGCAGTGTATTGCATGTCATGTTGATCTGTTGGTGCTAAACTGAAGTTTTCTGAAATATGAATTGAACAATCATGCTTATAGTAATTCTCTTCTGTCTAATTTGCATGAATCATATCTGAATGCTAAATTTGATATCATGTGATGTGATTCCAATGCACTTCATGCATATAGTCAGGGGGAGTCCTACTGTTTTTGATCAAAGCATATCATAATAATCTGACTGTGCTAAACTGAATTATCTTGAAAAGTTGATTGCTCTAGCATGATACTCTCTGAATAAAGAATGCTCTGACGTTTGAATAATCATCTTGCATAAATTGCATCAATTCAGGGGGAGCTTGTTGAGTCTTATGTGAGTCACTGCATATTGACAAGGGGGGAGCATTATGACATTGTTGACTCTATTTGAAATTCTCACTCTACACTCTTTCAAATCATCAATTGACTATTTTGAATTCATACCTTCTTGAATCTGAGAATTTGGCTACTAATCCTCAATCTGTTGAAGAAGGAGTGTCTCTTTTTGTCTGACTGAAATTCAACTCTGCTATTGGATTTAAACTTTTATTCTCTCTTGCTGATTGATTCTTTCACCAGCTAGTACTCTTCCTTCATATACCTCTTAGTTAGTGTGACTATTTTGGCTCTATTGGTGATTTGTTGGTCAGCTAAATTTTTTGATCTGTATTTGGTCTGAGGAACTTAAGCTGCATGTCATGGAATTTAGTCTGAGAACTTTGTAGAAACCCCTATCATACAGGTTTAAGAATTACCACTGAATCAGACTGATATAAGATTAATGTATTCTCAGATTTGTAATTAAATGAATTGAAAATATCTGAATGATAAGGGTTAATAAACTTTAACCACATGTTTCATGTAAACCTTAGACTCTCTCATCAGATATCTGAAAATTTGAATTCAGGGCTTCTTTAGTTAAGATGCATATAGTGTGTATTGTTGTTAAACATTAATTTGAAAAATGTTGACTAAATGAAGAAATTGTGAATTCAGAGAAATGATTCGATCACTGAGAAACTGAGTTCTTTATCAATGAAATAAAGTAACTCATGTCATGAGGTGCCATAGTTATCTCTGATAAAAAATTTAGTGAAACAAAATCTGACAGAGCAATAGCATATTTGTGTTGAGTAGCTGGGGAGTCTGGCCTCTGATAAAGGTGTCTTCTCATGTAAAAAGATATTCATATTGCTAACTCTGCTCTCAAAGTGAGAGGCAATGACAGTTATCACACTGAGTAACTGTGTCACTTCAACTAAGACTTCTTGTGCCTCACGTAAAAAGGTGTTGATCAACTTAAATTGCTCAGGAAAAATATAATGTGCTTCAAATGAAATTATCTTGAAAAATCTGTCAACTCATGTTCTTGAAAAAGTGTTTAACTTCTGTACTAATCTGTGTATCTTTCAAAGGTGCTATTGAGATCATATGTGTAAGATAAAAGATGATTGATTTTGGGTGTTATCTGAATATTTGGTTCACCTTTATTAAAACTTGGATTCAGATATGAGTATTGAGTTTAATTTGACAAATTTGGTATACATCAAAATTAAATCAGATTGGTTAAGATGCCACTTCATAACCCTTTATGATAGAAGAGTCTACATCTTTTAAGACTTATTGAAGTGATGTATGCATTAAAATCCCTCATGATCAGATTTTTCAGATAGCCTGATCAGATTCAGTCTGATTATTCATTGAGATGTCTTGTGATGATTGTTGTCTATTATTGCCCTTCTATCACCAATCACTTTACTCTCCACACTGTTGGAATCTTCCATCTTGTTCTGCAATAAGTTCTGATTATGTGATTTTTTTTCACCAGAATTCAGATTCTTTGTAAAGGCAGAATTCAGATTGATTTATTGGATAACCTGAATTCATTCCTGTGCTTCAGGGGGAGTTATGGTTTCTTTGCATCTAGGGGAGAGTAGTTAATCTTGCATGCTGATAGGGGGAGTGATGTTTCATTCTCATATGTGTCTTTGTGTGCTGCATTGTGTCTCTCAAACCATTCCCTTTCTTTTTGATTATGTCAAAGGGGGAGAATAGTTTGACGAGTCAGTGTGACTCATTATGTTGTCATCATCAAAAAGGGGGAGATTATTGTGCCCCTTGTCATTTGATGAATGTGGTGGTTTAATGATAGCAACACGAATGAGTCACCATTTTGTTTTGCTAATAGCTTGACATTGAATCATAACAATCTGAATGCATATAACTGATATATTCTGTGGAGAATGCATGAGAGTGCATAAAGTGTTTTGTTTTGTGCTTGAATTAAGATCGGTGCATTGCTTTCTCTGTATGTTCTATGCATTTTGCAAGTCATGCAGCGTCAACGCCAGCAAGTGTGTCTCATGCATCATGCGTCGACGCCCCCAGATTGCTCATATAACTTGCATGTCTATACAATGCATAACGAGTCCAAAGTCTATACATCATGTTTTGACTAAGTCTGTACAGCCTCTGTGTGTTATATGCATCTCACAAGTCTAGACACTCAGCATAGTCTATACATTGTGTTGTGTTTGTGTTTCGTTGAGAACACAAGTCTATACAGTCATGCATTGTTGCTGAAGTCTATACATCGTCCGTCTCATGCATTGTCTCAGGCGAAGTCTGCACATTGCATTGATGTTTTGGTCGCATAAGTTGAAGTCCATACATTGGACTGTCTCATTCAGCGTCTCATGGCATGAAGTCTGTACACTCGATTTGCCTTTGATTCGGTCAAGTGTGTACATTCCTTCACTGTAGCTTTCACGTATCCATGTCTACACACTTATTCCTTGTGCTGCTTCACGCATTGAAGTCTATACACTGGCCTTGAGCTGAAGTCTAGACATTGTTTCAGGCTGAGCAAGTATATACATTGCATGTTCTTTTAATAAAGTCCATACACTGAGCAAGTATATACATTGTCTGCCTGTCGATTGAAGAGTCTATACATTGCATTTGTTCATGGCTGCAAGTCTATACATTGTGTGTCTTGTTCAGCTAAGTACATACATTGGACGAGTATCATGAAGTATGTACATCGTGCATCAGTTCTAAAGTCTATACACCGTCTTCAGATGATGACAACAATGAAGAACAGGGTCGACGCTGGGAGTTCAATGCGTCCACGCTTCAGTTGAAGAGGATTTCAGAGCTTCACCTGGCTGCGTCAACTCCATGCTACAGCAGCGTCGACGCAGTAGTTAATGAGGTAGAGTCCATAGCTCACTGGAATACTGCAGTGCGTCAATGCCATTGCAAGACAGCGTCCACGCAGCAATTGAGTCTGATATACATTCAGCCTGGAACACCACTGCGTCAACGCTATGGATTAGCAGCGTCGACGCAGCACGGTTATCTGCCGAAGACCTTGATCACTGGATCACCGATGCGTCAACGCAGCAGTGGAGCAGCGTCGACGCAACTCTCAATAGGGCTAGGCTGGTTGCTTACTGGAACGCATCAATGCGTCAACGCCACGGGTTGGAAGCGTCAACGCAGTAGACTTGAGCTTTGCTGATAGAATATCTCTGAAGGCTGCGTCAACTCCTTGGAGCAAGTGGGTTGACGCCATCTAACTCCAGTTGCTGAACGTACTGGTGCTGGGCACGTGATTCGAGGATAAGGAGAGTGCCCAGATGAGGACACGTGTACTGACAGCCTGCTGGATGCTGCCACGTGGTCCGAATTCTTAGGGCGGGAACTGTGGAAGCCACACGCGCCCTGCTGCTGCTGGTGGTGGTGGTATATAATGGAGCCTTCGTCTTCAGATGGAGGTTGATCGAAGAAGAAGCCTGGAGAGCAGAAAGCCCTTCGATCCAGAAAAAGAAAAGAGGAAGAAAAAGAGAAGAAAAGAGAATAGCAGAGAGCGTGAGCCGAAGAGAATAGAGGGAAAAGAGATTGAGAGAGTGAAAGAGCAGAAGAAGAAAAGAAAAAGGGAAAGAGAGAGAAGGAGAACAGAGATCGAGAGAAGAAGAGAAGTCCAGCAGAAGAGAAGAAAAGGAGAATGAGAGAGAAGGAGAGCAGAGATCGAGCTGGCGAGAGGTGAAGTCCATACAGCCACGATCCAGACAGAGAGTGAAAGAAGAGCAGAGTGTGAAGAAGAGGAAGAAGGGAGAGAAAGAGAGAAGGAGTTCGTTCCTCAGATCTTTGGTTCAAAACCGGATCTGAGGTTGCTCATTGTTAGAGCTATATTTCGTGCTTCATTTCTTTACAGCTTTCCGATTGCTGTCTTGTTCTATTTTCTGTTTTCCATTTTACATCTTGTTCAAGCTGTTAGTCAGCGGATTGCAGAGGTGCTGCCTCTGGACGGCTAAGCTGTATAGCCCAGCGGTTTGCAGTGGAGGACTCCACTGGACAGCAAGCTGTGTTGCTCAGCGGGGCGAGGAGGATTCCTCGGACGGCAAGCTGTGTTGCCCAGCTGTTAGTGAAGCCACACTCGGGTTGAGTGTGGGGTGGATGTAGGTCTGGAGGACCGAACCACCTAAAAACCCCTTGTGCAGTGGTTGCTGTTTCTATCTGCTTGCTTCCGCTAGATGTTTACATAGGGGCGCTCCAAGTGTTTGATCACAGGTTCATTAGATGGTTTGATCAGAGTTTATTCTAAGTGTTTAATCTGTTGAGTGTGCGAAATTCTAATTGAGCGAAATTTTATATTGGGTGGAAGTTTTTATAGGTTATATTCATTCACCCCCTCTCTGAATACTTGCACCGAACCCAACATGTAGCAGCTCCCATTCTTCTCTAGATGATGATGTAACTTGCCTAACTATATTGTGCTACTCATTATCCATAGGTTCATAGAAAAGAGCTTCCTCTTCAATCTCAAAGTGACAATGAGGAAAAAAGTGCACACTTACTGTGATGAATTTGGGTGTGCTAACCTTCTAGTATATCCAGAGGTTCACTTTCAATATAATGCCCCCTTATAATCTCATAGGGAAGTTAAAATATCAGTAGAGTTCCCTATGACTTTGTCGTAAGGTCTATCATATATGCAGTGCTATATACAAGGCCTTGAATTAATAGTGCATACTCTAATTGTTATGATCATGTACTAGATGGATTCAAGTGAAGAACACTGAAAGGCCGTAAAATGTATCTTTAACGACTTGAGTAGTAATGAGGATCGATTTTGATCTATTTAGGAAGTGATTTGAAATTTGAGAGTTACTCCAACTCAAGTATCTAATTAGATGTTTATGATTACAAGTCATATATCAGGCATGTGTTTACCATGGATGGTTGGGTGGTGAGGTGAAAGAGTTCTAAGTAAGAGATCACTGTCAATCGAACCACTGAAATATATTACACTTTGCAACTATATATAGAAGTTGTGAAGGAGGTGATCTGTGTGAAGGAGCTCATCCTTGAGCTTGGAATTGTTCTTGACTTCTCTTATTCGAGTCCATGTTTTATGGAAACAATGAGCCCATTACTTAGGTTTTGAAACTAAGGTCCCATCATAGGTCGTAAGACATTCTATAACAATTTCACTTGATTAGGGAAATCATTGCACATGGAGGTGAATTGGTGGAAAAACTTCCATTTAGAAGATTCACTTACAAAGCCTTTATCTCAAAGTATGTTTGAGCATCACCGGTCTATGATGAAGGTCAAACATGTAGGTGATGATTTTAGGGCAAGTGGAAGAGTTAAAGGAATAAATGCCTAGCAAGCGAATCAAGCTTTATATGATGTGGGTATTTCTTGAATAATCTCATTGAATTTAATTACATTTATATTCATTATGTCATCTTTATTATCGCATTTATATGCGTGATATAATGAAGTTTGTGATCTTGTATATTAAGGACTAGATTATATGTTCCTAGTCATAGGACATTTGAAAAGGATGTTAAATAAGGTAGATAGACAAGAGCACAAGTTCCTTGCTCATATGACGAGAGTGATTGATCTCACAGTGACGTGTGTGGGAACACCTAGGTAATTGTGCAAGTGCTCATTAGAGAATAAGTTCACTGAAATGATCTATTAAATAATTCCTAATAGTTATGATACCCAACTGTTAATTAATGATAATATATCCTCTAAGTCACACTGGTGAAATTAATCTTTAAACCTAAAGCACCAAGGGTGCCTTGCATGAGGATCATTGTACTTTGAAGCATAACTATAGAGTCATGCCTATGGCTTTAGTGTAGTCATGCACTTCGATTTGAAGAGATGTGTATGAAGGTAATTGAGTGATCAACATAGAATCTTTCACTCTCATTATCTAGAGATGAAATGCCCTTTAGAGTCTTACTCAGGAAATCCCTAGCTAGTGTCATATAAACAACTAACTAGAAGAGAGTCTTGAGATAAACTATGGGAGTATGAGACTATCAGATCCTACATGGGAGCTTGACAATATGTATATACTCCAAATGTGATTAGAAGCATTGTATGAATGAGTGATTATTATAATTGCATAATAGTAATTGCTGACTAAACGGTTCGAATGGATTACGAATCTAATATATCATTTGGAGGTCATATGGCGTATTACTTGGTGCGATCCATGACATGCGAATAAGAGTACATTAATTGTATGATAATTAATTTACATAAATTAAAAGTTAATTAAAGTTAGAAGAAATTCTAATAATATTAAAATAATTTTTGATATTAGTGGACTCACTACTAACTTGATATTAGACTTAGAGAGTTACACAAGTAAGGACAAGTTAAAAAAGATAAGGATATGGAAATAAATATGAGATACTTATGGCCTCTACATAAGTTCTATTAAGTATAGAACTTAAAAGAGAACTTCAATACTTCAATTGTGAATTTAACTTGGGGAGAAATCTAATTACTGATAAGATTGAGGGAGATATCCAATTGGGAATTGAATTAGTTAAGTAGGAACCCTAGTTAGAATCAAATCTATGAAGATTTTCATTTATCTCTCAAAAAGCAATGTAGTTTAGTTCCCGGTAGACTTTGGACTGGGGCAACCACTATAAAGAGAGAAGAAAGGGGGCTCCCTGGCCAAGCTCTTAGCTGCACCCCTTAGATCCTCCTCTCCCCTCTCTCTCCTCTCCTTACCCAAGGCCACCTCTCTTTCCTCTCTCTTTTGGGCATCCCTCCTCCCTCTAATTGGAAGGAATACTTGGAGGCCATGAAGGAGTCCATTTTGTTTCTCATCTATGTGGATACTACTAGAAGCTATGCACTTGTGTGGTTAAGGAGAATCCATAGAGCTCTTCAATCAAGGTATGGATAGGTTGCATACCCTACGATTATGAAGTAGATAGCTTTTGAGAAAAGTTAATTTCTGCTGCATTTTCAAAACCCCTATTTCTTTATAACACTCTTCAGTAGGCGTTGCGCACCTCGTGCGCAGCCATGGGCATAGTCCTCTGAGCAACACCATTGTCATTGTCTCCATCCGACAGTCCATGAATTCATCACCAATAGTCTCATGTGCTCTACACGCACCTTTGTGGGCATAGTTCATGTGACAGGCATCGTTCCAATGCATTCTCCATGGTATTCTCACTGGTCAATGAGAAGATATCCTCACACACCAAAGCCTCGAGTCTCTGTGCTAAAGGCCCATTTAGGTAATTTCGTACCGCATTGACGTGTCTGTTCATCTGTGGACTTTGGGATGGACTCTTGGAAATGGACTCCTCGGAGTAGTTCGTGAGGGGAGAAAGAGAGCGCTTATAATGGTTCACCATATTTAATTCTGAAAGCACCATGAACTTTTCTTTGATACCAATGATAGATTATAATAATAATAAATGCAGTGGAATAAGTCATGGAGGGCATACCTCTTTGTGGAATAACAGAGTGCAAAATGCATACGATAGGTGATGGAATAGGTTACTAGAGTCACTCTATAATAGTTCCATGCTCCAAGTCCCGAAGATATATGTGGGGACATCCTTGGAGAACATGGGAATGAGACCTCTATGAGCAAGGGGGCAGGCCTTTGAGAGAGGGACATGGCTGTTAAGGGAGAGAGAGAGTAGAGGGGATGAGTGGAAAGAGAGGAGGGGGGGGGGGGCGTGGGCTCTCTTCTTCAAGGGGGTTGAAGGTTGGCCGCCCTAATGGTGCTCCTACACTGCCCTCAAGTGGGCAGCCCAATTGGACATGAGGCCCAACTGCTAACATCTGCGATCCGTGAAAGCTGCCGCATAGGTTTTCATAACTGCCCACCAAATATCTACTTGAATATGGTAGTTCTACTCCCTTAAATTTCTTTGCTAGTGCATATGTTTACACCTTTATTATTTATCATCCGCTTGCACATATTATGGTGGTTATTTTTAACATGGAAAGTGAGTAAGGGACAACACAAATGTGGGATAAGATGTAAGGACTACGTTCATAGTGTTAAAAATGGTGTCCTTTCTATAGCTAACGATGTGGGGGGTGTCATATATAACCATTTGCATTATGATTAACACTACAATAATTGGTGTTTTCTTGTCTTTAAGTTGCATTATTATAATGGCCATCGAGAGACGGAATGGGACAATGCAAAGAAGGGAGAAGATTAAGGGCCACTTTGGTAACGGGTTAAGTTGGGTTAGGGTGGGTTAACTGGGGTCGGGTGAGTTACTCCTTGTTTGATAATTTTTTTCTTAACCCGGGTCGGATAGGGTTAAAGTGGGTTAACTCATTCCTAGAAAATATGTGGAATGAGTTAATCCACCCAGGTTAGGTTAAGGGTGGGGTGGGCTAACCCGGATAAGCCACCCGCCCCTAACCTAACCCGTTACCAAAGTGGCTATAAGGGAATATCTCGTGTCAGAGTGGCATTACCACTTTATGCGACAATGTTGTCTTCAAAGACGCACCCTTCTTCCCATTTTAATTAGCCCACTGGCCGTTACTACCATCATCGATCTATCGAGTGTACTAACACGTTTTCATTAGATGTTGAGATTAGTAATTTAATTAGGAAATCCGACTGTCACAATTAATTTGTTGAGGAGATCCTGCAGTTGAAATATCCAATTTGTGCTGCTCAATGATCTGCGATTAACAAGTTTATCCTTGTGGTTTCAAACTACAGTGAGTTACGTGTACGATGGTATAAGTTGCTAGTGGGAAGGCTAAAAGATGAATTAGAGAACAAGCTATGCGGCGTGAGAAAAACGCTTAAAAAATGGGGAGGATATGGTCTTCTTATGTAACATATAAGACTTCGATATATGATCAAGATGCATAGTGTAATTGGTTCGCCGGCCTCTCCCATTTGGGGGAGGTCCCGGGTTAGAATTCGATTATCTCTCCTTTCAACGTTAAAAAAAAGGGACAACAAAAAAAAAGATTTTTGCATAAAAATCATTGTTAGAAATGAATTTATAGAAAAATCATTTCTAGAAATGTATTAGCATACATATCACTGAATTAATTCAAATAATGCATAAATATCATTTAAACGTGATTTTTTTATAAATTTTTGACAAAAATAAGTGATATATCTACAAATAAATATGATATTTTTACACAATTCAGATTTACACAATGATATGCATGTTAATACAGTTGCATGAATGATTTTTTTGTAAATTCTCATTTAACAATGATTTTCTGGTAAAAAACCCCCCAAAAAAGATAAGCCATATATGTGGCCACACTATTAGTTGCGTGAGTGTCTAGTAACATTTTTTTGATAGGTAATTTAATAGTAGAGGTGGAAAAATTTGTAGTTCTCACCGGCGCTTGTAATATTTGAACCCACGACCCCCCCCCCCCTACAAAGGAGAGGAGTGAACCACCAAACTACATAGTTATAGGTTGATTAATGTCGTAAACAAGAATTTCGGGACGCTTATAACCGCGTTATCTCACATTTCTAGGTCACCTCCTTTGTGCCCTAATAGTTGGAGAGTATGATGTACTATATATATATATATATATATATATATATATATATATGTTGAATATGTGGAGTAAACAAAGAAGTACTTAACATGTCTTTCACGTGGGTTGTAGGTGCTAGCCGAGATCCCTCCTCTCTCAATTCAACTATCAGATGGACTACGCAGTGGGGTCATCAATAATTCGAGGTTGAAGCCCGTCCTAGCTTATTCCATAGACAGAATATATACCCTTTCTCCTAATTGTTGGGCCAACTTAATTAGTTGGAGCCCTTCGAATTCGTGTGTTCTTACAAGAATCTTTTTGTGGGTTGTAGGTGCTAGCCAGTAATGTTGGCTTTATGATATCATGCATGCTTCTCTTTATGGTGCCGTTTCTTCAATTCATGCTGTTCTCCATGGATATATATAATTTCTCTTTGCAATATTGAAACGGGCGATAGCTTCCTCTCAACACGACTTGCCTTTGGGGACGGGCCGGTTAGACAATAACATGTATTTCATCCCTCGGTAATGGGATATGCATCCAAATATTAGTGAGCTGAGAAGTGCACGGCTAGCTAGGTAGCAATGGGGGGTGTCTTAGTTTGTTCGATAACTCCAGTGGCTATCCCACGCCAGTAGAAGACGAGGGCTGATCAGAGACATCGGACACAGGTCACGGCCAACCGTGTTGGCCTCACTTTACACGCACGCGCCGTTTGATAGCTAGGGTGATGCACACGCAGCCAACAACGCACGCATGTCTCTACGTGCCGGTAGTGATCAAGAGAAAACGCAGAAGACCGACCGATCCGATTCCATGATCCTCTTCCTCCAGTCTTGCTCCGTGCGCAGTGCATGCAATGGCCCGGCCTAGAAATGGTCCCTGATATATAGGTGGCCGGCTGGCCAAGTGCAGAGTGCAACAGTAAAGAAAAGCATATTAACACTGTGCTTCGGTGTTGGCATCTAGAGATAGTGTTGCAACAGTACTTAGATTCTTTTGGCAACACGTGTTGTCTTTTTTTTTCTGTTTTTTTTTTTTTTGGAGGGGGGGGGGTATCCCAAGTACTATATAGTGGTGTTTCTCGTTTCATACGCACGTCGTCTGTAAGGTGATGGCCTCCAGCAGTAAGGTCAGAAACATGTATCGACTTGGAGCGTGAAAGGCATGAGAAACGCAATATTATGGATACGGCCGGTCAGGCACGTACGTACATGAGCGGCAAAACGAGGAGCTTATACACGGCTAGCTAGCTCTGAAAGACGACAACACCGCGAGCGAATACAAATCCATGGGTACGGCCGGCGTCGGTAAGGATTTTGTTTATGGATATGTTGGCGATGATCCTCGATGGTAGCTAGGCTTGCACGTACGTACAGGGGCAGCGTTCCTGGATCCCATGATTTCTACGAAGATCGCTAGCTGCACCGTTAATTTCCATTATTTTGACACCTGGAGACTCTAATCTGGCATGCAGCTTCTTTCGAACTCTCAGCGCAGGCCTAGACAAGCACGTACGTACAGATCTGGTGCGAAGATGGTGACTTTTAACAAGGAGATCTTAGGTGGCACCACTAAGATTTCCCGTCGTCATAAAAAGAAATACAGTATATGCATGTATAAAGTGGATGCACTAAGATTATTTATGTTGTCAAAAAATAAAAAAAAAGCACTGTACATGTATAAAGTGGATGTTAAGTACGTACCAGGTCAATGTCTGCAGCACTATATTGCCATGAATTGTCCTCGGAGATATGGGTCCATCAATAGCATGGTGAGCAAAAGAAGCTGAAGATGTAGGGTTAGGTGAATCACACTCTCAATATGCCTAGACGTACTCTACATATCCTTGGATAAGAGATTCTGGAGCTTCTCTTTCTTTCACTTCAGAAGGGTTTGTAAATAGTTTGTCTTTATAAATCGGGTTCTTTTACATAAAAATCATTGTTAGACGTAAATTTATAAAAAAATCACTCCTAAAAATATATTGTAATATCTCGGACCTTTCGGATCCTTTTTCGTAAGTCTCGGATCTAGTTTCTCGGAGTGTCCGACTCCGTTGTGTCCGAAATTTCGTTTCGGACATCTTTCGTGTTCGGATCGGCACGATCCGGAGTTGTTTCGGAGGCCCGGAAGCGTTCCGCGACTTTTCCGCGCTTATTTTCCGATTACGGGTGTGTGTTTTGGTAATTCCTTCGGAACCTCGTTGCGGGTGAACCGGGCCGTTCACCTAGGCGAGAGTGGTACTGTTGCGATCGGAGCGTTCCGAGGATCGCGAAAATGTAATTTTTTATTTTTTGATATTTTTCAGAATTTTCAGATTTTCCTATAAATACCCCCCTTATTTCTCTCTCTTCCCCACCCTCTTCTTCTTCTTCTTCTTCTTCTTCTTCCTCCTTTCTCCCCGACCGTGCGACGCCCTCTCTCCCTCTCTTCTTCCTCCGGCGAGACCGCGGCGAGCCCCTCTGGCTACAGACGGCTGTGGGCGACGGCGTGGTGACGACGACGACGGCGAGGTGATCGTGGAGGCGTACGTGAACCGTGGGAGCTCAAGGAAGAACGAGGGTTTTCGAGCATTATTTGCGATTCGTGGTTGATCCGGCGCGTCTCGGGACGCAATTGAGATAGGGTGACGTTCCCTGGCCTCTAGCCTTCCTTTCCCGCGATTTGTAGGCCGAGGGGAGGCCGAGAGATGGGATTCCTTGCGGGTTTGGGATTTTCCATGATTTGGGGAGAGCTCGCCCGATCTATGGATTTGATGCATGATTTCGTGTTTTGATGGCCTAAAATCATGCTAGGGGTCCCCAGGGTCTTCCCCTTTGATTTCCCCCTCTCCGGTGGAGGCATGGGGGCGTGGCCAATTTTTTTGGGCGTTTCCCGCCGTTTCGCCCTCGGGTGGGTGTGACGGTCCTTCCAGTGACCGTCACACTATGTAACGCGTCCAGACGGGTGCGTTACAGCCCTGAGTGCAGCCAAGTGGGGTCTGTGGGCTGTGACGGTCCCACGATAGACCGCCACGGTGCTGTGACGCACCTAGGTTGGACCGTCAGCGGCGTTCGACCGTTGGCTGTCGACCGTTGATTTTTGACCGTTGGGGGTCAAGGCTTGTGACGCACCTGGCTTGGCGCGTCACAGCCATGTGGCGCCCCTATGTGGGTGCGTTAGGGCAGACGCATTCGCACGTTGTGACGCACCAGGGTTGATCCGTTACACGCTGTGACGCACCGAGTGGCACGCATCACAACTGTTCTCTGTTGTCTTGTGACGCACTAGGGTAGGCGCGTCACAGACTGTAACGCACCATGGTAGGTGCATTACACCCTGTTTTGCACCGAGCGTGTGACGCCCCTGCGTTGGGCCGTCAGGTGTTTGTGACGGTCCTGCCTAGACCGTCAGAGCCTGTGACGCGTCTAGGGTGGACCGTCAGGCTCTGGGTTACCCCGGGTGGTTCGCAACCCCGTTTCTGTTCCGACCGTGGTCACCGTGCGACGGTGCTGGTACGTGGGGCGGTCCCCGTACGTTGTCGGATGCGGACGATATTTCCCGTTGACTTGATAGTCTACTCCGTAGTGACCCTCCACTAGTCATAGCCTGCCTGCACGCGAGTGGACCCACCAGGGAGTGGTGGAGAGGCTACCCTAAGGACGGTTTTAGACTGGTTTCCGTCGGTCCCCTCGTCGGTAGCCAGAGTCCGGCTCCAGGGGAAAACCAATTAGAGGCCAGACCTACGACGTACGGTCTGTGTGTGCACAAGTGGTTGGGGGCGGTTGGACCCATGCTGACGGGCGTGACCCCAGCTAGTCACTCGTTTGCGGTTACTTGTTCGGTGTTCGTGCCTTTGGTAGCTGCTACCACGTCAGACAGTTCACCTGCGGTGCGGTGTAAGACGCCAGGGGATGCTACCGGCTGTGCTTCTAGTGGGAGGTACTCCTGTCGAGTCGGTAGTGTCAGACTGTCAGTCCTTGCGACTTCGACCTTCGGGTTTTGTCGTGTTGACCGTGGTGCTCCGGTCGTTTCACCGTGGCACGTGTGTCGGTTTTCGTTCCGTGGGAGCGGTGTTTTGTAGATTACAGGGCTTTCTTTTTTAGGTACTCGCTTACTGCTAGCGTAGCGGTTTCTCCGTTTGCGAGGTAGGGTTCGAGTGATCCCTATTGAGTCTTGTTCCGAGACTCATTCCCTACTTGTTTTCACCGTGTTTCAGGTGAGTCGCGGCCTTAGGGGAGCGCGTCTGAGGCTCAGCGTGGTTCAGGTGACCATCGTTAGTGCCAGAGGTCAGAGCCGGGGTATGTCCCGTGTAGCTGTACTTTTCTTTCTTGTCTCTGTACTAGTTGTGAACTACTGCTGTTGTTATTTTTATATCTCGTGGACCATGTATCATGTAAACTGTTAATTTGTTTCCTGCTTAATAATATAACTGTTCATTTCTACAATTATTTGTGATACTTGTGTAGTCTCCACACCATTCCTTTAACCCTTCCGAGTCTTCGGGCTCGTGGGAGGCGGTACGAGTCTCGAGTTATCGGGCCTTCCCGGTAATCAGATTCTCGGGTCGTTACATATATTAACAAGCATATCACTCTGTAAACTCTAATTGTGCAAAAATATCATCCTAGTTAACTTCCGTCGACGAAAAGATGAATATTCTATATAGATTTTATTATTCTAGTCATTTAGATGTAAAATGACAGAAATATCCTCAGGGGGAGGGGGGGAGGGGGAGAGAGAGAGTGAGACAGGCGCTGGGGGAGGGGGCGGTTCATGGGTGGTTTTCGCAGGGGAACCGTGGCAAGTTGGTGTACGTGGCGACATCAAGTTGGAGATGAGATGGTGAGGAGGACGATGCCGACCGGTAGCGAACCTAGCAGACTCGTAGGTGGTGGATTTGGTAGGGCTATGGTGACAACGGTGGATTGGAAGCGCTCGCAGGGGCACTGTCACAGGTGGCCGTTGACGACTGCGAGGGGGCTCCCTATGGCTTCAGTTGCGATGGAGGGGGAAGAGAAGAGGCGGCAGGGGTAGGGACGGGAGGGAATTATGGTGGCACAACGCAAGGGGAGGAGGGGCCGTAGGGTGGGGGGGTTTACTCCGGTAGGGGGGGGTTCATAGTGTGGGGGGTTTGGGGAGGGGACTTACTTCGGCGGGGAGGGGGCAAGGTGGGAGAGTTTTACTTTGGCTGGGAGGGTGGGGCTTACTCCTGCGGGGAGGGGGGTAGGGTGGGGGGGTTTACTTTGGCTGGTGAGGGGCGGTACGTAGGGTGGGTGGGGGGGGGGGGCTTACTAGCTCCCTTGAGAGGGGGGGCATAGCTAGGGTGGGGGGCTTACTCCGGTGAGGAAGGGGGTAGGGTTGGGGAGGGGCTACTCTGGTGGGGAGGGGGGGTGCAGTTTGGGGTGGGGGAGGGGGGCGCACGGTGGGGTGGGAGGGTGGGGGATGTACTTCTACGGAGAGGGGGGTTTCCGAAGGGAGAGAGTGGGGTTTCTAGAGGGAGGGAGGGAGAGGAGGGGTACATGTTGCAAAATATTTTTATTTTAACTAGGGATATGTTGATCTTTTCTCATGTCTGGTTAAGATGAACCATGGTTAAATTCTCGAGCAATAACAGATAATTACGGCGATATCATTTTTGCATAATTAAGATTTATAGAGTGATATGACTACTAATGTATTTTCAGGAGTGATTTTTTTACATTCATATCTAACAATAATTTTCATGTAAACAATTCTTATAAATACTAGAGATGTTACGTGATTTTATAGTAAAGATAGTTGAGTTTCACTCAATATTAATAGTCCACTTATCATTATTATTAGGTTGCACAACACGTTTTAGTCTAGTCAACGAGATATAGTTCTTAAATTATATGTGGCCAATGGATTTTGGTTACGTGTCAAAATTTAATTAAGTCAAAACCCTAGACTAATCACTCCTCTCTATAAATATTGACATGTGCGTATCTGTCAAGTGTCTGTCCCATAGAGGACATAAACATTCAACTATGGAGAGAGGAAATTATGGAGGCACTAATAAGGTTAAGTGCGTCTCCATCCGGAATTCATTTAACTTCGTGAATATATAGATATGACTTTCGCTTTAGATACGCACTTAAACATGTGGTATTATAGGTCGAGTTATGCTCACTTTGTGATCTTGTTCATCATTCTTGGAATGATCATACACGACACAGCACGATGACCTTTGCCGTCGCGGCAGTCAGGGGGCATCAAAACGCCGTTTTGGGCGGCTTCCGGTCGTGGCCATCGTGTCCTTCAGCCACGGCATGGTCGCCCTTCTAACATGGACGGCGTAGATGGCTGCAGCGGTGGCGGACGCCCAGTGCGCAGCGCTTGAGGGCGGACGCCCACAGTGCCCAGCCGTGCGAGGCACCCATGGGTGGCTGGCGTCGTTGGTGGAGGCCCTCAGGCGGCTTGCGCAGCGGCACTTCGCGCCATGGCCGTTGCTGCTGAAACCCGACCCATCCAAAAAAAAAGGCAGGCAGGGTCGGCGGCAGGGCGCAGGAACGCGGGCCATGGAACGGCAGGCCAACACGTGGCGGCCCCTGGCCGCTACGTGCAGGACTCCCTCCCGTTAGGTGCTGTTGCCCGGGAGATCCAACAGATCGAAAAAAAATGGGGGTTTGAGTTTTAGGGGAGCCCGACGCCAGCTCCCTGCTGGACGGGTCTCCGGCTGGCGGGGAGGTCCGACGGCTGCCGGGGCTTCCTCCCCCTTTCCTCCGCGGGCGGGGGTGCTTACAAGCGACTAGGGTTTTGTGGGAGTTCGTGTGAGGAAGAAGGTGGGTCATTTGACCCTTTTACCCTCCCATCTTTAAAATTTAATTCTGTGTTCTAAAGCGATGTATTAGATGAGGTTATTTGAAATTTCCATGTACATATCTCACATCTCTCTCTCTCTCTTCAGCCCTCACTTTGGGCATAACAAAAGCAATAAATGCTTATGTCATTAATAAAAATGTTGATTGGGTTAAAAGTATTGATGAGATTTTATACGATCTTTAAATGATAGGTTTTAGGTTTAAATGTGATAGTTAAATAGTTGATGAGTTTAAAATTAATATTTAATAGTTAAATAGTATTGAAATCCACCCATAAATTTCTCCCTATGACATTCTTGAGATTTTGAGATGGCCTCCTTGATGCGTCTATCTTTCTCCTAATAAGAAAATTTGTGGATCACGGAGAACATCAACATAACATTTGATTGTAATTAAGATTTTGCATGGAATGCCAATAGTTAAAATCTCATGTTCATCCCAATCAAATGGTCCCTAAGTTATGGATCTATTAAAAGTTAGTCGTTGGATCTTTACAAAGTTTTGGTTTAGAATTGAGTTTGGATTTGAGATAACGATTTCTAATTTGGATATTGGGTATCCGACTCACTTTGTGTCCTGTTAAGGACTCAAATTTGGATTCGTTTATAATATCCGAATTTAAATTGAATCTAAATAAAGAGTATCTGATTATTATTCATTATATATATATTTTGTATCATTTTAGATTAAATTGTTAAACAATAAGGATAGCAACATCCTTTGTTCTTTAAGATCCCGTAGTTAAGACTCACTTGGGGTCATTTCAATTAATCCATCCTTGGCCCATTAACCTCTGAGCTGTTTAAGAGCCATTAAGAGATTTTAAAGGATAACATGGATTATTCTATAAAATAGTGTGGATACAGATGTAATTCTAATGAATATTTTTGTAACATAACTGGGTATAAATATAACAACACGTTGAAATTTTAGTTATTGTGCCTTTTTAACTTACTTTTATCATGGCTTTACATTATTAATTATTGTAATAAATATTCTTGATTAATATCCTTAATATAATTTGTACCCCTCTGGTCTAAACGGATATATTAATTCCATTTTTAGGTCTATATTATTCTTTAAAGCCTTAGCAAAAGATTTTTAAGGGTCCATTCATTTAAGGACTCTTGGCCCATTAAGTTTTAAGTAATTTGGGTCAATTAATGGACTTTAAAAGATAACAAAGAGTGATTTATAATTAGTTTGGGTACAAAAATAATTCAGAAGGATATTTTATAATTTATTCTGGATACTTAAGTAATAGCATGCTAAAACCTTTGTTTTATGCCCTTTTTCATTGAGGTTTGCCATGATTTAGTTTATAAGTTATTGTAATAAACAATCGAGCTATTTTTTTATCTTTGACATAATGTCTCTAATTTTGGGATGCAATATTGTGCATAGATTAGTCCTTCATTTACATCTAATTTTTTTATATTATCATTAGGAAAATATACAATACGATTGATATATTTTAAGATCTAATTTGTGTCTTTCTTGTCTCGTTAAGGGTTAGATTTTTAAAATCTATTAAGAAATCTTTATAAGGAAAGTTGTAATGAAAAAACAGTGGATAAATTAAGAGACATATATACAAAACATCATAGACATGTGAATAAATTAAAGGGATGTACGTGAAAATTAAAGTTTATTTTTACATTTATTATTTATTACATCAAGTTTACGGAGACATAATAAATCATGCTTTAAGTTGTCAATTCATGTCCATTACTTGATGTTTTTGGTATGCAACATGTTTTAATATTATCATTATTGATGGTTCTTTTGATCAATAAAGTATGAAACAATAATCTTTACATTTTACATGATGATAATATTTTTTTATCATTATATCATTGTTTGGATATTAGTGAACTTATTTGTGGATCTCAAAGATCTTGAAGGTTATAGTGTAAGATTCAATAAGACATTGTGATAGATCTTTTTAGTTAGTAGACTGAAATTCTAGATCTCTGAAGCAATTTGAGATCTTGTAATGTTGATAGATCATCTATTGATCATTATAAAGATATCATTTAGACTATTAGAGTCTAAGTCCAAGATTACAGATGTTGGATCTTTTTAGTAGACTATTAGCATCTAAGTCCAACATTACATATGTTTTGAATTGAATCTGTAGGTCTTTTGAAGTCATATAGTTAAGACATTTTATAACCTATTGGGCTTGAAGGGTCAGGGCTATTAGCAGGCCTATAGAATTGTCTAATGAGAGTTTAAGATTTATGTTTGGCCCATTAAGGGTGCTCAATAATTCTAGTAGACTAAACATTTATATAGTGACTCAAAACTTTGAGATCTTATAGGATCCAATAACCCAATTAAGAAAATTGGACCCATTTAGATAATCTAGATATATAGTTTTGTAAATTAAGTTGTAGACTATATTTTTACATTTCTAAGAGCAATAGTACATACTGTTAGCCCTATTTTTGTGAATTTAGAAATATTTGATTTTAGTTTGTATTGCAAAACTTGAAGCTCCATATGGGAACAATATAGGTCAATGCTTGGATAGTTGTATGTATTCTAAACTGTTCATTAGTCTTTTGAAGGACTAAAGTGAGAAATAATATTCATGAAGTATATGAGCAATTAAATGATATTTAATATTATTCTTATAGAATTGAAAGAACTTTTGGTATTCTAAATATATAAGTAATTCACCAAAATGATTTTATACATGAAGAATAATTTATTCTCTTGAGATAATTGAATGATATCATAAAGTTATGCTCATGCATGTTATTAATTATAATCCTCATTGTCATTGTATATGGATACTTAGGGAGATTCATTGAGTCATTGATCTCATGAATTTGTGTATGGAATTGATTATCTTTATACTTTGTGGATGTTAATATTTTAGTTTAGTCTTTCTATTTGCATCTATTTTTGTCAAACATCATTTATTAAGAAACAAGAGATTTTTTATTTTTTTAAATTTGCTAGGATATCCACCAAAATAGACCTAAGTCTGAAAAATAAATTAAGTTCCCTTATGTGAAAATAATATGTTAATGTGGTGTACATCAAGATATTTGATGTCTTAAGATATTGAGATTTTATATTTAGGTTTGTCATCAAAGTGGCCCTTCACATGAGATACCCTAGTATATCCATTGTGGAATTGAGTGATGTCAAATAGTGTGCTACACATAATGATTGATGTTAAGTTATTTATTAAGAGGTTGATAATGTTTAGTTTTTAATTACTTAATACCACCAAAGTGACCCTAGTCAAGAAGATTGATAAAATTTACTCTTAAAAAGTTAAGTGACATCAATGCAAGTGCACATGGTTTATTTGACATTATTGTTAGGATTGATTAAAAATTTTCAGTACTGAAGTGCTTAGGTAGTCCACCAAAGTTACTTGAAGTATTAAGAATAATAAACTTTTCTCCACTAAGATTTGAACGGTGTGATCATTGTACTTATATTTTTGAAGTGAAGTCTTACTCTCAAAGGAGTACTTCATATTCATGATATGAGCAGTATGGAATAGTACTAGTATATATATTGACTCTTGAGAAACTTCTGTATCCAAAGATATGAACTTCTCATGACATCAATTTGCATATTTGTGCTAATTCCATCATACAATTGATTTTAATTTATGGGAGAAGTAGACTATTAACATGTTATGGTTATCGCCCAAAAGTGAGTTCATAATAATGTAGCTGGTCTATTTATACCACAGTGGTAGATCAGTTGGTTTTAAGATTCACTTTAGATTAAAGTGAAAGCCTCGTATGTTATTTGCATTTGTCCATATATGTAAACATTTAAGTTTACTAATTCTTTTATGATTGTACTATGAGTTCTATGACTTGTTTTGGTAGGACAAATTTTATTGAATTATTTAATAAGTGAGAGAGATGTAATTGTTTGTGTCTATTCAGTTATGTAATACACAACATTGAGTGATCTATCCTATAAAATTAGTCCTCGTGAAATCATTAAATTATTTAAAGATAACATTAAATTTTTTATAGAAATTGTCATTTGATTTCATAAACTACATAATACATCTAGAAACACATTTAGTATATAATGTTCAAAGAATAACAAAATCATTGGGAGTTAAATTAAGCTCTCTTGACTCCAAGGAGATTTATTTAATGTATGAACATTAAGATTCAAATATATCGACATTTATAGTCTCTTTCTCCCTATTCAGTTGTACATGATGGCATTTCAATGAAGTCAAAAATCTTAGAAATTTATTTCTGAAGTATTCTAAAATTGTTCTAATACTTATTCAAAGAACGAGATTTTTGAAGAAAAAATCATTAAGTGACTTAAAGGAAAGGCCATTGACAAGGGAGATACAAAGAGTGAATGTTTGATTGATTGACACAAATTCATTAAGAAAGAGTCAAAACTCTTGGATAATATCACATCAATATTTAATATTCACTCAAATGAAAGCATTTGATTATAATACGAGCTTTTCTATTCAGTTTTTAGAAATTCTCATTTAAGATAGCCATATTTCTAAAATTATACTTAGGAAGTATATATGAATATCTAGTAATTTCATGTATTTAGAAATGAGACATTTGACATATATTTGATGAACTTAATTATATATGCTACCCACTTTAATTTTATCCCTTAGTTTCTAAGGAGGAAGTTATGAGCTTCATGTTTCAAGAAAGTACAAAGATATGCATATACATGGAGGTCAGTGAGAGTAAGTTCATCTTCAGTTATTGTTTACATATCATTTACATTTCTTTGTGTATTACATGAAAAAGAGAAATTCTTTCTGAATGATATTTTAAGATATAAAGAGACAAGCACTTGAGGGTGTGTTGTGCTTTTCTCATGCAATCTATATTATTATATTTTTAGAAAGATTTATGCATCTAAATAAAGTAATAAACTCAATGATTATAATATCCTAATTAAGTTTTAAAGTTGAAAGTCATATTGTACTTGATGTGTGCATTTAAAGTACTTAAAATACTCATACGTTGAGTAAGAGGCTTCCAATAATTGAAAGACATTGTTACTTGTATGCTCACATATGCGGTCATTTAGTGATTATTGATTATATAGATATGAACTATGGTGATTGTTTGTGCGTAAGTAAGTCCACTTATGTTGTTGACCAAAAGTATTAATTGATGATACAATAAAAGCATTATGAAAACTTTCACCATATTAATCGATTTTATAGTTATTTCAGATTAATAAGTAGGTCATTTAGATACAGAGTTGATCATTACTCTAGTATTTGTAACGACCCGAGATCCGAATACCGGGAGAGGTCCGATAACTCGAATCCCGAACCGCCACCCACGAGCCCGAAGACTCGGAAGGGTTAAAAGGATGGTGTAAAAATACACAAGAATCTAAAATAGTTGCAGAACTACCCAATTAATATGAACAAGCAGGAAATAATAAATAACATTAAACAATTTACATGGTCCACAATCTAACAGCAGTCTAGAAAGTAACAATAGTCCACAACTAGTACAGTTCAGAAAGAAAAGTACAATTACACGGGGCATACCCCGGCTTTGGCAACTGACAACTAACCCTGGGCATTAGAACCACGTGGAGTCTCTGAAGCACTCCCCTAAAGTCTCGCCTCACCTAAAACCACGGAAAAACGTAGGGAATGAGCCTCATAACAAAAGGCTCAGTAAGGATCACCCGGACCCCTACCTCGCAAAATGAGAAACTGCATAGAAAGCAGTCAAGGATAACACTAACCAAACGTAGAGCGAAGGTCAACAAAATAAGTAAATGGGAAAGCTCAGTTACGTCAAGTACCGACCACACTGCATAAAAATCGAGACAACCCGACAGAACACCAAGAGTCACTACCTGACAAAGACAGGAGTACCACCCACTAGAAGCAAGGCCGGATGAGCCCCCTGATGTCTTAGACCGCGTCTCAGGTGTCCCCCTCATTGCACCCTGGCGGAACGGGGACCTGTACAAGTAACCATAAAACAAGGACTGGTCTGACGAGTAGGTCCACCGCCCCCGACCACGTGTGCACACATAGACTATGCATCCTAGGTCAGGCCCTCTGACTGGTTTTCCCCTCAGCCGGACTCTGGCTGTAAGACGTGGGGCCCTACGGTAACCAGTCTAAAAATCCTCTCTCGGGGTAGCCTCGCCACCATTCCCTGGTGGGATCACTTGCATGTCGGAAGGCTACAACTAGTGGAGGGTCGCTGAAAGAGTAGACTCTCTAGCCAACGAAAAATAACGTCTAAACCGGACGAAGTACAAGGACTGCTCCTCGTACCGACACCGACTCACGGTGACATCAGCCGAATCCACGCCACTCCCTGGGGTTCCCACGGCACCCACATACGGCCCCCACATGATGCCCATCATCAGTCGGGCCGCCGATCAGCACGGGGATAGAGGTCCACTCCCCTAGGATTGGGATCGGCGAGAAAAGAACTCCGGTCGGACAGAAGACAAGTGGCGGTCCACTCTGGACCGTCACTGGGCAAAAACGGTCAAATGCTGGACCGCATCACAGAGAAACGGTCCTCTCTGGACCGCCAGACTCAACAGAGAAAAAACGGTCTCCTGCAGACCGCTTAGGACAAAAACGGTCCACTCCTAGGCCGCCTCATGGTGTAAAACGGTCTCATGGCGACCGCCACGCCATGGAGCTGCGAAGGGGTGAAACGGTCACCTTGTGATCGTTTGGATATGAAACGGTCTCTCTGGGATCGCAAGGCGGGGTTAAACGGTCGCCCCATGACCGCTTGATCCCAAAAATCTCCAACGGTCCAATGCCAACGCTCAAAACGGGGAAAACGGTCGGCCGCTAGGCCGCCACTGGGCCTTAGCAGTCTATCGCATGGCCGCTAAGCCCAACCGACACTTGAGGTCAGAAAATGGTCTATCTGGGGACGCTTCTAGCAACAAATGGTCCCTGGAACGACCGCTTCCATTACGGAAAATTGAGAACGGCGGGAATGGCCCAAAAATACCATTCCACGCCCCATTCATCCCCAGATGAAGGGGAAACAAAAGGAGAACTCGTCCCCATGCCAACAAACTACAAAATAACAGATTAAAATGCTAGATCCGGTGCTCGAACCCCAAAGCATGGATTTCCCTTCCCGGCTCGAAATAGCCCTCTCTCGACCTCGCCTCGGCCTAGAAATCACGGGGAAGGTAAAGAACGAGCTAAGGATCCGTCACCCTACCTCGGGGAAGCCCGAAACGCGACTGATCATCGTCGATCATCAAAACTCCGCTTGAAACCCTTGTTCTCCCATGAGCTTCCCACGAGCCGCATGCCTCCACGGTCACCTCGCCGCCGTTGACATCGCCGCCACGCCGTCGCCCACCGTCGTCTGCAGCCGGAGGGGAGCACGCTGCGGTCGCCGCCGGAAGAGGAGAGAGAAAGAGAGGGGGTGCGATCGGCGCTCACGGGGGAGAAAGAAGAAGAAGAGAAAAAGAAAAAGAAAAGGAGGGGTATTTATAGAAAATCTAGATTTTTTCAAAAAATATGAAAAAAATAGAAAAATACATTTCCTCGATCATCGAATCACGCCGGACACACTGGTACTGTCCCGGAGTAGGAGAACGCAACGGTTTGCCCTACACAGGGTTCCATAGGTTCGTTAGGAAAAAATACGTGTAAACCGCGAAACACGTTCCGGGATCGTCAAAAGTGATCCGAAATCCACGGATCCAGATCCAAAAAGTGTCCGAAAAACTTGGGACATTACAGTATTTATGGACTCCACTTCCAGGATCATTCCGACACAACTTCTTCTCTTAGACAATAACATCCAAAGATAGTAGAGATTTGGATATGAGGGTTATCTTAGGGAGAGTAAAGAATCATCTAGTGTCTATGGCACATATTGTAAAAGTACATTAGGTAAATTGTACTATAAGTAATAGACAGTAGGTTTTGTGTAACCTAATGAAGGATCCTATTGGTTCTTTCAATGTGCAATGACACATTCAGTTGTGCTTATATGTGATCACATTCAGTGGGGACGATTCTTTAGTTCTGCCTGTTCTATGAAGAGGAAGGCCCTTTTTTGACTAAGAAATGGACCTGTCCAAGTTAGCGTAGGGGAAAAAAAAATCAAATCATGCTACTACCTTCTCAAATTTTTTAAGAAGGGCAAAGAGGAAATGCCCCTCTCCTACATGTGCATTAAACTCTTGTCTTGTTTTTGGGAAATACTCCCTGTCAAGATTTGTCGCCTTGTCAGTTTCTCACTACATCATCTTATCTCATGCACAACCAGACACACGTGGTCAAACCAAAGAAAGGTGTGCAAATTGACTAGGACAAAGTGCACACCTTGGTGTGCACTAAGCATTACTCTTCTCACTAGTATTATAGTCAAGTGGGACCATTGGTGATTTACTGCCACACTATAACTAATCTCATCCCTGAACCACCTCCACATGTCAAAATGCCACAAGTGAGTACCACAATCAGGTGCACGTACTAGTGACTTGATATCTTTCCACAAGACCATGCATAAACTATCTCTCTATTTTAGAGTATGACAAGTGAGACCCAACACTCTTTATAGTGAAGCCTAACTATAATCTCATGCTTGAACCATCCTGACAAGGCTCTGCAACCTGACAAAGTGGGACATGTGAGAAGTAGGACTAGCTGAGGTATATGACCTCCTTCTTCTATCATAGTTGGTTATCGAGGTTACCATCTCGACGGGGTCAAGGATGTTTGACACCATGAAAGGCCTACTATCCTCCCCAACATGGGCAAGCTTATTGTAGCCATGACTCTTCCAAAAGTCATTCATGGTGCATACTAGGAAGTGACCCATGACATGGAAGGTCACCTAAAGGAGGCAATGATGTTGATCATCCTCTAATAAGGGGCATTGGCTGTGACGACATTGGGGTGTCACTCTTAGAGGATCTGATTGTGGAAGACTGTGTCAAGATAGGCATAATAGACCTTGTGTTTGTTGCAAAGGGAGACAACGACAACGAGATTCTCCTAGTCCTCGGTTGGCCAATTTCAGCAGTGGGGATGGGGTACACTACAAGAAAAAGCGGGATTAGCGATAAATTTTTTTTTATCTCTAATCTCTCTCTAATGTATCACTAAAGACTTTAACGACCGATTGGCGATCCTCACTAATTAATGACTAATTATTAACGACCAATATATATTCTATCACTAATTTGTCGCTGATAATTAGAGAGAGATTTTAATTTCTGTCACTAATCAAGGATGAATTAGCGACGAAATTTATGTTGGTCGCTGATAATTAACGAGGTAGAATAGGAGGCCAATGAACGTGACACATGTGATGGTTCAATGGATGACAAAAGCAGTAGTAAGGAATGATCGACGCCACAAACTAGGTGTCTTCCAATACTAGTGGTCGACAACCACTAAGGAAGCAAGTTTAAGATCCCCAATCTAGGGGATAGTCCCATGATCATCGCTCTCTCCACTGTCATTGGGACAAAGGGCTCTAGATCTCATATCTAAAGGCAACAATAGCAACATCCTTATGGATTAAAGGTCTCCCAGTGCAATAATTGATGATAATGTAGATCAAAGGGATCCAAGGGGAGGGATTGGAGAGGGGGAGGGAGATGATGAGGCGATGGGAAGAAGACAGGTAGAAACTCTCTCTCTCTCTCTCTCTCTCTCTCTCTCTCTCTCTCTCTACACTAGGAGAATGTTCCAAACTCAAACCCTCCCTATGGTGAGCAATCTAGTTTCCATCTTTCCTCTCCCTTCTCTTTGTTTGTTGATTAAATTGTTATATTTAGTCCATATAATTAATTTGCCCTCATTTCAAAATATAGTCTCGTAATCTCAGTACTACCAAATAAGCTTTCAGAATCTATTATTGTTCTAAAATAAGTCCTTCCATTAGCTTTTTAATGGTGAAGTAACAATTAAATCGCTAACCATATGGACTGATCATTTTACATCAACAGCATATGCTAAGGACCTGGCTATCTAGTAACATTGCTATAATTATGTGGATATACTTAAAATTAAGTTCAACTATAGGGACTGAAACATACATATATATATATATATATATATCATTTTAAGATCTTTTCATTTTGATTCAAGTTATTTTGAGCTTGAAATCAAAGTCTAGGAGGCAATGCAAATGATCATGGCATTGTTTATTTTTAAAATTCAAATATCCACGACGCAATGAGTATTACTAAATATAAAAAAAAATACTCTACGAGACTCCTCATGTACTCTCTCTCATATATATATATATATATATATATATATATATATATATATATATATATATATATATATCCACTGTCGTACTTGAAAAAACTACTGGGTGGTGGGATGTACAGTCTGCAGTGGTTAAGGGATGGACGACGGGGCAATCAGAGAGAGAGAGAGAAGCATGTAGCCTCTGCCGACGGTCCTTGCGTTTTCCTTGCGACGGTGCGCGTCTCCCATTATTAACACCAACGTTATTATTGTTACGAGTACATGCAGTAGCAACAGTCTAAACAACGCAAATGAACTTCTGCACATTCTGGCTTCCCAAGTTGTAGGGAATCACTCGAAGTGGGCCGCACCAACCAGTCTTGGACCTATACATACGTTATCTCGGGGAAATTGGACGACGCATGTCATCTGAGGGTTTTACCGTCCTACGTTCGTTCCTAATTTTTATTATTACGATAATGATCACTGGTTAACGTGTCACGTGAGACGTGCACGTAGTATGAATTTAGATCTTGAGATAATTCTTGTTGGGCATGAGTAGACGACGCTATAAAATGTGGGTCGATCTTTATTAGATCTTATTTGGCCCCGATTAATTTCTCCCTCGTCGCGTACCTTATCTATAAAAAGAAATGCTAGTTACTCTCTTGGACAGGTAGAAAAGTTACCCGTCCAATGTATCATTGGTCGATGTCATTGACACGTGAGTCCCACCCGTTAAATTCCTTAAATTCTTCTTGAATATTTATGTGTATTTCCATCTATTTGTCACTCTTATTCATATATTTGTCATCTTTAAATAGTTATTTTTCATCCTTCAATAGTTATTTGTGCTCCTTAAACAGTATTGGGAGTCTCATTCGTCGTCTCGTGAATGCGCAAAAACTGACAGGAGTTGGTTATTTGTCACCCCTCCATAACTATTTGTCACCTTAGATAGTTATTTTTCACCTTTAGATAACTATTTGTCATCCTTAAATAACATTGAAAATCTCATTCGTCGTCTCGAGAATACACGAAAACTGACAGAGCTGACTATTTGTCACCCTTATATAGTTATTTGTCATTCTTAGATAGCTAGTTTTTACCTTTAGATAGTTATTTGTCACCCTTAAATAGTATTAGGAGTCTCATTCGTCGCCTCGAAAATATACAAAAATTGACCGGAGTTGACTATTTGTCACTCTCACATAGTTATTTGTCACTCTTAAATAGTTATTTTAAAACCTTAAATAGTTATTTGTCACCCTTATAATATTAAAAATCTCAATAAAAATACGTATAAAATTGACAAAAAATGAGATTCACACACTACATATGTGACATAATGAGAGATAAGACGGATAATAAATTTATCCTCATGTACAGATAATAAATATTTATCATCATTAAATTCATATGGAGGGAACAACAAAGGAGAGAGAGGGAGAGAGAGAGAGAAAGTCGAATTATCTCATTCGTCGTTTCAGAAATATGCGAAAATTGACAAGAGTTAGATTGTTTGTCATCTTTATATAGTTATTTGTCACTCTTAAATAATTATTTTTCACATTTAAATAGTTATTTATCACCCTTGAATAATATAAGAAGTCTCGTTCGTCGTTTTAGGAATACGTAAAAATTGACAGGACTTCACTATTTACTACCCTTATATAGTTATTTGTTATTTTAGATAATTATTTTCACTTTTAAATAATTATTTGTCATCTTTATAATATTAAAATTTTTAATAAGAATACGTGTAAAATTGATAAAAAGTGAGAGTCGTAAATTACATATGTGATCTAATAAGAGATAATTAAGACGACTAATAAAATTACCCTATTATCATGGATAATAAATATTTATCATCTATAAATTCAAATGGAGGGAACAACAAGAGAGAGAGAGAGCGAAATAATAAGCCAAAGGTAGAGGAGGTGGCGACCTCCGGTGGGAAAGTGGTAACACGCGGTGGCTCTCCGGCGATGATCACGGTTTTTGGACCGGCCTGCATGGCTTGTCGTTTGCAGACTGTCTTCCACCGTCGGCAGGTTATGCTGTACTGCAAGTGCAAGTTACCCATTTATCCCTCGACATCCGTTATTTATGACTGCACTTCGTTTACCGGGGATCACTTTTTTTTTGGAAAATTCCAAGTATATATCACTGCCCGCGGCTGGCAAAAGGACACGTAGAAGCTTCCCGCTTCTTCCACGCCGGTTACCACGCGGACGTGGAAGGCCGCCGCTTGTGCGCGGGGAAACCTCGTCGACGTCACGTTCCATCACGTGGGTGGGGTAGAAGTTCTCCTCCGCCCATAAATAATTTGCATAAATAATCCTACTCCATGAACACTTATATGTTCATCATGCTTATATAACCATTATTATCAATAATTTTGTCGCGTTATAATATTTATAAAAGTATTTGTATTATCACCAGTTGTTAACGTCACGTTAAAAACTCTTATTTAATTTAATTCTTTTTATTTAAATTTAAAAATTTTTAAATAACTTTAACCTCTCCTCAACTCTTTCTCTCACTCTCTCGTCATGGGCACGCACACGGACATATATATATATATATATATATATATATATATATATATATATATATATATGTCTATCTTGACCTTTTTCTTTCTCTAATTCACACGACATGCCAACCAAAACAATATTTTTATGATGATATTTTATCTAAAATTATAATCCAATAGATTAAAGTAAAATTCCTAAATGAGAATTAAATTTAAGAAAAATGTATACATATTTTTTATAAAATTATTAATAATATATAAAAGCATTAAAGTTATAATTGTTTATAAATTTTTTTATAAATAAAATATTGGTGAACATGAATTTTTAAAAAGTTACTCTTTAAATATATTAACAGATATATTACTGCATAAAATTATATTGTGTAAATATTTTATTTTATTTTATAATAATATTATTTAAAAAAATAAAAAATCACACTTAGACGACCTTCGTTATACTTATACATTATTTGATTTTACTCGTTGATATATCCACTAATATATTTTAAAATTATTTTTATAAACGTATTTACCATAATAATAATTTATTTTTAAATATCCTTTATTAAGAATTACTTTCCCAATTATCCCAATTTTTCAACCCCCCCTCCCAAACCTGTCCCACCGGGTCGTCCCGTTTGCTAGATCAGGAGAAAATGACCGTTCGCAAGTTTTACCGCAACTGCTACTCCATTCACGGTTCGCAAACCCTACGAGCGCCCTCCAAACCACTGGCCACTTCCCCCCGTCTTCACTCTTTACCTCTCCCTTTTCTTGCAATCCCGCGGCTCCGGTCCCTCCACTGCTTGCTTAAATACCCCTCCCAATTCTCCCATCTCTTTATACCAACCTGCTGCCTTCCTGTCTTCTGTCTCCCTCCCGTTCTCCTTCTCTGAAACGCCCCATATCCTGGAGATTTCTCCCCGCCCCTACCCACCAGTGCGTACCATTTCCCCTTCCCTCGGTCTACAAGGAACAGAAAGAAATCGAGATATACAGCAAGTGCGGAGGGAGAAGAAGGTGACGTTGGCGGGCACTTCTGTTGAAGGAAGAGAGCCGTCTACTACAACTAGCTAGAGTGTCTAGCTAGCGAGCTGCGCAGGCATAACGAGGGAAGACAAAGTGCCGTATTAGCAGCCACCGGGCGGCAACCGGAGCCATGAGGATGAGCTGTAACGGGTGCCGGGTGCTGCGCAAGGGATGCAGCGAGAGCTGCAGCATCCGGCCCTGCCTGCAGTGGATCAAGAACCCCGAGTCGCAGGCCAATGCCACCGTCTTCCTCGCCAAGTTCTATGGCCGCGCAGGCCTCATGAACCTCATCAACGCCGGCCCTGATCACCTCCGCCCCGGTACGTACCAACTAAAACTTTTTCTTCTCCCTCTTCCCCCCTCCGACGAGATCAGAGAAAGAGGGGAGGAGAAATAGTCTGAAAGATTTTTACGTAACGGTCAGATCGTGCTTGTCTTGGTGATCGGCGCAGCCATCTTCCGGTCCCTATTGTACGAGGCGTGCGGGCGGATCGTCAACCCAATATACGGCTCCGTCGGCCTCCTTTGGTCCGGGAATTGGCAGCTTTGCCAGGCCACCGTCGATGCCGTCCTCAAGGGTGCCCCCATCCTGCAGATTTCCTCCGAAACAGCTGCTAACAGCCCCGTGCCCCCGCTCCACAAGGCCATGGTGTCCACCTACGACATCCGCCACATCTCCAAGGACGACCCCGCCGCGCCCCCGCACCTTGTCGGGGCCGCCTCCGTCGCCACCTCCGCCGCCGCCCACGATCTCCATAAAGTGAACAAGGCCAGCCGCAACCGCTTCAAGCGCTCCGCTGTCCACTCCGTCAACCACGCCGGCGGCGGCGTCACGGCAGGACCCCCCGGGCCTGAAGAGCGAACGGGCTCGCCCGAGGCAGAAACGGCCGGCGGTCCCCTATCGTGTCAGGGCTACGACAACCTGGACTACTGGCGCCGGTGGTACGCCGGGGAGGCTGGGCGTGCCCCGAGCCACGAGTCTTCCGCGAGCCAGGCCACCGAGCCGACGTCTACCGGCGGGGGTGCAGTCGCCCTAGGAGCCGGCATGGCGACCCCCCGTGGCAGCGACAGCAGGGAGAACGAGAGCGAGGCGTCCATGGTGACGAGCCACGGCGCCGATCCGGGGAAGGCCAACGGCCTGGCGGCGGAGGACAGCGATGTGGAGCTGGAGCTTACACTGGGGCGGGAGCCGGTGCATCACAGCCAGAGTCCTTACAGCAGCAGCGGCGGCGGCGACCACAGCCGAGGGCCGAGCCCGAGTCGGAGAGCCATCCGCCCCAGCGGCGGGGAGCTGCCTTACAGGTGCGACCGCATGACAATGGATGGCTGGTCTGTGGGGACGGCCAGGGTCGACCTGGGTCTCTATCTACCTGCATGACCTGAAGGTCCACTACAGCGCAGCTGTCCGGTATACCTGCAGGCAGCATCAGCGCAGAAGGGAGAGTGGGGATGAGGCAGACGGGACAGGACAGCTTTCGCTTTAGCATTTTTTTGTTCTCCCGACAGTTTTTGGCGGTGTTGGTAGTTTGTGCACGTATTTGTTGCTTCTCCTTCCTCGCAATAAAACGTTTCAGCTTCTCTCTCTCACACACACACACTTCTTGACGACAGAAAATTTAACAAAGTGATATCTGAGTGATGCGAAAGATCTGCGTTCAAATTTAGCGGCGTCTGATTCATTCGTATCTTCTTCGTCTCAAAACTAATAAACTCTGAGTTTACATTAGGGTTTGCCGACTCCATGATCTACTATTAGATCAGGTTTTTATTGATTCAATAAGATATGTGTAACTTGAAGAGATTATGACCTAAGATTTTAAGTAACTCGGGTGTGACTCGAATACAAGATTTGATATGTGGACGTATCGTAGGTGCAACTCTTGATCGGGTATGATCTAGCTCGGTACGATAGGGGGGGGTACGATACGTGAGTATGTTGAGAAGAATTATTTTTAAATATCAAATAAAAAATCTTAATTTAAAAGTTCACTGATAAAATAACCTCAAACTCACCTATCCCTCCCCCTTCTTTTATCCCTCTTTTTGGAACCTTAAGTGGATTAACTCATTCCTAAGAAATAGGTGGAATGAGTTAATCCACCCAGGTTAGGGTTAGGGTGGGCTAACCCAGGTAAGCCACTCGCCCCTAATCTAACCCGTTACCAAAGTGGCCCTAATCGCCTCCCTCTCCACAGCGCCCCCCTCTTCCTCTCTCCCCATCTCGATGGATTCACCTCCACTTCCCCCAACCTCCACTTCCTCCGCCGTCCTTGGCTTGACCCGCTGTCGCGGTCCCTTGTTTGAGTTTGCTTGCTTGCCATCTTTTTCTTTTTTCCCTGCTCGAGCTGATGTCGTTCCCAACACCCCCCAACCACCATTGTCCGCGCCACTGCCTCCACAGTCTGTGGCACGAACCCCCTCCGTTGTGGTTCCCATCATCGTCTCAGCCGCCTTCGCCAGGCTACCGACGATCAGATGTGACGTATCACGTGTGTGCCATGTGCCGGCCGTGCCAGTCGAGTCCTAGTAGGATCCGATACTTCCAGTACTAACCGTGTTGGAGCGACATGGCAAATCTTACTCATATCGACTCAATCGTCTCGATCAATCCAACATACGGTATAATACACTCAAATAGGTGAGAGTCACATCAAGTCTACAAATCATGATCTACATTTCTCAAAGATTAAATGTGAGTTAAGACAGAGTATTTATCGGTGGACTGACTCAAGATCCTATGCTCTCTCTCTACACTCGAATCGGTGAGAGTCACACCGAGTCTACAAATCATGATCTACATTTCTCAAAGATTAAATGTGAGTTAAGACAGAGTATTTATCGGTGGACAGACTCAAGATCCTATGCTCTCTCTCTCTACACTCGAATTGGAGAGTCACACCGAGTCTACAAATCATGATCTACAATTCTCAAAGATTAAATGTGAGTTAAGACATAGTATTTATCGGTGGACTGACTCAAGATCCTATGCTCTCTCTACACTCGAATCGGTGAGAGTCACATCGAGTCTACAAATCATGATCTACATTTCTCAAAGATTAAATGTGAGTTAAGACAGAGTATTTATCGGTGGACTGACTCAAGATCCTATACTCTCTCTCTCTCTCTCTCTCTCTCTCTCTCTCTCCATGTTTTCCTAGCAGCTTCTGTTCATTTCCCCTCTCCCCGTAAACGGATGCGCGCAGCAAACTCAACTTGCAAGTGGTTCCAGCGCTGCACGTAGTGTGTGGCCGATGGAACGTGATCTTCATGTTATATGCATACGGATATAAAGTTGGAAGGAAGCCACAAGAGAACGGGCCGGGTGCGCTGGGGTGGGGGGAAGAAGTGAAGGGGTCGTCCGGCATGTACTGGATGTTAGACGGGTGGTGCAGAAGTAGTTCCTATCATTTTGTTCGTCTCTGGACGGTCCTGGATAAGCTTACCTCGATCGGTACTTCCTGGGTGGTAGATCAGCGGAAACGTTTCAAGTGTGATACTGCAGGCATTCGATCGTATACAACGTCGGGAGACGAGGATTATTTTAGACGGGTCGACCGTAGCTGGGTTGTAAATACGTACGCTGGGAATATTGATGATGTACCCCTCACCTTCCTCCACTTCGTTCGTTCGTTCGTTCGTTTCGGAATATGTCACACAAAGGGAAAACTCCGTACCGAGTGCGCGCGTGTGGGGGGGAGGATCGGTGTGCTGGTGAACGAAGGCCAAGGTTGGGGGCCCGAAGATTCCTCGCGACGCACAGGCCACAAGTTGCACGCTATTTTAATGTAAGCTTTGCTTTCCCGATGTGGGCACTGGGAAAATGCAGGCTTCTTTGGACGATTTTTCATCCGGCTGAGGTAGAATCTCCGACAAGTGGCCGGCTCCTTAACTTTACCATCCTTCACAAAATTCCAGTACTGAAATTGGGTCCCCCCCACCCTGCAACCAGTCGTTCAAATCGGAGCAATAGCTCGCCATTGGATCATGTAGCTGATCAAGCTGAGGCTTATTTGAGCTTCGATCTCAGCGGGACGTGTGACTGAGGCTGTGTTTGGAAATACATGAGTTAGAGACGGGGGATTTTCAACATTCGCAACGGTGGTGCATGGTCGGATAAGGATGTGAGGAGGGTAATATCCGCCGACCCACTAAGATTCGTCTTGGCAGTTCATCACGCAAGCCTGGCCCTGCTAGCTCACACCTAGTGCGTAGGTCCAACGCGCATCCTATCTTGATGCAGGCCCAAGATCAGACGTCATACCTATGTGCGCCTCCCCCATCAGTAGTCACGATACACGTCCACGGTAACACATTAATGGTGAGAAGCACACTAATTCAGCTAAGGGAAAAAGGAGGACGCCGCCCATGCCGCTCCCCCTGACAGGCCAACCCCATGCCTCCGGTGAGCTCGGCCGCATTAATTGCGGAGCCACCCCTTCCGGAAGAGGGACTGTGAGCCAGCACCCACGCCTCCTAGTCTCGTCAGGTATGCATGCAGAGTGGCTTAGGATTCCGCCGGCCACGACAAGCCAGCGAAAGCAACGGTCAACCACACGACAATGGTATGAATATGACCCTATGCGACCAAAACCCCTCAAGCTCTCACTCCCCTGCACTAGTCTTGTTCTCTCCCTCTCTTCTTAAGTGCTCGCCTTTATCTTGCCGGTTGCCTAACTTGATCATTTGAGGGTTGTCTCCTGAGATAACTCTCATGGCTCCTTTTGACGATTTGGCTGTGACTGCATGTCACTTTTCAACGAATGTTCTTTCCCCCATCAAACAAATCTCTAGAGGTGTGGTTCATGTTTTGGGTGACCAATCTCGACCGCTACACTTCTTGGCGCCGTCTATGGGAATGGAAGCTTAGAAGTTATGGCACCAAGGACTGGCTACCGCAATGTTAGCAACTGACGGGAAACAGTGGGCTCCTACTAGGCGTCTCGAGAAGCCGCCAACAACCACCTGTCCCAGGGAGACCACCACCAATCCGCTATCCACTCTGCAGTGGAGGAGTTGGTAGATATGTGCCTCTAGGTTTAGGCATTGACAGAGGCCTACCAAGGCCGCCTCGACCGGTAGGCGGAGTAGGATCGGGCCATCGCCATCCCCCCCACCGAAGAGAAGAGTACCATCAGTGGTCGACGGCCGAGCACCCTTGGTCGCTTCTGCGATGCGCACTCTGCGCCAACCCCTGTGTTCTCAGCGCCGCTCGTCGATCCCCCGCCACTCCAACCCAGGGATGACCTGGTGACTGCGATGCTGTGACGATGTCGAGGGGAAAGTATGATACTTGGACGACACCATCCAAGCAACCAAAATGAAGGGCCTGGTAGACAACGATGCCGACTTCCAGGCCCACTTCTCCTAAGAGATGTTGGAGATTCCTATCCCTCTGAAGTTCCGGCTGTTGTCGTTCACTCCATACGATTACACCACTGACCCAACCGACCATCTCTACAGCTTTGAATCCAACCTCATCTTCCACCGGGCCTTAGACATCGTGAACTGTCTGGACTTCACCACCACGTTCCAAGAGAATGCTCGGACGTGGTTCAAGCTCCTCCTGGTGGATTCCATCACCTTCTTCCAGCAGATGAAGCGGATGTTCAAGGAGAACTTCCACGGCTGTAAGAAGGAGGCCCGATCCGTTGTCACTCTACTCTCCGTCAAGCAAGGGCACAGCAAGCCCCTATAGGAGTTTGTTGCCTGCTTCTGTAAGGAAGCCCTCCACGTCCCCCGTCTTGATGTCAGCATCGCCGCCACCACACCGACTCAAGGAATGCGAGACAACATTCTCTATCATTCTTTGAGGGTTCAATCCCCCACCACTGTCATGGAGCTCCTCGCCCTAGCGCAAAAGTATGTCAGCTATGAGGAGAGCACCGCCACCCTCGGTCGAGCATCCGAGGGCGACCACGCCGAGAGAAAATGCACGGCCAACCACTCCAGGTATGATCACGACAAGAGGGAGCACTACCACTGTGATGCGCCCAAAGGGAGACCTACCCCCAGGTAGTACACAACCCTCACCACTCTCCCTGAGTAGATACTCAGGGAGATCCATGAGGAGCCATTCCTTTAGTGGCCGCATAAGATGACGAGCTACCTCGGCAAGAGGAACACCAGGAAGTACTGCCACTTCCACTGCGACTACAACCACAACACCAAAGATTGCGTCCAGCTCTAGTACACGCTCGAGGACCTCGTTCACCGAGGACTCCTCGACAGATTCGTGGCCAAGGCGGTGGAGCGACAACCACCCAAGGACGACGCACCACTCCCCATCGACAACTGACCACGTGGCAAGGATCTCATGATGATCTCTAGAGGGTCGACTTGTCACGGCCTAGGATCTGAGTACTAGAAAGGAACCGGTACAACTCGAATCCTGACCCGCTATCCACGAGCCACGGGACTCGGAAAGGATAATTAACGCTGCGGAGATACATCAGAATCTAAAATAAATATAAAAATTAAAGTGTAAAAGTAAAATATATTTATTACAATTTAAACAGTTTCTATTCCCAAGTATAATATCAAAAAAGTATAGCCTTAAAGAAAAGAAAAGTACACAACCTATGGGATATACCCTGGCTCATGCAAGCTGGCGACTAAACTCTCCGGATGCCGCTCCGGATCACCGAACCCCGAGAGGAAACATTGCACTTAAAAAGGAAGGGGTGAGTCTCATCTCATTGGCTCAGTAGGGGTCTCGCGAATCCCCACCACAAGTAACGGCAATAAAAAAATAACAATAACAACAATAATAAACAATAACAACAACAGTAACAATAGTACAACATCATGTAATCAACGGAAAGGAAACACAATTAACTAAGTTGCCCGCAGTTTCTCATCCCCCTATAAATTTCGAGGAACTAGACTACCGAGCGGCTCGTATACGCTCTCTCACTAAAACTCGTGACCCTCAAGGTCGAGGAAACCATGTCCTCAGTGTTGGGAAAGTTCTAGCCTCAAGACGGAACTACGACTACCTGTCGAGAAATTACGGCCTTGCTGTCGTGAAGGTACTAGCCCATAAAACCTCGCGACACCTTTGTCGTGATAGCCCATCCTCGCTGACGGAAGTCACAGCCTAAACCACGCAGTCGGGAGTACAACCTCCACCCTCGGGAGGACCATTATCTCAAGTGAAGAAACCCTGGTCTCAAACCAGGATTGAGGACACATGTCGGGAGGGCTACGACAACGCTGTCAAAAAGCTCCCTCAGATCGGTCGTAATAGAACTCACATGCTCTATATGCTCTATCAAGATTTAGATACGCACGCACCCTTCACAAGGTAACTAGACTAGCTGGGGTCCGTGCTCATCAACGCTGTGTCCGAGCCCCCAACCACATGTACACACACTAGACTGACTCCTCAACATCTAGGCCCTGAACGATTGGTTTTTCCTTTGCCTAGACTCAGCCTCTAGAGTAGGCAGACTCCTTAACACACTAACTCCGAGAACGTAGATAGACTCCTCACACACTGCGTACGTAGGGGCCCATGGCAACCGGCTTGAAACCATCTCACGAGAAAAGTACAAGAACCATCGTCCCAGGCAGACTCCTCAACGCAATAGGGCCACAAGAGGGCGAGCCTCACAAGGCAAAATCTCGACGGAACATAAGTAACTCACGAGAGTAGCCCTCACAAGACACAACTCGCTTAGAAACACGGTAACCAACTTACCCGCTCACACACGGCCTATCTCAACTCATGTCAGCGTACTAAACTTACATGGGGAAACCTCAAGCCAGTTTATACTCGAAAATAGAACCTCGAGTCACGGAGCCTTGGCGGCCACAGTTCCAGATGATGTCGAGGCGAACCTTACATTTTGGGGCCCAAAAGGGCACTCTGGACAGCAAATTGGTCGACCAATCCCTTGGACCGGTCAACCTACAATGTTGGTCGGTTGATCGCCTAGTGAGTTCGGTTGACTGACCAGGTACCCGCCTCTCACTGAGCCTCTTCAAGAGTATTTTATTTTTATTCATGCCACAAAATAAAGCTCTGTTAATTACTCTAGGTTCGGACACGTCGATCTAGTTTATAATTGGTCAGATTCCAACCAGAGTTGGAACGGTTCGGCCTGAATTGGATCGAGCCTGTAATGATTTTCACTCGTTTTACAAAATAACAACTATATATATATATGTACACTTAATTATGAGTGCGGCTTGTTGTATAGCATGGAGTGCAGTTGAAAAAAATATGTTATTGGGTTATTTTTTATGTTGGTTCAAACATGACCTATATATTTGTACAGTCCAATCACTGATTGGAACGATCGAAAAAAAATCAAAACAACAATGATCACACATCTTAGTTTGCCTAAGATTATAATATTGGGCAAACGAACGATCGACTTTGTACCTGGAGAGGGAGATTTCTGTAGCCCATCTAAGAGCAGCTGAACTAGGTCCATCAGGACCAAACGAGGCCCAGCTCATCTAAGTGACAGCCCAGCAGGGCCCACTTAGACTAAAAAGCCCAATAAAATCACTCGGGATCACACCCTTCCTCGGCGGCCCTTAGGCTCGGAAGGCCCGAGCGTCGGTCAGGTCGGAGAAAGATCCACGCCCGATTTATCCCCTCGCCGGGATAAAGGCAGGCGCTCAGCGCCCACTCCGACCTATCTTCATCCGAGCTATGCCTATCACCCGGACAGGGTTGGCACCCTTCATGCTTGGGTCTGTTGGTGTTGGTGTGCTACAGGCCAATTTCGGGTCGGGTAGGCCCAATAGTTGTACGATCTTGTTCATTAATAAAGTGGTGTTTGAGTGTAAATATGCGATTGTGTTACTTTACGTTGTCCCTAGGATATGTGGTTGTAAAGTCAGCTCGAGATGGGATCTCGAACATGAGATTGACTTTACATGTACACATACCTTAAACTGTTCCTGGTTGGAGGGTAATCACTCGGGGACTTTGATTACCTATTAAACCAGTACACATGATGTGTCAGTGACCAGTCTCATGGTCATTGGTGCGGGGCACCAACACATATGTGTAGGTGTATGTCCTTGGAGGATGTGCACTGAACTGATCCGCTATTGGATCTTCAGATGGTTGATTATATCTAATGTCAACTGAATATCCAACGGTCACAGCAGCATCGTTGGTCCTTTGACCTGAGACATTGATCGGATCTTACACGAGGACTGGAATGGTTTAATTACTTAGCTAAGTGACTTTAACCATAAGTCATGAGTTGCCGAGTCATTAACCACTCCAGGATACGTGTGAAGATCATTAATGGTCTAGAAGGGATCGCTCACTGTCGGGTATATATCAGACAATTAATGGGTCATGACATTGACGCTCCGTTAAATCCCTGGCCAGGGTCGTATGAGTTCGTTTAGGACGGACGTCATACACTTTAAGGAGGTCATAGTCAAATGGCACGATCATGGGGTTTGACAGAAACCGTACCCTCGATCGTACCAGACTCATAGAATGAGCGAGGGATTATATCGATGCGGTAACTGTGGACTTACAGGTACCAGACAGGTTGGTTTAAACCCGGGGTCATCTAGGATCACGCGGATTTGTTTGACCCAACGTGATCAAAGGTTCGGAATAAATTAAACTATTGTTCGGCTCTAGTAGAAGCGAAGAATACGTTTAATTTACTTCTAATTAGGAATTAGAAGTTAATGGACCTTAAACTAGAGTGACTGTGGGCCTAGAGGATCACACACAATGGATTCTTGGGTGACAGATTATTATTATTATACGAGTGTATGTATTATTTCCATTTAATTTCTTTTGGAAAGGAGTGTAAACGGAGTTTAATACATATGTATAATATGAGATAGGACATATATACAGTTTTGGTCTTTTAGAACCCTTTTCTAATAAACATAAACTCTATATATAGTCACATACGTGAGTTCATTCGAACGCTTGCTTCCTTCCTTCTCTTAACCTAACAAGCATTAAGCTTAAGGGAGAGGATTAACCTCCCCCTTTCTCCCCCTTGCTCTCTCTCTCTCTCCAGAAGGTGTTAGAGCCGGGGAAAGTTGTGCCGGGGAGGTACCGTCGCTGCGCAAGGGTCCGTGTGGATCTGCTCTAGAGGCCGTACAGCTGTGCGGCTCGTTATTCTGCATCGGGCATCGCGGACAGCGTCGTTCCGCGCAAGGTGAAACACGCAACCCGTAATTAGGGTATTAGAAACACCGATTAGAGCACAGATTAAGCTTTCCATAACATCGGAATCGGGCAAATTAAATTTTTGTTATCCGCTGCGTCGCCCGTAGGTGCTGTGCGAAACCTTACAGTGGTATCAGAGCCAGGTTCGCGCTCTGGTCGGTGTTTTTATCGCCGTTTAGAACCATGTTTTAGGGGCATTGAAAATCTTCAATTATAATTTGTAGAATGGGATGCTGGGCATCTCAGTTCTTGCTGGATGCTGGGCATTCAAGCAGCAAATTTAAAAAAAAAATTTTTTTTTTTGCTGGCCCGAGTTGGGCGCACTGCGCCCTGGGCGTGTTGCGCCCGGGCGCGGTGCGCCCGCCGCGTGCACCGCGTGGGCGGCGCACGCGGCCCCCGGGGTCAGCGCCCGCGGGGGGCGCGGCGGGCGCCGCAGGCGGCGCCCGCCACGCGGGCGCCCGCGTGCGAGCGCGGGCGCGTCCGCCCACGCGTCGCGCGTGGGCGGCGCGCCCAGCGCCTGCCGACAGTTTTTTTTTAATTAAAAAAAATTTGCTTTACTTGTTTTTAATTTATTGTGCTAAGACATTAATATATATATATGATATATATATGGAAATGCACAGAAAATTAAATTGAATTTTATGGAGTAGGTTAATAGTGTTATCTCGATGGTAAATGTCAAAAGTTAATTTTTATTTAACCGTGTTGAATTTACCGAGGTGAGATAATTACTATTTACCTTGGGATAAAATGGTAATAATTGAAGTTACTTCAGTAAATTTTAATTTTTGAATTTTTAATTATTAGATAATTAGAAAATTCAAATTTTGAATTTTGTTGAAGTTAAATGTGGAAAATTCAATTATTTGAATTTTAATTATTAGATAATTGTTAAATTCAAATTTTGAATTTTAGAAAATTACTAATTGAGGTTAATTGCATTATTTTAAATTTATTTTCAAACAAAAATTATTAGATAATTAGTTTGAATTTAAATTTAAATTATTGGCATGTTTAAATTTTGAATTTAAATTTGATTATTGGATAATTAAATTTAAATTTAAATTTAATTAATTATCTCAATTAGATGCCCCTATAGATAATGATGGTTCTTTACGTGCGTTACTTTATTTACCTTGTATTGGCCTGCTTGTATGTTTAATTTTAGTTAATCATGCTTTGATTTTTATAATTAAACAAAGCTAGCCTGTTTTTGTTTGCACATCCCATTTTTAAATTCAAAGTAAGGATTATTTTCAAAAAATAAACCTTGATTGATTTTATTTGAATGGGTTGGCAAGTGATCATGGACTTGGATTAATGTAATTAATTGGGGTCTGCGAACCTCCTTTCTCTCTCTGTTAAAATTCCAATGTACTTCTATCTTCCTCAATTGTTGTGCTCGCCCTGAGGGCTGCTGGAATTTGAGTCACATGTAATTTAATTTTTCCGGCCTGCGTGCCGTGTAAAAGTTGTAATTGATGCGGCGTCGGAGTTCGAAAGCGCGGAGCACACCCGATGAGGACGATCCAGCTGCTTCGGAAGCGGGCCGGATGTCTTAGTTACATTAGGGTTAAAGTCCATGATCACTTGCGATTATTTTACATTGGATGCATTTATTTTGTGCAAACTAGCTAGGTACGGTAAATATATTGGATATATTTATATTACCACCTAGGGTGAGATCAAGATAAAATTAAATTCCCTCGCGATTAAATTTTAGATCTGGTAAGCGTGGCTCTAGGAGTCGTCGTGGCCCTCCATCATTATGGAGTGAATGAACGTCTTCATTTCATGGATTTGTTGTGCTTTCCACAAGGTCCATGAGTTTGGGGGCGGGATTAAACTCCAAGGCTTGACCTCAATGGGGTGAGAAATTGAACTCGGCCTTGTTGTGCTTTCCACAAGGGTCGGGTCATGAACTCATTGCTATGAAGTAATGATGGTTAGATCTAACCGAGAATATCCTTTGTTGTGCTTTCCATAAGGGGATGATTTCTCGGGGGCCGAATATCGGATATTGCATTAGATGCAAGTGCTTGTTGACTGCCCTTGAGATGGTGTATGGCTTGTTGTGCTTTCCACAAGGTCGTACATCAGTCTCGTTGGGATTCCGACCCACTAGGTAGATCTCGTTGATCTCCCGTTCTATATACTGAGGGTTATATAGTTCGATCGAAAAATAGTGGGACTAACTAAGATAGAAAATCACATCTAAGTTAGAATTTGAACACATGCTAAGTTGTCTTTTATTTCTTATCCAGATTATAATGTCGTCGTCCAACCCCCTCCGCGGCATCTTGGATGCAAATAGATTAACTGGACCGAACTACTCGGATTGGCTGCGTAATCTACGCATAGTCCTTACCGCCGAAAAGATTGCGTACGTGTTGGACACGGTTCATTCTGAGCCAGCTCCTGATGTCGACGAGGGCGAGTTACTGGCTTATGCCAAGTGGTCTGAGACTCATCCCTTGCCCAATGTTACATGTTGGCCTCTATGGCTCCCGAGCTACAGAGGCAATTTGAAAAGACTGATTGTAGAAGTATACTTCTCAATCTACGCCAGCTCTTCGGGGAGCAGGGTAGGATTGAGAGGTATGACATCTCAAAAAGGCTTTTCAGGACACGGATGTCTGAGGGTTCATCAGTGCAGGCCCATGTACTGAAAATGATGGAGTGGATTGAAAGACTCAATGCATTGGGGTTCAAGTTGGATCTTGAACTATGCATTGATCTTATACTCCAGTCATTGCCCGATTCCTTTTCTTCCTTCATCATGAACTTTAACATGAACAGGATTGAAGCAACTCTCCCAGAGCTGCTCAATATGTTAAAGAGTGCTGAAGGAACCATGCAGAAAGATAAACCATCTTCGTCTGTAATGGTTATTGGCCGGGCCAACAAGAAAAGGAAGGCCTCTCAAATATCCACTACGAGTAACAAAGGGAAGGGAAAGAAAAAGGCCACGGGTAAGCAACTCGCCAAAGTTGACAAAGGGAAGGGCAAGAAGAATGAAAAGGAAGACAAATATTTTCGATGCGGGGAAACTGGGCATTGGAAAAGGAATTGCAAGGTAATTCTAAATGAAGGTATTTTTGTCATAGACCTTAATTTGTCATATATGGAATCCACATCATGGGTATTGGATACTGGATGTGCATCTCATATCTGCAATTCTATGCAGGTGCTGGCAAATAGAAGGCGATTGGGCAAAAAGGAGATTGAACTGAGGATGGGCAATGGAGCTTTGGTTTCTGCCAAAGATGTCGGGACTGCACGCCTCAGTTTACCTTCAGGAGTCATTCTGGAGCTGAATGACTGTTATTATGTTCCTAATATTATTAAGAACATTATTTCAATCTCTGGCTTGTATAACATTGGATATACATTGGCTTTTAATAGCACTAGGTGCTCTATAATGAATAATGGTTTGGTTATAGCCAATGGTTCATTAGTCAATGGTCTATATGTATTAGATACACGTTCTAATGTTATGCAAATTTCCAATGCTGATGAAGTGAATTCTGCATATCTATGGCATTGCAGACTTGGTCATGTAGGTGAGAAAAGAGTCTCTCACTTACACTCAAATGGGTATTTGAATTCATTCGAATACAAGCCATTTGATACCTGTGAGTCGTGTCTCATGGGGAAAATGACTAAGGCTCCCTTTGGTGGACATGGAGAGAGGGCTGTTGACCTTCTCGAGCTCATACACTCGGATGTGTGTGGACCCATGTCCATAGAAGCAAAAGGAGGTTATCTCTATTTCATTTCTTTTATTGATGACTTCTCGAGATATGGCTATGTGTATTTAATGAGACATAAGTCACAAGCCTTTGAGAAGTTTAAGGAATACAAGAATGAAGTAGAGAAACATACTGGCAAAAGTATTAAGGCTCTTCGATCGGATCGAGGAGGTGAATACTTAAGCCATGAATTCACTTCTTATCTTAAAGACCATGGAATAGTTTCTCAGTGGACACCACCGTATACACCACAGCACAATGGTGTATCCGAAAGGAGAAACAGGACCTTGTTAGACATGGTCCGATCCATGATGTCTATGTCAGGACTACCCTTGTCTCTTTGGGGCTATGCGTTAGAGACTGCGGCTTATTTATTGAATAGGATCTCAAGTAAATCAGTTTCTTCTATACCATATGAGATATGGAAGGGCAGGAAACCAAATTTTAATCACATTAAAATTTGGGGGTGTCCTGCTCATGTAAAGAAGAACGAGAGTGATAAGCTTGAGTCGAGAACCGATAAGTGTAGGTTTGTGGGATATCCAAAGGAGACGTTTGGATATTATTTCTATCACCCTTCTGAGCAAAGGGTCTTAGTGGCCAAGAGAGCTGTATTTCTGGAAAGAGAATATCTACTCCAGAAAAATAGTGGGAGCCAGATAGAATTGGACGAGGTCCAAGAACCACAACCCATAGACACAAACTCGTTATATGAGACGGTATCGGTTGATCCTATTCAAGGTGAAACACTGACACTACGGAGATCTGGTAGACTACCGAGAGAACCTGAGAGATATGTTGGACATGTCTCAGAGGGGTCCTCTAAGGTATGTATCGATGAGGATGATGATCCTCAGTCGTACCAGGAGGCGATCCGTAGTGTAGACTCCGAGAAATGGCAAGAGGCAATGGATTCAGAGATCCAGTCCATGTACACCAACAAAGTTTGGAACTTAGTTGATGTACCCGAAGGGAAGGTCCCGATCGGCTGCAAATGGATTTTCAAAAGGAAAATCGGTGCAGATGGACAGGTTGACACATACAAGGCTAGACTAGTGGCGAAAGGATATCGTCAAAGGCAAGGCATTGACTATGACGAGACGTTTTCGCCGGTAGCCATGGTTAAGTCAATCAGAATCCTCCTTGCCATTGCTGCATACCTGGATTATGAGATCTGGAAAATGGATGTGAAGATAGCTTTTCTTAATGAAAACCTGTCAGAAGAGGTGTACATGGTACAGCCTGAGGGATTCACCTCCAAGCCACATCCTAATAAGGTATGCAAACTTCAAAGGTCCATTTATGGATTAAAGCAGGCATCTAGAAGTTGGAACTTAAGATTTGACGAGGCTGTCAAATCTTTCAACTTCATTCGGAATGAAGATGAACCCTGTGTTTACAAGAAGGTCAGTGGGAGCTCAGTGACCTTCTTGGTCCTTTATGTTGATGACATCTTACTCATTGGGAATGATGTAGGGATGTTGACATCAACTAAGTCTTGGTTGTCCAAGACTTTCTCCATGAAGGATTTGGGAGAAGCATCCTATGTGCTGGGCATAAGGATCTAACGAGATAGATCTAAAAGGATGCTAGGATTATCCCAATCCATGTACATAGATACTATCCTCAAAAGGTTTAGGATGGAAAATTCCAAGAGAGGTCTCATTCCCATGAGACATGGAATTTGCCTATCCAAGGGGATGAGTCCTAAAACTTCTGAGGAGGTGGCACACATGAATAAGGTACCCTATGCTTCGGCGATAGGGTCAATCATGTATGCAATGCTATGTACACGGCCTGATGTTGCCAATGCTTTGAGCATTGTCAGTAGATATCAGGCAAATCCAGGCGAAGAGCACTGGAAGGCAGTAAAGGGCATCCTTAAGTACCTGCGAAGGGCTAAAGATCTTTTTCTACTTTATGGAGGAGAGGACTTACAGCTTAGAGCTTACACAGATTCTAGTTTCCAGTCAGATCCAGATGACTGCAAATCCATGTCTAGATTTGTATTCATGTTGAATGGAGGGCAGTCAGTTGGAGAAGCTCCAAACAAGACACGACTGCAGACTCGACGACGGAGGCAGAATATATTGCTGCAGCAGAAGCTGTTAAGGAAGCCGTCTGGATGAAGAAATTCATCTTGGAACTTGGCGTAGTTCCCGAGATAACAGCTCCCATCCCATTATTTTGTGATAATAATGGGGCCATCGCCCAGGCGAAGGAACCGAGATCTCACCAAAGGTCAAAGCATATTCTCAGGCGCTTTCACCTTATTCGGGAGATTGTTGATCGTGGAGATGTGATGGTAGAGCGTGTACCGTCAGAAGATAACATAGCAGATCCACTGACTAAGCTTTTGACACAGACTGTATTTGAGTGTCATCGGGATAAGATGGGCCTCAAAGTTGTGGGCAGTTGGCTGTAGTTCAAGTGGGAGATTGTTAGTGTTGGTGTGCTACATGCCAATTTCGGGTCGGGTAGGCCCAATAGTTGTACGATCTTATTCATTAATAAAGTGGTGTTTGAGCGTAAATATGCGATTGTGTTACTTTACGTTGTCCCTAGGATATGTGGTTGTAAAGTCAGCTCGAGATGGGATCTCGAACATGAGATTGACTTTACATGTACACATACCTTAAACTGTTCCTGGTTGGAGGGTAATCACTCGGGGACTTTGATTACCTATTAAACCAGTACACATGATGTGTCAGTGACCAGTCTCATGGTCATTGGTGCGGGGCACCAACACATATGTGTAGGTGTATGTCCTTGGAGGATGTGCACTGAACTGATCCGCTATTGGATCTTCAGATGGTTGATTATACCTAATGTCAACTGAAGATCCAACGGTCACAGCAGCATCGTTGGTCCTTTGACCTGAGACATTGATCGGATCTTACACGAGGACTGGAATGGTTTAATTACTTAACTAAGTGACTTTAACCATAAGTCATGAGTTGTCGAGTCATTAACCACTCCAGGATACGTGTGAAGATCATTAATGGTCAAGAAGGGATCGCTCACTGTCGGGTATATATCAGACAGTTAATGGGTCATGACATTGACGCTCCGTTAAATCCCTGGCCAGGGTCGTATGAGTTCGTTTAGGACGGACGTCATACACTTTAAGGAGGTCATAGTCAAATGGCACGATCATGGGGTTTGACAGAAACTGTACCCTCGATCGTACCAGACTCATAGAATGAGCGAGGGATTATATCGATGCGGTAACTGTGGACTTACAGGTACCAGACAGGTTGGTTTAAACCCGGGGTCATCTAGGATCACGCGGATTTGCTTTGACCCAACGTGATCAAAGGTTCGGAATAAATTAAACTATTGTTCGGCTCTAGTAGAAGCGAAGAATACGTTTAATTTACTTCTAATTAGGAATTAGAAGTTAATGGACCTTAAACTAGAGTGACTGTGGGCCTAGAGGATCACACACAATGGATTCTTGGGTGACGGATTATTATTATTATACGAGTGTATGTATTATTTCCATTTAATTCCTTTTGGAAAGGAGTGTAACGGAGTTTAATACATATGTATAATATGAGATAGGACATATATACAATTTTGGTCTTTTAGAACCCTTTTCTAATAAACCTAAACTCTATATATAGCCACATACGTGAGTTCATTCGAACTCTTGCTTCCTTCCTTCTCTTAAGCTAACAAGCATTAAGCTTAAGGGAGAGGATTAACCTCCCCCTTTCTCCCCCTTGCTCTCTCTCTCTCTCTCCAGAAGGTGTTAGAGCCGGGGAAAGTTGTGCCGGGGAGGTACCGTCACTGCGCAAGGGTCCGTGTGGATCTGCTCTAGAGGCCGTACAGCTGTGCGGCTCGTTATTCTGCATCGGGCATCGCGGACAGCGTCGTTCCGCGCAAGGTGAAACACGCAACCCATAATTAGGGTATTAGAAACACCGATTAGAGCACAGATTAAGCTTTCCATAACACCGGAATCAGGCAAATTAAAGTTTTGTTATCCGCTGCGTCGCCCGTAGGTGCTGTGCGAAACCTTACAGGGTCGACCGACGATTACTTATCCACGCTGCCGTTGAGAACCCTTTATGAGCAGGAGTTTATGAGGATAAGGGACCTATGACCCCTCAAGGCTATAAAGATCCCACGATGAGGACGTAAAGAGCCCACGTTGAGGACGTAACTCCCGCCTGAAACTCCTCAGCTTACGGGACTCAAGAGACCGGCGCACTATTTAAACCTGAAACTCCCTCTAGCGAAAGGTAAGGCCAACACACGCCTAAAACTCCCTGAGCAGGAACCACTTCACCACCTTGGTGTAGAGGGATCTCGTGCATCTCATTCCTCCTCCCTTCATAGCTTCCACCATTGCTCTATTGACTTAGGCATCGGAGGGTTTATCCAAGGGAATCTTCCCTGGGCCCCCTGATCTGTTTCCCTTCCTTACAGTTCATTATTCGGTGATCATCTCCCCAGCTCAGGACTAGCGCGAGATCACCCCCCTTCATCTGGCGCTGTCTGTGGGAAACGACAAAAGAGCCAGTATGGTGCGAAGAAGTTCAGGGAGGAGGTCCGCCGGCGACATGGGAAAGGCCATGGTGGTGGCAGGAGAAGGTGAAGTCCCGCGATCAATGACACCCAAGAGGGGGGTGAATTGGGTGTTTACAATTTTTATGAAAACTTTTAGCTTTTACAAATATGTGATAAACACTAATTAGGAAGTTGAAAGTTGTTAAACAAATTCTCTCAAACTCTTCGTTCCCACACGAGCATGTAACGAAATAAAACAATCAAACCACACACATGCACAACCCAAACCACAATGCACAGCGATTTTAAGGTGGTTCGGATGCAACAGCGGCAATCCTACGTCCACCCCTCACCAAACTCGGTGAGGCTTCACTCGGGATAAAACCCCAAACGGAGACGACGCTCCAAACACACACGCAGGACGACGCCTGCCCACACACACGGGGACGCACCCCAACACACACACACACACACGGAGACGAGGTCTCCAACACGATCCAACAAGCGGATCAACAAGACACACACACGCTGCGACAAGTGCAGCACTCCACACACACACAAACACTAAGATCCGGATAAAACCACACACACACGCAGATCTAAAAAGACCTACGCACACACGAATCAAAAATGACATGCACACACACGACCACAGATCCAACAATGATCCACACACACACAAGTTCACAGTTTATACAAAACACGAATATGAACTTGAAACACAATAAGGCACAGTTTAGAATGCTCCTGATTTAGGCTCCCCCTGAGTGTATGCTCCGGATGTTTGCGTTGATTCCTTCTTTACTTGAATGGCTTGAGACTCAGCTTGAATGGCCTTGTATTTGATGTAGATCCTCTTGCACGGAGTACTGTTCACTGCTACAGTACTTCTTTCTTCTTTCACTTGGACAGCCTTCTCTTAAGCTTTTCTTGAGACCATTGCTTGATTGGAACTCCTTGGCTTGGGAAGATGCTTGAATGGCTTCAGTTGATGCTAGAACGGCTTCGATCGGATGATGAACTTGTTGAAAGGAATGTTGTTCACGAACGTTGCAGCAATCTTCATTTGATAGCTTTCCTCTCGATCTCTCCTTGTTGATTTCTTGCTTCTTCAGTTCTTGGGAGGATGAAGGCTTCGAAATGGATCTTGAACCCTCAGCTATGGATGAAGCTTTGCCCACGGATCACTGTTCACGGCTATAGTGATTCTCCTCTTCCTTGAGCCACCTTGATCTCTCTCTTTGTTGATTTCTTCTCTTGGAGTCTCTTAGGGTTTATGACCTCAAGGAGAGGTTTTATAACCCTTGGAAGGTCTATGGACAATCCCCAGACCAGATCCACTAAATCTGGAGTGTTTGGTGGCTTTGGGATTAAACAATAGCAAGAGGAAATGCTCTTCCGAGATGGACAAAAGTCAACATTTTGGGCTTATCGGGGCTGGCGGTCGACCGGAACTGGCTGGCGGTCGACCGGAACTCTGCAGGATACAGAACCGTTGCATTCTGTTATTTTCGGTCGACCGGGATTGGCCTGGCGGTCGACTGCGCTATAGTGTCGACCTAGCTACAGTGTCGACCTAGCTACAGTGAAATTCCTGACTTTAAGATTTCACCCCCAAACTCGATTGCAACCCTTCCAAACTTTGTGGCATCAAGCTCCTTTGATCTTGGAGGGATTATACAAAGAATTTAACCTACAAAACCATGATAAAAATGATTAGAACTTTAGCTTAATAATCAATATGATAAATGTATGAAATGCATACATGAAAGCCCATGTTCAAGGTGCATACAAACACTTGAACCATAAAAGCTTTAAGCTAAAGGTCAAGAATTATTTCTATACAAGTGAGCAAAGTATGAGAGCAATTTAGCCATGCACATATACAAGTGAACACTTTGAAAACATGATTGACTAAAGATCAAGATCAATAGATATGCATTTGTCCAATATGAATGCATCATGTAACCAAGCTCCATGAAAAGTATGCATAGGAAGCATTCAATGCACATGTTCAACTCAATCATATTCAACCAATCGATATGAACAATCAACCATTTAGTTTAGTTATCATCATTCACATAATCACACATGAAGTGTAGTTAGCATCAAAACCATAGCAATACACACTAAGTTTAGTTATCATCAAAACATAGCTCAACAATCTCCCCCTTTTTGATGATGACAAATTTAGTGATGAATGAGGACAAACTTAGTGATGATGACAAACTAAATGATGATACAACATGTTCTTCTCCCCCTTACACATGGCAATCATGAATCTTTTTCTCCTGACAAGGGCAATCAAGAATCATCACAAAGGCAAGCATGAATCATCTTTTTTCTCCCCCTTTGACATTATCAAAAAGCGAGATAAGGCAAAGCTGTCTCCCTTAACAACACAACTTGCTCCCCCTTTGACATTATCAACAGGCAGGGTAATTCCAAACATTCTCCCACATGAACACTATCAAGATGAAGGGAGGAAACCACAGAGGTTCAAATAGCAGCATGATGAATGAGCAAGGAACAAAGACCCACAATGGAAATTCTGATGAAGCACCAAATCATGATGAAGGGGAAAATGATAAACATGTGGGTTCATGGAATGTCTAGGAGGCACCAAATCATGTTTTGTTGATTTTCATGTTACAGATTTTTATTTATTTTGGAGATACCAATGGTTGGCATGATAGGATACCAATTGTTGATTATTTGGACGTGCTAGGATGAGTAGAGCTGATTTCACGCTTCTCCCCTTGGTCAAACAAAATCCAAACCTTATTTAACAAGTGTGCAGCATGTGAAGTCCATTCAATTTTTGAGTTTTCATTATTTTCATATTTTTAATTTTTGATTTGTGGTTTGAAATGCATGAGATGCAACATATGCATGTAATGACATGTGAGATGCATAAACAAACAGACAAATACGTATATATACATGCAACACAACTCTCCCGTACTTATTTAAGAGGGAAGGGGTATAAGAAGGGTGCATGAGGGTCATAGCAACTGAAATGTTCACTTATAACACATGGGAGATTGTGCAATCATATAGGAGATTCATGCAATTGCTAATGCAGTCAATCAATTTTCAGAATACATAATGAATCAAATTTCAAAGTGTAAGTGAGTAACGTGAAAAATGATAGTTGCAATATGGATATTCAGATTTTCAGATTAACACAGGGAGACATCTTACAGACTGCACTTCAATTTTGAGAACAGCGTATTGGAGGCTACGCTCTACCACAAAGAGTTTTCACCATCATTTTTCAACTCAACCATTCTCACAGATAGTAAGAATTTTTTTAAGAGTGGTCAGGTTCAAATAATTCCTTTTTACACGAGTAGACGCATGGAGCTCATGCCAGAATCCCGGTTACTCAGAATACTGAACCATTTCACCTCATTTTGAACAGAGATACTAGTCAACACTTTTCAGATATGAACCACATCACGTCTCAGGTGACATGTGCCAGTTTACTCAGTGAGACCGAGCATTGCTCTATCTTTCATTTTCATTTCAGATTTTTCAACAAGGATGGGTAGGCAGCTTTTTCCTCAACTGTCTCTTCAACATATATGCAGCAAATTTAACATCTCGAGAGTGTTGAAAAGAAATTCATATATCCTTATCATTAACACTCATTTTCACATTTTGTGCATGAAGTGTGCGAATTTGATTCAGCATGTATACCGAAAATATCATGAATACATAACAGTGCAACTCCCCCTAAATAGATGCACTTATGAAATATGAATTCTCCCAGAGTGTACGACATGAAGCACTCCAATAATGACTCAAATGTAACATTATTTATCAAGAAGACATAAGGCCATAGAAATGTCAACGGATGGGGGTGAATAGCATATAATATCACACAAGCACGCAGTGGGAGTTTATGCAAATGCACTATGACATGCATGCTAGCAATGTGATGTCATTTTGATACCAATTGAATGGATGCCAACTGAATGAGTTAAGTGCGACTAATGCATGAATTCCAATGCAAAACAACATATGAGCATATGAGAATGCGATGCAATGTGCAAAGTGATTCGGACTTGATTTTCATTTGCATGATCTAAAAGCACATTATGCATTGAATTATGATGCATGCAACCTATAACTATGTGAGAGTGGAATGCAAGTGGTTTTGGCAAGATAAGAGCTTTGATTTTCAAGCCAGTGTGACAAAATTCTCATTGAAATCATCCTCATTCTATTCATGAATCAACAAACATTTTTCATGACATGACCTTTATGAATAAGGGTGCTTAGATGATCAAAATTAAGCAATGCAACTGCTTCAAGATTTTCAATTTGATTCAACTAATTCATCACAACATGCTAGTAAATGACAATTCAAGTTTTTAGAATCAATACCTGTCACTTAAGGATGTTACCAAGTGACAAAAGGCCATTGCATGTATTGACAAGGTTGAATTACCTTAATTCAGGAGACAAGATTGGAAGCCTTCAATCACTAAAATCACCAACCTCACGAGGGTTGATATTTCAGCTTTTGCTTTCTTACCTTTGCCTTGAGAATCCATTTTCTTCCAAGCCTTTCACCTGCAATCCAAAAGAAGAATAAAATACAATTTACTCATTGAGTGTATTTTAAAATCTTCTTGCACAATCCCTGCAAAATGTTCACAAAAGGCATTATTAGTAGCTCAGAAATGATATCATCCACGTACGCTTGAACCACTAAAATGTCTTTTACCTGATTTACCTTGTGAGATATGTTTGATCAACCTTACCTATTGAACCTGTTCTCAATCAAAAGATGCGAGCTTTTCATACCGTGCCTTGGGTACTTGCTTTAGCACGTACAAGGACTTTCACCACCTTATACTTGAGTCGATCCTAGAGGTTGTTCTACATAAAGTATCCCATCTTCTTGTAGCAACTTGAGAGGGTTCTCATCATTTTCATCCTTGCAAGGTATTCCTTTCATTTACTCAAGCTTGGCCATGACTAGCCAATCATCATTTAGATTTGGGAGTATAATCTGCATCCAAGGACAAGAGGACTTGAGTTGTCAATTTCGATTCAAATTTATTGACAATGGTATGATAAATTATTTTAACAACCAACATCCCCTAGACAGCTCTAGATGCAATGTATGACTCATGTGTGAACCTAAACATTAAGTTCATATGACGAATGTGGTTGCTCCCCCTTAGTGTGTGCATGAATGCAAGATGTTCAGTTACCAGCCAATGCCATATGCAGCCTGTAACTGATTGACTCATAGTATCGGGCGGAGAACTTAGATTCGAAGATCACCTCACGCGTAGTGATAGCTTTCAGGCAGGCGAAACCTGCCCTTCCACATGTCACCATTTGATATACTATGTAGTCGAGGATGATGTAGGTAGGAGGATTGCTATGAATTATGACATGAATTCACAATGTTCAACTTATGCATGACAGAGTATGAAGGTGTATGCAAACTCAATATATGTAGTGAAATCATGATCTGAAGAATCTTCAAGCTCTCCTACAACAAGATGTTATATGACAAGTGATATATGCACAAATATGCAAACAACTATGAATGGAATGCATGTACGGACATATGCAAGACTACATGACTATATGACTCAAAATGAATCAAAACCTTACACAATCACTGGAGAGAGTAGGAGAGATATCACCTGAATGCTCAGATTCAATTTTTTTTTTGATTTTTCTTCCAACCTGACTTATGCCACTTGGCCCGTGTGCCTTACCTTCTTGATGAAAATAGATTTCATGCTTTACATTCCCAAGGCACACCTGAAAATAGATTTCTCATTTGACATTCATAGGTACCCAAATTCTTTTGGGTCCTTTTGGGTTAGCAGCAACATGGGAATGTGGTTTCCAACTTTTGACAACATTCAAATCATCATTTTTCTTTAGAAAATAATCATGCTTAACATTCCTAGGTTGACCAAAGTGATGGTAGAAGGCACGTGGCATCATATTCTTCCTTCTCATGGGTTCTACTGATTTGTGTGCGTGAGCATGATGTGTTGAGTGGGAGTTCTTTCTCTTCAACAAGAATCAACAATGTGAAGTTGTATGACCCCATTTACCACAATGATTACAATGCACGAAAAGTTTTGTGGTGAATGCTTTCTTTGTATTTTTAAAACAGCTTGGTTTCTACACGCTCTCAAATCATCATTCTTCATAATGAAACAATCATGCATGGCATGTCCAGATTTACCACAGTAAAAATATGAGAGTTTCTTTCTAGGTGGTTGTGTGTGTGTGGCAGAAATATGTTTATCATGCATGGAAGTGCTAGTAGCATTTTTAGATTTTTGATGCAAGTTGATTTTCTTTGTGGATGCATGTGTGTGTGCAACATGATTTTCCTTTTTCAAATTTTCATTTGATGTGCTGGCTATGTTTGAACTGTGCACAAAAGATGTATAAACTTTATTTTCAAACTTCTTTTTGTTCACAGGATTATAGCCCAGCCCTTCCCTTTGAAAGTTCACTTTCATCCCCAACAGTTTATTCAAGTTTTCTTGACCATTTACAAATCTAGACAGCAAATCATTCAAGTCAAGAATTTCAGATTGAAGAGATGAAATTTGCAATTCAGAATTGGCAAGTTCTTCTTCACAAGTAGAAAGACTAATATTCAACATGGCATTGGTAGTCTTAAGGCATTCTACTTCTTGCCTAAGTTCATCCACATTTTCACATTCTCTAATAATCACAGATTTTCCTTTTTCAAGAGTCAACAATCTTTCAGAAATGGCCTTGTTCAATTCTTTTAGTTTCTCATTTTCTTTAACAAGCTTTTCATCATGAATCAGTTCATTTATCAAGGTTTGATCATCGGCCATAGAATTCAGTTTCGCAGTCATCTCCTTGTTTTCATTTCTTAAGGAACATATTTGATCTTTGTGAAATTCAATGTCAAACACATGAGCCTCAATCATTTCCTCTAGATGCAAGCATTTTTTACAAGAGGAATTACACTTATTTTGTTTGGCATCCTTTTTCAATTTTTTTTTTCAGATTTTAGCTTCTTGTATTTTTCAGCAAGATCATCATATGCAATCAACAAATCTTCATAACTAATTTCATCTTCATTATCGGAATCAGAATTTACCTTTGAGCTTGATTCAATTTGCTGATCACTCCCTTGATCGCTCGTACCTGCCACAAGGCATTGGTCTTTATGCTCTTCCCGGACTTTGGTTAAGCCATCCAAGATATCCTTTGCGGACCTGCAATGGGAGACAAAAGGAAACTGATTAGAATTGACTGCAGCATTGAACAGCTTTAAAACCAACCGATTTTGATCATGTTTATGCTTATGATTTTCAGCCCAGACAGCTTTGTCTTTAGGCAATTCATAGGGACCACAAGAGACAAGCTTCCATAGCTTAGGGTCGTATGAATTGACTAGACTGAACATTCTTCCTAACCACAAATCAAAATTGCAACCATCAAACACGGGTGGAGAATTCAAAGTATACATAATGGTACTCATTGATCTGGATCACTCTAGATCGTTAGATCTATAAAAATTAGAGCCTTGGCTCTGATACCAATTGAAGTCCCGCGATCAATGACACCCAAGAGGGGGGTGAATTGGGTGTTTACAATTTTTATGAAAACTTTTAGCTTTTACAAATATGTGATAAACACTAATTAGGAAGTTGAAAGTTGTTAAACAAATTCTCTCAAACTCTTCGTTCCCACACGAGCATGTAACGAAATAAAACAATCAAACCACACACATGCACAACCCAAACCACAATGCACAGCGATTTTAAGGTGGTTCGGATGCAACAGCGGCAATCCTACGTCCACCCCTCACCAAACTCGGTGAGGCTTCACTCGGGATAAAACCCCAAACGGAGACGACGCTCCAAACACACACGCAGGACGACGCCTGCCCACACACACGGGGACGCACCCCAACACACACACACACACACACACACACGGAGACGAGGTCTCCAACACGATCCAACAAGCGGATCAACAAGACACACACACGCTGCGACAAGTGCAGCACTCCACACACACACAAACACTAAGATCCGGATAAAACCACACACACACGCAGATCTAAAAAGACCTACGCACACACGAATCAAAAACGACACGCACACACACGACCACGGATCCAACAACGATCCACACACACACAAGTTCGCAGTTTATACAAAACACGAATATGAACTTGAAACACAATAAGGCACAGTTTAGAATGCTCCTGATTTAGGCTCCCCCTGAGTGTATGCTCCGGATGTTTGCGTTGATTCCTTCTTTACTTGAATGGCTTGAGACTCAGCTTGAATGACCTTGTATTTGATGTAGATCCTCTTGCACGGAGTACTGTTCACTGCTACAGTACTTCTTTCTTCTTTCACTTGGACAGCCTTCTCTTAAGCTTTTCTTGAGACCATTGCTTGATTGGAACTCCTTGGCTTGGGAAGATGCTTGAATGGCTTCAGTTGATGCTAGAACGGCTTCGATCGGATGATGAACTTGTTGAAAGGAATGTTGTTCACGAACGTTGCAGCAATCTTCATTTGATAGCTTTCCTCTCGATCTCTCCTTGTTGATTTCTTGCTTCTTCAGTTCTTGGGAGGATGAAGGCTTCGAAATGGATCTTGAACCCTCAGCTATGGATGAAGCTTTGCCCACGGATCACTGTTCACGGCTACAGTGATTCTCCTCTTCCTTGAGCCACCTTGATCTCTCTCTTTGTTGATTTCTTCTCTTGGAGTCTCTTAGGGTTTATGACCTCAAGGAGAGGTTTTATAACCCTTGGAAGGTCTATGGACAATCCCCAGACCAGATCCACTAAATCTGGAGTGTTTGGTGGCTTTGGGATTAAACAATAGCAAGAGGAAATGCTCCTTCCGAGATGGACAAAAGTCAACATTTTGGGCTTATCGGGGCTGGCGGTCGACCGGAACTGGCTGGCGGTCGACCGGAACTCTGCAGGATACAGAACCGTTGCATTCTGTTATTTTCGGTCGACCGGGATTGGCCTGGCGGTCGACCGCGCTACAGTGTCGACCTAGCTACAGTGTCGACCTAGCTACAGTGTCGACCTAGCTACAGTGAAATTCCTGACTTTAAGATTTCACCCCCAAACTCGATTGCAACCCTTCCAAACTTTGTGGCATCAAGCTCCTTTGATCTTGGAGGGATTATACAAAGAATTTAACCTACAAAACCATGATAAAAATGATTAGAACTTTAGCTTAATAATCAATATGATAAATGTATGAAATGCATACATGAAAGCCCATGTTCAAGGTGCATACAAACACTTGAACCATAAAAGCTTTAAGCTAAAGGTCAAGAATTATTTCTATACAAGTGAGCAAAGTATGAGAGCAATTTAGCCATGCACATATACAAGTGAACACTTTGAAAACATGATTGACTAAAGATCAAGATCAATAGATATGCATTTGTCCAATATGAATGCATCATGTAACCAAGCTCCATGAAAAGTATGCATAGGAAGCATTCAATGCACATGTTCAACTCAATCATATTCAACCAATCGATATGAACAATCAACCATTTAGTTTAGTTATCATCATTCACATAATCACACATGAAGTGTAGTTAGCATCAAAACCATAGCAATACACACTAAGTTTAGTTATCATCAAAACCATAGCTCAACAGAAGGCCCCTCTCAGGCCTCACAAAACCCCCCCTCCAACGCAAATGCCCCCGCCGACGGACCACCCCCTCCTCCCGCGGCGGTGGAGCTACCACCCGGTGGGGGCGCCGATGCCTTCCAAGCCCTCAACGCAAAACTGGACATTCTCGTGGAACTCATGAGGACCCAGGCGGTTAGTGAAGGAAGGTCACGCGCCCCCCCGGAAAGCCCTCCATGCGAGAACACGTCCCAGCACACTGCCAGATGCCGCTTCACCCTCCGAGGCCGATAGATTATCCATAGCAGGTCAGGAGGACCTTCACGAGCCCCTCCCCTGGAGCAAGAGGCCTCCTCTACGTCGAAAAGAAGAAAACCTAGGGCACGCCGCCCGAACCCAGAGATCGAAGCCCTCGGGGAGCGCCAGGAAGATCCTCCCAGCCCCACGGCGCAGCAACAGTCGGAGCTATCCCTCCGACTGCGAGAATTCGAGAGGCGTTTCACAGAACAGGAGCGCGCCCTACGCGCCTTGCAGAAGATCTCTCCGGCAGAGGACGAGGAGAAATCCCCATTTTCCGATTACATCTTGAAGGCCGAGGTATCTCCTAGAACCTCCATTCCGACCTTCAAGTCCTACGACGGCCAGGGCGACCCGGCCGACCACTTCGACAGCTTCGACGCCCTTATGACCCTTCACGGAGCGTCCGACGCCATCAAATGTTGAGCCTTTGTGACCACCCTAGTCCAAGGTGCCCAAGCATGGTTCCGGGCCCTCGCCCCCGGATCCATCCGGGACTTCAAGCAATTCGGGCGAGTATTTAAGGAGAGTTTCGCCGGCAGCGGTCCCCCAAGGTTGGTAGCGGGGCTATTGGCTCTCAAACAGGCGCAAGGGGAGAAACTCTGGGCTTACATCACCCGATTTAAATCAGAAGCCCTAAGGATCCCCCGCCTAGATGTCGCCTCGTCCATAACCGCGCTGACCGGGAGCACCAGCGACGAGAACCTCCGCCGCCAACTTGTCCTCCACCCTCCCTCGACCCTTGTCGAGCTAGTGACTCTGGCTTTGCGCCACGCCGAGTGCGAAGAAGTGCTCAGCGCATGCCGAGACGCAACCGGCTCGGGTCGGGAGGGGGACAAGAAGTGGGCACCCGAGCCAAGTTCGCGTCCAGGAAAAAGGCGGAACCGAGACGGGGAACACAAGGAACCGTCACGGAAGTGTAAGCGGTACACTCCCTTAACCACTCCGGTTTACGAGATATATGAGGACATCAAAGGCTCGGGCCTCCTCCACCAACCCGAGCCAATGAGGTCGAAAAATCACAATCGCAGCAAGCATTGTCTGTTCCACAGCGACCACGGGCATCACACCGACGATTGCCATCAGCTCCAGGATGAGATCGAGCGCCTCGTCCGTCAGGGACACCTATCCCGATTCGTGGTCGGACATAAGACAGTCCGAGGCGCCCCAGAAGAAATCGACAACGCCCCTCGCGGGGTCCATATCAACGTCATCGCTGGAGGAGCTGCATCAGGGGGAGACAGTGGCCGAGGAAGGAAGCGTCATGCTGAGCGGGCGAGCCGAGCCATCGCGCCTCCCAAGGCCCCGCCAAGTGAGTCCCAGGTCAGAGTCTTCACCGACCAAGACCTGGAAGGGCTAACCACCCCGCATGACGACACCCTAGTCATATCGGCCATGATAAATCATTGTAACGTAGACAGGATTCTAGTTGACAATGGAAGTGCCCCTGATGTATTATCTTACGAATGTTTCCTTAAGATGGGGGAGAATCCGTCTAAACTCCGCCCGATCCGAACCCCCCTTTGCGGGTTCAATGGCCATGCCACTTATCCCGAGGGAGCCCTAAGCCTGCCGGTTACTCTCGGCACCCCGCCCAAAACCGTTACGGTCATGGTGGACTTCATAGTGATCAAGGGTATGATAACATATAACGTAATCTTCGGCCGAGGAATCCTTAGCCGAATGAAAGCGGTGCCCTCTACCTATCACCAAAACATGAAGTTCCCCACCAAAAACGGGTTGGGGGAAGTCCGAGGTAACCAGGCGACGGCCAGAAGGTGCTATAATATCTCGGTTGAAGCCACAAGGCCGGACGGGAAGAACAAGGGCCCCCGGGAAGTCGAGGAAAAACCCGCAACCTCCGAGCCCGGAGGCGAGTTGCTAACGGTTTTCCTAAACGATGACCCGACCCTAGGAGTAAAGATTGGAGCTGACCTGCCGTCTGAGGTTCAACAGCAATACAAAGTGTTTCTTTCCGTGTACATCCGAGTCTTTGCATGGTCTGATGATCAACTCCCTGGGATACCGGAGGAGACGGTGATGCATAAGCTCAACCTCGACCCGACCGTAAAACCCGTACAACAACGGAGAAAGAAGTGTGAGCGACGTCACGCGGTTCGGGGAAGAGCGGGGAAGAGGACGCGGAGCGCGCGCGGGCTCCTTCTTTTTTTTGTTTTTGTTGTTTGTTTTGCTGCAACACAGAAATAAGAGAAGGGGGAGAAGGGGCCACCACGGGAGATTGCTCCGGCGGGGCGAGCAGGACAAGTGTGATATAGCAAAATATGGGGGTTAAACGGCCATAGCGGGAAGTGACTCGCCGCGGCCTCGGGGGGACGGTAATGGTGCAAAAATTAAATAACAAGAATTGAAACGGCCATTGGGGAAGTGACTCGCCGCGGCCTCGAGAATATGAGCAGATAATAAGATGACAGAATATGAAGAGATTACAAAGAGCGGGAATTTAAACGGCCATTGGGGAAGTGACTCGCCGCGGCCTCGATGATAAGAGCAGAATATAACAGAATATAAAGAGAATATAAGAACGGAAATTTAAACGGCCATTGGGGATGTGACTCGCCGCGGCCTCGATGATATAAGCAGAATATAACAAAACATAAAGAGATTATAGGAATAGAAATTTAAACGGCCATTGGGGAAGTGACTCGCCGCGGCCTCGATGATATAAGCAGAATTTAACAAAATATAAAGAGAATATAGGAAACAGAAATTTAAACGGCCATTGGGGAAGTGACTCGCCGCGGCCTCGATGACAAGATGTGATCGCCAGGGGCCAAAAGACCCCAAAATAAGAAAGTGATCGCGCCTACCTCGAGAGCGGGAGATGACGGGTTGCTTCTTCCTCTCCCTTCGGCCGGCCGACGGAGAGGGCTTTCCTCGGCTACCCTTGCAAAACAACGACAAACAAATGACAAGTGGATTAGAAAGATGGAGGTGTAGTATTCAAATCCTTGCGATAAAAATAACGAAATGATGGCAAGACACACACCTGGTTGGTGTTATCTTTTAAACCCCTCTCGGACTCGAGTGGGAGAAAAATGAGATGATGGATGCAAGAAGTATAAGAGAAGAGGCGCCCTTGTGAAGGGGGATAGAGGATGCAGTATGATGAATGTAAAGAACTATGAAGAAGAAGGGGAAGAAAAGGCTTATTGGATGAGCCGAGGGTGAAATCCGGCGGAGCTCCGGCAGCGTGGGGACGACGTGGAAGCGCGGTGGATGAAGACGACCTTCCTCTCGCGAGCGTGGGCACCCGAGAAGCCGGCAGAACCTCCACCTACAAAAGACCCGACGGGTTAGAAAATGACTCCGTAGCCTCTGGGCTCCGGCAGCCTATCGGATCACTGCTTAGCTCCCCCAGAACTGAGGGGGTGGGGCTCTATTTATAGAGCTCCGGAGGGTGGAGGCGTCCAGGACCCTGGACACCTCCATCAGGGCCGAAATAATATTTTATTCTAATTTTATTGATTTTTTTGGAATACATTTGTGGAGGCGTCCAGGGTCCCGGACGCCTCAAGCAGGTCCACCGAAAACCGACGACGGCCGCACGCGGTTCGGCACAACGCGTGGTTTTGTGAGCGGCGCCTCGTGATTCAGAAATGGGCGCGTCCAGCTGACCGGACGTCTCTATATTTTGGATTTTTCACACACGACAAACTGTCGTTTGGTGGCCGGCGCCCGTGAGAGAGTTGATGGAGGCGTCCAGGGGCCTGGACGCCTCCAAAATTATATTATTTTTATTTTTGTTTGTCTTTTTATGATAGGGCTGGCATTTTTGATTTTTTTATTTATTTTTATGGTGGCGTCCAGGGGCCTGGACGCCTCCATTAATATGTATTTATATTTTTTATTTTTGTTTTTGTATGCCAACTGGCATTTTACATATATATTTTTTTGTTTTTGTTTTTATGGAGGCGTCAAGGGGCCTGGACGCCACCATTACTTTATATATTTTTTATTTGATTTGGGCCCTGAGAAAAATAATAAAATAAATTAAAAAGATGGGGGCGTCCAGGGGCCTGGACGCCCCCATTATGACCCACCCGGGTCCTCGGATCAGGCGTCGGCGGCCGCCCAGTAGACCCCCTTCTTGATTTCGGAACCTCCTGATGCGTCCGACTGGTGTTGATGCCGTCCGAATGCCGTGATGAGACGATTCCGGATGCCGAAAAGGGCGGAAGAAGACTCAAGAAAAGGAAATACTCAAGTGATTCGAAATGCGTAAGCCGTCGCGGGGCGTCGTATAGTAATATGAGACTTTCTCAGGAGACGTCAGGAATGGCGTGTCTACAGTTGCCCCGCCTTGGCGTCTGCTTTGCAAGGGAGCGACACGTAGTGGAATGGTATCTAAGTGGAGTGGAGTGAAGTGGGAGCGGACTGATAAGTTGATGCCAAGGTGTGATGAGACACGCTTTTGACGTTACTGTTTGGAATCTTTCCTGGAGTTTCAATGAGGCGACCTTGAAGAAGGTCTTTCAAATATTGACGATTGCTTGGACGGAGATTAAATAAAGGAGGGTGAGATGTGCGCTCAGGCACGAAACAAAAGGAGACCAACTTCTCGGTGTGGAAGTACCTGGGTCATAAACCGGAGATTTCGCCTTTGGGGAGCGGTTACCAGCCAATGTGGAAGTGCTGCGGCCAAGGTGGGTCAAAAAAGGTAAAGGAATATCTGAGGGTCTGTCCAAACAAGGGTCTCCTTTGGAAGAGCAGCGTAGGGCTGTCTAAAGGAAACTCAGTATTTCATTCGGAGTGGAATATCTCATATTTGTGGGAATTGGAGCACAACGGCTTTCACAATCGAATCACTTGAATGATCTTCCGCAATAAATCAAAGTCCTATATGAATGCATGATGGGTTCAAAGAAAAATTTAAAACAAACTAAAATAGAAAATAGCCAAGGATAATATTGTCAACTTATGAAGGACGGGTCAGGATACCGACCCGGTGAGCTGATACTGGGCTGGGGCCCGTTTATCCGCGTACCAACTCACTGAATGGAACCGTCGTCCCCATTCTATCACAAATTGACGGCCTATCCGTACAACCCAAATTCTTCCGGGATCGTCACCGTTTTTGTTGAAGGGGAACTCAGATCCCGGATTCGTTCGGGCCGCACGGTCCTCGGCATGTTCTAGTAGCGTACGTATCATATACTATGATGCATGACAAGGTGGGACCAACCATTGAAAGGTGGGACAGGAGACTGGACAAAGACGTCCGTTAGTAAAACCTGCACAGACCAGCATGGATTGATAACATCAGAAAGTAGCAGAATTACAGCAGAATCGCATCACAATACAAAGGAGATCCAGACAAAATCCTGATAGCGACCGCTGATGTGACATGTTTTGTCCTGTAGCACCCTTCCCTTCCTATAAGAACTCCCCTTAGGCTAGTTCATTCAAATGCACCAAGGTGGGTTTTGGAAGCTTAGGAGAGGAAGGAGAGGAGAATCTAGAGATTTCAGGATGGAAGGAGAGTCTTCCCGCGTTATGAAGAGGAGCAGGCCTAGCAGCGAGATCAGGCGACTCTCCGACCTCGAGGGTCATCTGAGTGGGACGATCTTGTAGCATATGGTAAGCTGATTCATTTCAAATTTTCCATGTGAACCTTCTTCTTACTTCCTTCCTTTCTTCTTCTTTCTTTTCTCTTCCATCCATATCCACTCTTCCCAGGCCCGAGGAAGTTTTCCAAACTGCCATGGCTTTCAAAGCTAACTTCCAACATCTCCATCGGCATGAGGGCCATACTCTCGAAGTGGCATTTGCAGGGGCTCCTTATTCATGCCAAACATTACGAGAAGATTCGTATGGACTGGGCGGCTATGGGCGCACTAGTGGAGATCTGGCATCCCCAGACCCACACTTTTATCTTCCCGACCTTCGAGGTTACCATCCTCCTCGAGGAGGTGGAACTTCTGCTCGGATTGAAGAAATTCAAGAGTGACGGGAAGGTGAAGGCTATGCGGATGCTGACACGGGGGACTTCTGAAAGCGTTCTTGGAAGCTTCATGCCGCCCGACGCAGCCAGAAAGGTCCGTACTCAAAAGGGGATCGATCTTCAAAAGCTCACGGAGTGGGTCATGGACGCCCTGAGAGGGTTACCAGACGATGACTATTTGGAGGGAATCATGAAGGGGTTCACTATCTATCTGGCGGGTGCTCTCTTGTTTCCTTATACCGACAACATAGTGGAGGAAGACCAACTGAGTGCTATCTGCGGGATCTGGCGTGGAAAGAGGGTGGGACCCGCTGTCCTCGCCTACCTGTATAGTGGCCTTACTGCCTCGAGCATGGGTAAGCCTCCATTTGGTTGCGCACTTGTCCTGAGCTGCTGGCTTAATTTGCACTTCAAATTCGACCATCGCGAGGGAATGCCAACTGCTTCGAAGCTCTTCCAACAAAGCCCGCTTCACCACATAGCCGACGTGTTAGGCTTCGGTGGTACTGTAGTGAACTGCGTTCCGTGGTTGAAGAAACGTGAAGACTGGCGGTCTCACTTCCGCACCGTGACACAAGGCTTCTTTACTTGCGCACCGGCATGTTTGCTTTCGCTAGATCTCCTCATGAGGTCTTCCCCCGAAGTTGATCTTCAACTGATCGGCGCGGCCGAGTTCGTCCTTTATAGTGCGCATCGGTGCTGTCTCCAGATTGGCATCCCACGCCATTCGTTCCCGCCACCGACTGGCATTGTTCCTTTGAAGAAAAGGGAGTTGGGCACCGAAGCGGACGCGAAGGAAGCGAAGGCCATTAAAGCTCCCTGGAAGACAAGTGTTGCGGGAAAGGCCTTAGCGCACGTGGTGGAGGAATGCGAGCCGTGGAGGGCTTATGTAACCGAACTGGGGAAGTTAAGGCCTAAAGCGCCTAAGCCCCTGATGTAGTTCACTCTGCTTTTCTGATGGAATAAAATTTGGCATTTGGATGTTTTGGACCCCCGTCCCCTTAATTATTATCTTTTTTATGGTTTTTCTTTTTCTTTGTGTTTTTTTTATTTTGTTTGGATTATATACATATTCTTGTCTTTTTTTACTTTTATTATATATAAATATTTTTTTTATTATGGGGGCGTCCAGGGGCCTGGACGCCCCTAATTTTTATTTTATTTTTTATTTTGGGAGCGTCCAGGGTCCTGGACGCTCCAACTTTTATTTTTTTTATTTTGTTTGATTTTTTGTTTTGGGGGCGTCCAGGCGCTTGGACGCCCCAAAATTTTTTGAATTTTGAAATAAATAAAAATTATGGGGGCGTCCAGGCGCCTGGACGCCCCAAAGAAGCTAATTCCTATTTATAAGGGCTGCCCCCCCCCTTTTGCTCATTTACTGTTCAATCTGACGACCCAGTCACCCTAGACGACCTATTCTTAGTCCCCATGGAGCGAGGAGGATCGAGCCAGGGTCCAGGGAAGCGAAAACGACTGGCTCGTCGTGCGAGGAGGTTGAGGGATGATGCCGAGGAGGCTGCAGCAGAGGAGATTGCTGCGGAGGAGGGGATGGAGGTGCCTCTCCTGGCCGCGGAGGCTGCTGCGGATGCTGGTGACGCGGGAGAGGACGATCACGACCCGGTAAGTACCTCGGAATCCTCACTCTGTGGTTTAATAGGCTAAAACGGGCGTGCGAGAGGCTGTGAGAGAAGGCCGGGTAGTGAGAGAAGGAGGCGTCCAGGGGCCTGGACGCCTCCACTTTTCTTTTTCTTTTTATTTATTTATTTATTTACGAAAAGTAATAGAAATATAATAAAAAATAAGGAGGCGTCCTGTCTCTAGGACGCCTACATTATAATATATTATTAATATATATTTTTTTGTTTTGGTTTTGTTTTTCTTTTTCTAAAAAAAAAATAAAAGAAGAGGAGGCGTCCACGGGCCTGGACGCCTCCACAAGAAAATATAAATATTTTAAAAATGTAAAAATAAAATAAAAGAATAAGTAGTATATATACAGTGTTATTGTTTATTACTGTTCATGATGCTGATGTGTTCTTTGTTGGTTTTGTGGTTTGCAGGGTGTGATGAAGGGCCGGATCAGCTGGTCCTTGGTGGTGGCAGCATACCGTGGGCTGCCGGATTTTCAGAGGGCGCGTGTAGACGCCATGGGCTTTGGAGCTTTCCTTAGGATCGAGCCCTTCCGGCTCGACCTTCCTCTTATCCAGGCATTGAGGGAGCGGTGGCACGCACCGAGCCGGGCGTTTCTGATGCCCTGGGGGCACATGGTGCCATCACTGGAGGACGTGGCTCGGATCACCGGGCTACGGGTGGACGGAGAGGCGGTGAGCGGGGTCACCTACCCCGACTACCGAGAGAGTGCCCTGGACCTACTGTGGTTAGAGACGAGCGTGACTGACAGGGACAGCAGGGTAGTTGGCCGAGTGGAGATCATGGAGGCGCTCGGATTCGTCGACCCGCGGCAGCGGGTTAGCGAGACTGGAGCGGAGTTCTTGGCTCGACTAGAGGGAGACGCTCGTGCAGCTTTCACCCAGGATCCGAGCAAGCGGGAACTGGTGGATCTAGACCTTCAGAGGTTTCTTTTCTTCTTCCTGGGCCGCCTTCTGCTGGGGACGAAGGGGGATGGCATCCACTACCGTTTTCTCGGGATCCTGGCGGACCTTGACAGAGTGGGGCACTATGCGTGGGGAGCGGCTCTGCTTGCCCATTTGATTGCCGATCTCTCCCAGACTTCGGAGAAGGAGACGACAGCCAGTGGCTTCGCGCCTTTCCTCCAGGTAAACATTTTATTTATGCATTACTATAGTTAAATATGCAATTATTGTACTAATGATGTATGATGGATGCAGGTGTGGAGCTATTACTATTTCCCGATGGGGAGGGCTAAACATGGGAACAGGAGTGTCGTGCCTCTGACGTGACAGTGGAGGCCGGTCGTGGTTGCAGCACCCCACGGTTACCAGCTGGCGTCACTTCGTCGGGAGCTGAGCGAGTATCCCGAGGCCATGGTATGATGCGTATGATTTTTTTTGTGTTTATGCGTGTGACTGAATGGTAACTAACATGATGTATGTATGGTGATGCAGGTGGTGTGGAGACCCTACCTGGGCATGGGCGACGTTGGCCAGCCCTGGGTTGTAGCGGGTCTTCCTCGTTTCAGGCGGGACGTGTGGGTCCATTGCCTGAACGAGATTGAGCCGCTGCGGCTTAGACTGGTCATGAGGACGTTGGGGCTGGCCCAGGAGTGGGTTGACGTAGATGCGCCGGCCCGCATTGGGCGGAAGACCAAGGGGAAGGCGAAGATCGTGGACTGGCGTACGCGCTTCCCAGCACAGTACCAGGACTGGCAGCAGGGCGGGGTCCCAATGGTGTCCCACGTACAGGACAGCATAGACTACATGAGACGGTACCGAGCTACGTACGGGGACCGCCTCTCCTTGGGTGGTATGGCAGGGGTAAGTGAAATGAAACTGCTCCACCTTTCTATATGTATATGCATGGGATACTAACTTATGTGTAATGTAGGATGCTCGTGATACCATGATCGCCGACCTGCAGGCCCAGTTGGCGGACGCCAGGCGGGAGTTGGTGGCCATCCGACAGGAGTTGGAGATCCTGGTGAGTCTATGCAATGCATTTTTTTTTGTGACCTGGAATTTTTGATGCTTAGCCTTTGACTGACGTCTGCTTCGTGTTTCAGCGGGCCCACCAGACAGCGGCAGCCGGGATGGCTGGTGGAGCGGGTTCCAGTTCGCGGGGCCCTCCTCCGGAGGTTTCTGCCCTCCAGGAGCAGTTGGCGTATGCGGTGGCTCAGGCTGAGGAGGCCGAGCGTGACCGCGAGGCTCGAGTGAGTGTTTGCTTGGCCGCGACCCTTTTCTAGCTGCTTTCCCTCTATCACTGTTCTCTTACGGTGCATGCGTGCTTTGACAGGTGGCCGAGATTCAGGAGGCCCTGGCGCGTGCTGTCCGTGCTGAGCAGGAGCGTGATGCCTGGGTGGCAGAGCGTGACGCCCGGATTGCGGAGCTAGAGGAGGAGCGTCGACGGGAGGCTGAGGAGCTCCCTCGTGACGTGCTGGATCTGCGGATCGCCCTCGAGCTATCGAGGAGGGAGGCGGTGAGAGAGAGAGAGGAGAGGGAGAGGGATAGGGAGACCATGGAGAGAGAGAGGGAGTGGGATAGGGAGACCCTAGAGAGAGAGAGGGAGAGGGATAGGGAGACCATGGAGAAAGAAAGGGAGTATAGGATGGCAGAGCGATATCGGGATTGGGACGAGAGGAGAGCTCTGGTGGCCCAGGTGTCGGAGCTCCGGCTGAGTCTTGGCACGGCGGAGGGGAGACTCCGGGAGAGTGAGGAGCGGTATTGGAGGGCGAAGGAGCGCGGGGAGCGACTTCGTCAGTCCGGTTCCTTTTCTGTGGGCAGCTTTCTAGTTTCTTCGGCCGAGCAGCGTCGCCGTACCTTGGAGGCTGGCATGGTGCCACCTGGAGAGGCGAGCACGGCTTCTCAGGGTTCACAGAGGTCGCGGAGGCCCCCTAGGGATCCCCGTCAGAGGAGGGAGGAAGGAGATGACCAGGAGGGTGACGGTGAGAGTTAGAGAGTTGCTTGTACGTCACCCTTCTCACTGTATGATGTACTTTCGGCTATTATATGAAATGGAAATGGCTTTTTTGTGTTGTGTGTACTTTTCTCTCTCCCACACTTTCTTCTTTGCACTGAGTTATCCTTTGAGGCATGCTTCGCGAGACCTTGCCCTGAACAGCGGGGAACTACGCTTTGCACGGGGGGATTTTGTTTCCTTTTCCCCCTTTTGGGCGCGTCCAGGCGCGAGGACGCGTCTTAATCCTTGATTTCAAATTTAAAGTGACGGGTGGTCCTTCTTCTCCCGTGCCTTACCCGTAAACGAGCCCGCCTTCTGCCGAAACTCGCTTGCCCCCCTTTCCGTCTTCCTCTTCTTTTGATCGATGGAGTTCGGTGGGCCCGACCATGGTGAAGGTGGAGAGGGACGAGGAACTCCTTGCCCAAGGAGGGACGCGCCCGAGCACGGAACGGCGTCCATGGAGGAGGAAGGGCCGCTTCGGGCCCCCGAGGGACCCGAGGGGCCTGATGGCGTGGGAGGAGGTGAACACGGTCCGGTAGGTCCTTCGATCTCTTCCTCTTTTAATTCATTTTGGGTTTTGAAGCGAGCCGCGCGAGGAGGAAAGGGTTCGGCGAGTGTTGCACTCAAATGATGGACGCGTCCTAGACAGGGGACGCGTTCCTTTTGACTGATGTGGGACCCCTTTCTTGGTGCAGGACATGACAAGGACCCTGGGCCTGGCCGATGAGTGGGCGAGTGCGGACGAGCCGAGCCGCGTCAGGAGGGAGAGCCGCGGCAAGGCGAGGCTCGAGGACTGGCCCGTACGTCTCCCTGGACAGCAAGGGGGTGTACTGGTGCAGGACAGTGCCGACTTCCTGCGGCGGCAGAGAGAGAGTTACGCGGGGCTTCCCCAAGCTGGGGACACGCGTGGCATCGGCGGCTCGCGCGCCCAACTGTCAGAGACTAGGCGGCAGCTGGCCGTCGCTCAACATGAGTTGTCGCTCCTGGTAAGTTACGTGCCACACTTTTAACTTCAGATTGTGGAGTTTCACTGACGGCCATTGTTTATTTCGTTCCAGCGTGCCCAGCAGACAGCGACGGTGGGAGTGGCTGGCGGATCTTCCAGCTCCTCGGCCCCTTTTCTCGAGATTGCCTCCCTCCGGGAGCAACTTGCCGGTGCGGTGGCCCGCGCGACCCGGGCGGAAGAGGAGCGTGACGCCTGGGTGGCGACTGTAGCGGAGCTGCGGCATCGGGGTGAGGAGAGGCCTTCTCCAGACATCCTGGAGTTAAAGGTTCTTCTGCAGATGATGAGGAGAGAGGCAGAGAGAGAGAAAGCCGAGAGAAGGTCCGAGCGACAGCGGGATCTGACCGAGAGGAGGGCCTTGGAGGCCCAAGTGAGGGAGCTCCAGCTGGGCCTTCAGGCCGTCGTGCAGAGGCTAGGATGGATGGAGACGCGCTTGTTGATTTGTTTTTTTAATTAGATTAGATTCCTATCCCGCCCCCTTTTTAAATACATGCATGCATAAACATGTGAATCAAAGACAAGGGGATGAAAGGATGGAAATACTAACCGTGATCGCCACCAAGGATTAACAACGCCGTAAGGATGAAGAAAGGAGTGCAACGGCGTCGTATACCTTGGAAAGAAAACTTGATCGCGCTTGAAACGGGGTGCGGGGAACTTGTGGATTCAAACCTCCTCTCCTTCCAGCCGGCTAGAGGAAGAGGGCCTCACGTTGTATTCATGCTCTCCCTCTTCAAGTCAGGGTCGAAAGATTGAGTTGGCGTTGCAGCATGGCTTCGCCCCACGCCCGGAAAGAGCCCCCCGTCGCGACTGCGAGCTGGGCAGTTTTTATAGAGTTTTGCAAGAAAGCCTCATCTTCTTATCACGACTCCCGGAGATAGAGTCCAAGATAAATCGAGTTCTCTGGATCAAACTCGAGATAATACTAAGGACAAGAGATAGGAACAAACGGGGATCAATTCGGAGGAGGATTCTAGAAGATATGTCTTGGAAGGCAGCCCCGGAGCCTTATCTGCAGAGTTTGAGTTGAACCAGGAAACATAAATCATGATCTTGCGACCCAGATCCCAAGAGATATAGCCAATGAAAATTGATTCCTATGAACCGAATTCAAGATAATACCAAGGGCTAGAAGCAGGAAAAAACGGGGATCAATTTCGATAAGAAGTCAAGAAGTTATGGACTCTTTAAGAGAGCCACGGCGCACAAAAACGGAGCAGAGTCCAGCACGAATTGGACTCTCTGGTGCATGTAACGGTCTATCATAGGACCGCCACATGATGTAACGGACTAGGGTAGGTCCGTCACACTCTGGAGGTCGAACGAGACGTTTTCGGATGAGATTGGATGTAACGCACCTAAACAGGGCCGTCACTTGGTCTAACGGTCAAGGATAGGACCGCCACACTCTAGGGGTTGAACCGGGCTGTTTTGGGCAAGTTTTGGTGTGACGGTCTATCGTAGGACCGTCACACTGAAGTAACGGTCTTCACTGGGCCGTCACTTCAATGAAGTAACGCACCTGCAAATGATCTTCACTTCGATGAAGGCAGATTCTGGGCAGACTGCGCGCGACTTTAGAAATCGAAGCGTATCTCTCAAACGGTGGAGAATTAGACAAAGTGGTAAACATAGAAGTTGTAGATAACTGAGAGAGGAACAACTTTCATGAAGAAATAAATGTGAGAAAATGATTGGAAGAGGGTGAAAATTGGGCTGGAAGAGAGATGAAAATTCTGGATGTTGGTGAATAGCACAGCATGCCAGAAAAATGTGAATAGCTCACAATCGGGGCAGAACCGGCCAACAGTGTAGAAGAAGAAATTGTAGATCTTTGAAAGAGGAACAACTTTGATGAAGATAACTTTTTGAATAGAGGATTGGAAGAGGGTGAAAAAGAACCACTTTCAGAACTGCGCAGTGAGAGAGAGCCGATTACTTGAGGGAAGTCGGCCTAAATGGGCCGAAAGTCGACTTGGAAGCCGAAATTTGATAAGATAAGCTCCGAGGCTCTAAGAAATCATGATCTCCAAGGCTCAAAGGGTATGGAATGGTAAAAATGGGCATGAAATCCATCCAAGGAAGCTCCAAAATAATGGCTAATTCGGGGCATAAAAAATGATGAATAAGAGAAACGACGCAACTTGTGGGCTAAAACGGGTGTCAACAGATGCCCCTCCTTGATGTCCGCTTTGCAAGGGAACGAGCGAAAGTGGACGTGGAGGCAAAATGGAAAGGAGGTGGAGTGAAAGCGACAGCGACGTGAAATGGAGATGAAGCGGAGATGAAGCGGAGAGAACTGATAAGCGGGCATCAAGGCCAAAAAAGACACCCGTTACAACCAACAAGCGACAGGAATTCTCCCGAAAACGCCAAACTAACCACCTGAAATGATTGACAAGGATGAGACATGTCTGGAGAACTAAACTAAAGGAGGAAAAGGAAACACGACCAGCCTCATCGGGGACACAATCCAAGGACAATGAGTGGGTCGGAAGGAACACAGCATAAGAGCTGGAAAGGAGAGATAAGACTCAGATAAAATCCAGACAGGAATCACACTGGCCAATTAGACCAAGCGGCAAGATCAGAGAAATCGTTCAAATTCAGAGTGGAATGAGGAATCTCTTATCCAAGAGAACTGAATGCAATCAACCATTGCTGAGGAGAAATCCTTGAATGGATCACGAGACATGAATGCTCAAAATGACATGATGCATGCTGGGCTAAAATAAAGAAATCATTAAAACGAATGCAAAGAAAGATAAAATAGAAAGTACTCAAGGATAATATTGCTAGACTGAGCCAAGACGGGGTCAAGAATCTTCTGCAACCACGGCGTGCGAGACAGAGTCCATCGTCCCCCACCCGACTCAACCGAGCGGCCTATCCAACGATTAACCGTATGCTCTTAGATCATCATCGTTTTTGTTAAAGGGGAACATCAAATCCCAGAACACACGGGCAACCATCCGGTCCTTGAGAGTCTATAATAACGTAGATACCATATAGTAATGCAACAATGAGCAAGGATAGAGAGCCATACCTGACTTACCTGCCAAGCGAAGCGGCATTCTTTTGCATTTTCGATTTTTGATTTTTTTATGGATTTTCATCATAAGACAACAACCACATGACATGACATGATGTGAACATGAACGAATATAAACAAGCATGACATGAACACAACATAATAAGAGAAATATGAACGAAACATGTCACAACATAACATACCGAAGATGGATGAAATATAACACACAAACAAATGGCAAGCATACATGCGACTAAAGGCACGGTGGGACAAGACAACATGCACACGGTGGGACAGCACATGCAGTGGTATAAGGACATGGTGGGGCAAAGACACGTGGGATGACAATACCACGGAGGACAACACGTGTGATGAATGACACGACAGGATAAAAGATACGACCAACACGAGAGGACATAGACACATATGACAAGGACACAGTGGGACAAAAGACATGGAGGACCATAGACATGATAAAGACAACAAACACATTCTTCAATCAAAGCCCAAGATCAGATGAAGCGGAACCGCCAGGTTCAAAACCGTGAGATAATTCCCTCTCATGGAGACATGATTAAGCAGATAGGCGAAAGTTGAGAAGGCCATGAGCTTCAGAACAGATGTAGAGATAGGATTGAAGAGATGAGAACATATCGAAGAATATGATCAAGAGACAGAGCGGATGATAGAGCAAGGAAAGCTTGAACCTGCAACCTGCAGCCTGCACACTTAGCAAACAGATTACGTATCTGTTCTTAAAATACAATAAAAGATAAATATTTTTAGATTTTCAATTTTCTTGATTTTTTGGATTTTGAAATATTTCATTTTTTAGATTTTTGACATATTCCAATTTTTTGGAGTTTTGGACCATATTTCATTTTTTAGGATTTTTGACATATTTCATTTTTTGGATTTTGACATAGCAATCTATAGCACCCAAAGACAGGCTCAAACTACTGGCCGGGGATCGCCGTCCCTCCCCTCTCATTAAAGACTTCCCTTGAACAGGGCGTGCATGTGAGGGTGGCTTACCATAACCAACCGTCTCCAAAGAACGGTGCCCCTACTAAGGCCATACCCGGGATACAACCCAGCCTAAGAGGGAGAAATAGAAGAAAAATTAGAGACAAGCTTTATGCAGGATGGGAGATATCATGATTTGAATTCCTTCCAGGGCACCACCCCTCAAAGAGATAGTCTGTTGCGCCGGGACTTTGTGTCTTTGAATTTGAGACCCATATTTATCAGGCATGCATGCGACCGGGCTCATGACGTCCCGCGGGGAACTGTACTGCCACTCTTGCCATGCCTTTGATTCATAATTTTGCATTGATTCATTTTCTCATTGATTTTTGACAGCCCTTGTTGGCTAGATATTGCATGAAAGCTCACTTTCGAGGGTCAAGACTGCCCCTATTTGAGACCTCTCTCGTATTAGGGAGTACCTAGGTCGGTCATCTCATCCATCCATCTCTTGCCCCTACACTTGACCGGGTAGAGGAGAGAAAACGCCTTCGTGCATACCCAAAGTATGGCCAAAGCAGCAACGGTGTTGCACTAGAGAGATTGGCTATGCCTTGCCGTGTGGTGTGTGAAAAACCCATGCTCAAAGGTCACCCTCAGCGATCGGGGAATGAACTGGACTCCTAGCACGGAGCTATCACCAGCCTAAGGATGCTGCAGAAGCGAACTCATTTTAAATGAACTAAGCAAATTTCTAAAAGCCACTTAACCATGTAAGGAACCAACGTTAATCTTAACAATGTGCAGGAGTAAATAAGTGATAATAATAGCATGTTCTTTGCACAAAATAAAGATACCTTGCAAATCCACGGAATGAAACTAGCATCCTGAAGCAATCGTGATCATCGAGCTTCGCGCAGCACGAGCTTCATATTCCTTGCTTGACAGGACGAAAGGGAGAGGATAACAAAGGATTAAAGATTCCTTGACACGGAGGAGCGGCAGACATCAAACTGGACGAAGGATGATAAAAAGGAAGAGAGACGAGGGCTAGAACTCCCTCGTTAAGGCGCCGAGACCTTGATAACAAGGGACCAGATATAGAAGAAACCAGATTAGCTTAGATCAAGGCGGACTAAAGCCTCGAAAACAGCAAGAGAAAGGGCGAAGACCCCGAAAGGGTGAAGAGGAAAGAGTAGAATGATGATAAGAAGAATCATCCGACGTGGTCGGAGAAGAGGGACGAGAATCATCCGACAGTGCCGGAGAAGGAGAATGGGAGACACCCGACAAGGTTGGGGAATAAGAAGAACCCGGAGATACCGGATGGGAAGAATCAGAGGCAACACCTGGAAGTCTCGAGGAAGAATAATCAGGTGGTGTCCCGAGATTAGGATGGAATGATGACATAGGCCAGGGCCTAGAATCGTGAGAGGAGGGAAAATCTGGAGGATCCGGGGAAAAAAGAGAGGAATGGGGACGCATGGACCTATGGAAGGAGGAGAAAATGATGGAGATAGGATCAGATGGAGGAAGATACACCACCCAAGGGTGGGAACTGAGTAGAAGGAAGGATGAATGAAAAGAAAAGGAGGAAGAGGTGGACCCCTGAATGCACAACCGATAGCCATTGAGTTTACGTCGCCGCCTCTTCTTGGCAGAAATTTCTTAAAAATGGACCCACCTGGTGCGAGCTTGGACCTTCGGGCTTCTTAATCTGTAATACCTTCTCAAATAACGGGCCCACCTAGCAGATGACCTGGACCGACTGTGAACATGCAACTTCATCGGTGCGGTTGCCCCTAGACACCCGGTGCTAGCAATATGCGAACATTCTTGAGCGAGTAACCCTTCAGAGTGATGAATATCACAAACCCACGAGGTTTTGTCTCTCGGCACTAGAAGCATGAGATTCGGTAACTCCACTCGGAACTCAGTCTTGAAGCACAACTCCCTTGATAGAAGAGATGGGTGAAGCTGAGGGAGAGTAATACACGGCGTTGTCATGGCCGGTTTGCTAATAAACTGAGGAAGATTGCATAACAAGTGCAGAATATCCTTGGAAAGTGTAGAAGATACAACCAATTGCCCCTTGAACATAGAATCCATAATTTGCTTGGCGGCCGTATGCGTTAGCAAAACACGGGTAGAGAACCCTTCTTGGCCTGTCATCTGAACAGCAATAGAGCGAGGAGAAATAATAGCATCAACGGTGAACTCTCCGGTGAGCAAGGAGATTGCCACCGGCCTCGCTTGTGAAGAAACTGGCATCAACTCAAGGGAACTCTTCTTAGCAACTCTCATCTTTGAAAGTAGAGGCGGATCATCCCCAAAATAACCAGGGACGAGGACACGAACCGGCATCCGACAGATAAAATCTTGAATCTTGAAATGCACGGCCGGCACTGAATCATCCTGACTTGACTTATTGTCTCCCTGGGGATTAGACCCGAGGGGTACCAAAGGAAGCGCACACCCACTCCGTGGGGTGGTAGTGGTTGGAGAAGTGAAGGGAATATGTTTCGGTGGAACATGTGAAGGTTTGGAAGGCATGGAGGCTCCAACGGGAGTGGTGATGGAAAGTGAAGGCGCAGGCGATGTGGCGATGATAGGCTCGGGTGGCGATAAAGGTGACGGCGAAGGCGTGGCTGAGGGTAGAGATAAAGGAGAAGGTTTGGCTTGCTCAGGCTCGGGCAAAGGTGATGGCGGAGATGGAGGCGAGGGTGGAGATGGAGGTGGTGATGGAAGCATTGGTAGTGGAGATGGAGATGATGGTGATGGCAATGGAGATGGTGAGGATATTGATGAAGGCGATGGGGGTAGTGGACATGGAGGTAGAGAGGGTGAAGAGGGAGGTTGTGGTGTCCACCGTCGACGTGTCGACACAACGCGTCGAGCGGTGTTAGGGATAGAAGTAGTGGTAGTGGCGGCAGGGGAAGAAGGGGAGGCACTAGCCTGAGCAGAGGCTTGGGTTTGTGGCGGCGATGGAGCCGAGGTAAGAGATGGTGGAGGTAACGGAGTAGGTGATGGAGCGAGTGTAGCACTAGACGAGGAATCACAAGGGTGCCCCTGACCTTGAAGTAACAGAGACGGCTGCCCGGGTGGCACTTCTTGCTGCTGCTGTTGGCTGTGGAGATGTAAAGTGACTTTATGCATAGCGGCCCAATCAATCCTTTCCTTAGCTTCCAGGTCATAAACATAATCCTGGAAATCGGGACAATCCTCAATCAAATGCCCCTGCTGACGGTGGAAATCACAGAACTGAAGCATATCCCCGACCGCGGGTCGGTAAGGCACAACCGGAGAGAACGGCAATGCGTGAGTGGCCATCAAAGCCCGAAATATATCGGTGAAACACTCCGGCAACGGAAGACGAGGAGCCCGCTCCAGGCAAGGTGGATGCCGAGGGATATGTAATTGTGGATAAGATTGTGGAGACGGAAGTGGAGGTTGCACAGGCAGGAGTGCGTGGCTAGTGGTGGAGGGCTTTGGTGATGGCATGTGTGGAACAGGATGAGTGGGTATGTAGACGGCATCTACTTGCTCGGGATGTGGTGTTCCCTTGACCGGAAGTGGAGATGGAGACGGGTATGTGGATGCGGGAGGCTGACTCATGGAAGGTTGATATGCTGAGGCGTATGGGTATGTAGAGGCGGGAGGTTGGCTCGTGGAGGGATATGTGGCGGAAGGCTGACTCATGGCCGGCTGACTCATGGGAGCGTAGGGATGATATGTGGAGGGTGAAGGTTGATATGTGGAGGTGGATGGTGGAGACTCGAGGTCAAGGGAATCTTGGATTTGTTGGCGAATGAAGCGGGCTCGGCTGTAAAGTTGCTGCTAGGAGGTGATGTCGTTGAGGGTTAAGATGAACCGATACTCGGGCACGGCATTGGATATCAGCATCTTGATTTGCTCTCCCTCCGGTATGTGCCCCGGGACTTGCGCGGCCAAGCGACGCCAACGATCAGCAAAGGTAGAAAACTCCTCTTCGGGCTTCATCATCTCATGGGCCAGATCCGCGATAGAATACTTGGGCCCAACCTGGTCTTGATACTGCTGAATAAACTTTCCTTGAACGGCATGAAAACTCACAACTTGCTCTTGCGGAAGAGAGAAGAACCAATCCCGAGCTGGGCCTTCCAATGACAGACCAAACAGATAAGCCATCAAGTGTTGGTCATGTCGAAATTGGGCCGACTCATAAACAAACTCCTTCAAGTGCACATATGGGTCACCGACTCCACTATAACGGCGATATGTAGGAATTTGTGAAGATGGCGGAAGCCGAAGACCTTGAAATGCGAATGGAACACTTAAAGAGGATTTAGGATCGATCCGACGTTGAAGCTCATCAAGCTGGCGTTGGGTTTGAGCAATCATCTCCTGGGTAGGGAGAGATCGAGAAGAATATGGGCCAGCTTGAGGAAGAGGTTGTGAATTGGGACCAGGAGCATGGTATTGGGCCGGATAAGAGGATCCAGGCTGAGAAGAAGAAGGGCTCATTCCAAGAATGGAAGGATATGTGGGCCTGGAAGAAGTATGAGCATATGGGTTGAATGGGCTGGCAGCAACATGGGCAGAAGGATGAGGCCCATTAAGTGAATAATGCCCATTAGCAATTGGGCTAGCAACATATGAAGGAGAAGGAGGAGGCCCATGAATAGGAGATGGCCCATTATGAGAAGAAGGCCCATGAAGATGAGATGCAATAAGACGTTGGGCCTGGGCCGGGTCCATTTGGCAAACAAGGCTTGAAATACGGGCCATGAGATTAGCATGTTCCTCAGATGGGTCAGAGGGACCACAAGAAGATGGACCCACGCGGGAAGAGGATTCCACGTGGGAATAGGAAGCAGATTGGGAAAAAGAATGATACAAGGGGTTAGAATACTGCTCCATGAGGGCAAATGGAGACTTAATACATGGAGATCAAGGACAATACAAATGGGGAAGCAATGGCTTAATGGGCTTGAGAACAAGGGGGGCCGACCCACAAATGCAAAGATGAATGGACAACGGACAACGGGACAATGGACTAGACAATGGACACACAAAATGGGCTAAGCTAAATGGGCCTAACAACAACAAAATATGTGGATGATGAAAGAATGCAACACAAAAATCACTAATGAGCTTGGACAAGCCCAATCAACACGAACAATGCAATGTGAGAGTTTTCACCCAAGTCAAACAAATTAATATGATGGGAAATCTTTTAGGGGTTTCAATAGACCTTTTAATGATTTGAATTAATAACAATTCCCTCAAGATAGGAATCTCATGGGAATAAGGTCCAAACTTTGGGTTGACTAAGGTTAACTCCCTCACACTTATGCAAATGCAAGCCTAAAGGGGTGGAAAGATACAACCGGCCCGGCGTCCGTGTGGGAATCCACGGCTCACGGGGACTTATGGAGGTCCTTGATGTGTTTTCCTGGTCGGCTCCAAGGAATATGGAGACGAGAGGTCCAAGCACCATGGTAGGAAATGTAACTATGATATGCAATGTATGGCCCTATGTGCACCGGAGTGCATGCAAATTCTAGCTTAAAACTAGAAAATCAAGACTAGATTAAACTATGCAAACATGATCCAACAAAAATAAATAGTATATGGATAGAAAGATAATACAAAGGTCTGCACAACGGGCCCAAGAATAGATCAATCTGACCCCGGGAGGTCAATCAAATCACTGAGCAAAGATGCCCCCGTGAACCTATGCGCAGACCACATGCAGATTTTATGGACAAAATGCTAAAATGATGACAATTTTTAACTAAGCAAATGAGACCCAAATGATGCAAATAAGCTATGGATGGAAAGACAATACAAAGGACTATCCAATGGATCAAAAATCAGTGTAATCAGACATCGGGAAGGCAGTCAAATCACTCATTAAAGATGTACCTGTGAACCTGTCCCTGAGTCTGCCTGCAGAACTTATGCACAAAACTCAAAAATATGGACAAAATTAGAATATGCAAATGTTAACCAAATGATGCAAATGATATATGGATGGAAAGACAATACAAAGGGCTATCCAACGCAACAAGAATCAGCTCAATCGGACTCCGGGATCAAAAGTTATGCCTCGATGAACACGGCCCTGTGAGCATGCACGCAAGACTGCCAGAAGCCGTGTAACGGTCTACCAAAGGACCATTACCTGCATGTGACGGTCTACTGTAGGACCGTCACACAACCAGAGCCCTTAAAACACCAAAAATAGTTGGAGAATGGAAGAAATATCACCTAAACAGGAACATGCACCCACCCAACCTACAAAAGAGCATGAAAACAAGCGTGATGGGCATTGGTGTCCCACCGTGATCGCCAAAAAACTGTTGATTTGTTTTTTTAATTAGATTAGATTCCTATTGTGACGACCCGAGAATCCGATTACCGGGAAGGCCCGATAACCCGAGACTCGTACCGCCACCCACGAGTCCGAAGACTCGGAAGGGTTAAAAGGATGGTGTGGAAACTACACAAGTATCACAAATAATTGCAGAAATTAAACAGTTATAATATTAAGCAGGAAATAAATTAACAATTTACATGGTCCACAATAAAATAACAACAACAGCAACAGTAGTCCACGACTAGTACAGTGACAAGAAAGAAAAGTACAGCTACACGGGGCATCCCCCGGCTCTGACCTCTGGCACTACCTCTGGGCACCCGCACCACGCTGCGCTCCTGACGTGCTCCCCGAAGGTGGCGCCTCACCTGAAACACGGTGAAAACACGCAGGGAATGAGTCTCGGAACAAGACTCAGTAGGGATCACTCGAACCCTATCTCGAAAAACGAGAAACCACTACTCTAGCGGTAGGAAAGTACCTCGGAAATGAAAGCCTTGTACTCTACAGAACTAGACCCTACGGCATGCAAACCGACACACGTGCCACGGTACGAGAAGACCGAAATCAACGGTCGAACCGTAAAACCCGAAGGTCGGAAACACACGACTGACAGTCTGACACTCCGTACTCGACAGGAGTACCACCCACTAGAAGCACAGCCGGTAGCGTCCCCTGACGTCTTACACCGCACCGCAGGTGAACCGCCTGACGTGGTAGGTCCTACCCGAGGCGCGAACACCGTACAAGTAACCACAACAAGTGACTAGCTGGGGTCACGCCCGTCGACGTGGGTCCAACCGCCCCCAACCACGTGTGCACACACAGACCACGCGTCCCAGGTCTGGCCCTCTGACCGGTTTTCCCCTCAGCCGGACTCTGGCTGCAAGACGTGGGGCCCAATGGTAACCGGTCCACAAACCGTCTCGAAAGGTCGGCCCGTACACCACTCCCTGGTGCGACTAGCACCCGCGTACTAGTAGGCTACGACTAGTGGAGGGTCACTGAAGGAGTAGACTCTCGAGTCAACGGAAAACGACGTCCGAATCCGACAACGTGTGGGAATCACCCCATGTACCAGCCCCGTCGCACGGTGACCACGGTCGGAAAAGAAACAGACGCATTGCCCACGGTCAAACGCCTAACCGAGGCAAACGGGACTTCCGGACACCAAAGACACGGTCACGGAACTCCACGGGGTGCCCGGGACGCACACACGGCCCAAGAGAAACACCCAACAACAGGCAAGATCGCGCTAGGGACACCTAGCGCGACAGGAAGAACGCGCTAGGGAACCCTAGCGCAACAGCGAAGATCGCGCTAGGTCTCCCTAGCGCGACAACGACCATCGCGCTAGGTCTTCCTAGCGCGACAAGGATGATCGCGCTATGACCCCATAGCGCGACAGGAACCGCCTCCTGTTCATCTTCTCCGATGAACGCGCTCGGTCGGGGCAGCGCGACCTCCAAGAACGCGCTACTGGAGTATAGCGCGTTCTCAGTCCGCGGCCGAAAACGGTAAGAACGCACAAAAATTCCAACCACGCCCCCATACCTCCATAAAAGAGGGGGAAAACAAAGGGGAAGACCCCTGGGGACCCCTAGCATGATTCTAGGCCCTCAAAACACGAATCCATGCATTGAATCCATAGATCGGGCGAGCTCTCCCCAAATCATGGAAAAACCCAAAAACGCTCAAATGATCCCCTCTCGGCCTCCCCGCGGCCTATAAATCACGGAAAACAACGGCATGAGGCTAAGTAACGTCACCCTACCTCGATGGAGCGAATGCTCCGCCGGATCGATCACGAATCACGAAGAATGCTCGAAGCTACACGAACTCCCCACGCTTCCCACGCTCGCCGCACGCCCACGAGATCGCCTCACCGTCGCCCACGCGTCCGCGCCGTCGCCCCGCCGCCGTCCGTAGCCGGAGAGGGGTTCGCCGCGTCCGAATGGGAGAGAGGGAGAGAGAGGGGGCTCACGGTCGCGAGAGAGAGGGAGAGGAAGAAGAAAGAGAAAAGGGAAAAAGAAAAGAAAAAGGATTAGGATTTATAGAAAATCCGAATTTTTGGAAAAATACCGAAAAATAGAAAAATACATTTCTGGAATCCTCGGAACGCACCGATCGCAACGGTACCACTCGTGCCCGGGTGAACGGCCCAGTTAACCCGCAGCGAGCGTCCGAAGGAAAAGCCGAAACACACGCCGGGAATCGGAAAACACACGCGGAAAAGCCGCGGAACGCCTCCGGGCCTCCGAAACGACTCCGGATCGCGCCGATCCGAACACGAAAGATGTCCGAAACGAAATTTCGGGCACAACAGAGCTGGACGCTCCGAAAACCAGATCTGGGACCCACGAAGAAGGATCCGAAAGGTCCGGGATATTACAGCCCTCCCCCCTTAAGGAATTTCGTCCTCGAAATTGAGAACAACCAACGGGGAAAGAAGAGGAAGACTCACTCAAACAGATACGGGAACTGCTGACGCATCTCGTCCTCACGTTCCCACGAAGCCTCACCACCAGAGTGTCGCTGCCACACGACCTTTACCAAGGGAATGACCTTGTTCCGCAGGCGCTGCTCTCGCCTATCCTCCACGCGGATCGGAAACTCTGGGAGAGAAAGATCTGGAGTCACCTCAGGCCAAACGGAAAACTCGAGCACATGAGAGTCATCGGGCATATACTTCCGCAACATCGAGACGTGGAACACGTCATGCACCGACGCCAACTCAGGAGGTAACTGCAACCGGTAAGCAACCTCACCGATGCGCTCCACAATCGCGAAAGGACCAATATAGCGGGGACTCAGCTTCCCACGCCGTCCAAAACGCATCACCCCCTTCATCGGAGAAACTCTCAAGAACACACGATCGCCCACGGCGAACTCGAGGGGCTGCCTCCTACGGTCAGCATAGCTCTTCTGCCGACTCTGGGCCGCCAACATGTTCTGACGAACCAGGTGCACAACCTCCACACATTGCTGCACCAACTCCGGTCCCGTCAAAACACGCTCACCCACCTCAAACCAATCAAGTGGAGTCCGACAAGGACGCCCATACAATGCCTCATAAGGAGCCATGCCGATGCTCGAATGATAGCTGTTGTTATAGGCAAACTCCACCAACGGTAGGTGATGAATCCAACTCCCCTGCCACTCCAGGCAGCAGGATCTCAGCATGTCCTCCAAAGTCTGAATGGTCCACTCAGACTGACCATCTGACTGTGGATGATACGCCGAGCTAAATGCCAACTCCGTGCCAAGAGCTCGCTGGAAACCCCTCCAGAATCCAGAAGTGAAGCGCGGATCTCGATCCGACACGATCGAAATGGGAACCCCATGCAACGGCACGATCCGCTCCACATACAGACGAGCCAACCTGGACACGCTCCAGCTGACCTTGACCGGTAACAATCGAGTCACCTTCGTCAGCCGATCCACCAGCAACCAAATACTGTCCTGCCCACTCGGGGTCCTTGGCAACCCCACCATAAAATCTGTGGTCACATGGTCCCACTTCCAAGCAGGAACATCCAAAGGCTGGAGAGTACCTCCTGGTCGCTGATGCTCCGCCTTCACATGCTGACAGATCAGGCACCTGGCCACAAATTCGGCAACATCTCTCTTCATGCCAGGCCACCAAAACTGCCTCCGCAAGTTCCGATACATCTTCGTCGCACCCGGGTGTACAGTGTACCTGCTCCCATGAGCCTCGCGTAACACCGCACGACGAACCTGTTCCTCGGCTGGGACGTACAGCCTGCCACGAAACCTCGCAGCACCGTCCTCGCTAAGCGCTACGTCAGCCATAGCCAGAATCCGGGGCAACTCAGGGTCCGCATGCTGAGCCTCTGTCACCTGACGACGGATAGCAGGAGTGACAGTCAGACTCGCAAGCACTGCCAACCCTGGCTCCTGGGGAATCTTGAGCCTGAAAGATACCTCGGGCACTTGTTCCCAGAGCCTCCACTTCCTCAACATCAAGGTACTGACCGCAACCTTCCTACTCAAGGCATCGGCGATGACATTCATCCTGCCCGGCTGATAAGACAGGGTGAAGTCATAGTCCTTCATGAACTCCATCCAACGCCTCTGTCTGAGGTTCAGATCTCTCTGCGAGAACACATACCTCAAACTCTGATGGTCAGTGAACACCTCAAACTTCTCACCGTACAGATAATGCCTCCAGATCTTCAGCGCGAAGATCACTGCTGCCAACTCAAGATCATGGGTAGGGTAGTTCTCCTCGTGGGGCTTTAGCTGCCGAGATGCATAAGCCACCACTCTACCATGCTGAATCAGAACAGCACCCAATCCAACGCCGGAAGCATCTGTACACACCACAAAACCTCCCGATCCAGAAGGCAAAACCAACACCGGAGCCGAGGTGAGCAATCTCTTCAGTTCACTGAAGCTCTGCTCACACTCCTCGGACCAAACGAAAGGCACATCCTTCCGCGTGAGCCTAGTCATGGGGGTCGCAATGCGAGAAAAATCCTGGATAAACCGACGATAATACCCCGCAAGCCCCAAGAAACTCCGGATCTCCGTCACCGACCTCGGCCTCAGCCATTGCATCACAGCCTCGACCTTGGCGGGATCCACGGAAATGCCATCACCAGAAATCACGTGCCCCAGAAAGTGCACCTCGCTGAGCCAAAACTCGCACTTGCTGAGCTTCGCATACAACTGGTGATCTCGCAACGTCTGCAGCACCACACCCAAATGGTACGCATGCTCCTCAGCAGACCGCGAATAAACAAGGATGTCATCCACGAAGATGACCACGAACTGGTCCAAATACGGATGAAACACCCTCTGCATCAAGTCCATGAAGGCTGCTAGGACATTGGTGAGCCCAAACGGCATCACCAAGAACTCATAATGCCCGTACCTCGTACTGAACGCAGTCTTCTCCACATCGGACTCGCGAATTCTCAGCTGATAGTAACCGGACCGCAAATCAATCCGCGAGAACACTCGCGCAGACTGAAGTTGGTCGAACAAATCATCAATCCGCGGCAACGGATACTTGTTCTTAATGGTCACGTCATTCAGCTGCCGATAGTCAATGCACAACCGCAGACTACCGTCCTTCTTCTTCACGAACAACACGGGCGCACCCCAAGGGGAAAAGCTCGGACGAATATACCCCTTGGCCAACAGTTCCTGCAACTGCGCCCTCAACTCCCTCAACTCAGCGGGGGCCATACGGTAGGGAGCCTTCGCCAAAGGTCCCGTACCAGGTACAACCTCGATCACGAAATCGAATTCCCGCTGGGGAGGTAATCCAGGCAACTCCTCAGGAAAAATATCGGGAAACTCGCACACCACCGCGATGTCCTCGACATTCGGCTCCATCCGGTCAGACACAACCACGGACGCGAGAAAACCCTGACAACCCGAATCAAGCAATCGACGGGCTCGAATAGCAGAGATAAGAAATCGAGAAGAGGCGGAACGGATACCTTGGAAATAGAAGTTCCGCTTGCTCGGATGCTGGAAGTAGACCCTCTTCATCCCACAATCCACCACCGCTCCATGAGTCTCGAGCCAATCCATGCCTAGAATCACATCGTAATCCCGAAGCTGCAACGCATACAACCGGCCTGGCATACTCCGCCCATCGATCCACACCGGAACCTGGTCGAAGCAATACGGAGTGACCATAAAATCACCCGAAGGCAACTCCACTGCCAAATCACAGGACAACTGGGTCACCGGCTCCTCGACGCTCGACGCGAAATCCTCCGAAATAAACGAATGAGACGCGCCAGAATCAAATAAAACCCGAGCCGCACAACCCAAAATCTGAACGGTACCTTGCACGAGCTGCGACGCCACTGCCTCTGCCCTGGTCAAGTGCGTGATCTGGCCACGAGCCCTCTGCCTGCCTCCCACGCTAGCTGACCTGGGTAGCGGCGGATACTGTCCCTGCTGCTGCTGCTGCTGGGGAACCTGCTGCTGCGGCGGCCTCTGAGGACAGTCGCGCGCCATGTGCCCTGGCTGGTCACACCGAAAACAGATAATCGGCGCCGTGCACTGCCTGCCTGGGTGGGTCCCACCACACCGTGGACAAGATCCTCGCGATCCACCCACTGATCCCTGACGCTGCAAAGGAATCGGCTGCTGTACACTGCCCGATGAAGCCTGCCCCTGATCTCTGGACTTCTTCTTGCCGAACCCCTTCTTGAAGAACTTCTTGACCTTCGAGCTGAAGGACGCAGATCCTGTCACCGAAGCTGCATGTGCCGGCACTCCTGAACCACTCATCGCATGCTGGAAGGAACCCTGCAGCTGGGTAGCCGACTGCTGGCTGCGACCTGACAAAGACTGCCCCTGGCTGATCGGTCCTCGAGTCCTCTGCATATCCATCTCCAAGGAAATCGTAACACGAGACGCCGTCTCTAGATCAGTGGCCCCATTCACGATCAAATGGTGCCTCAGCTCCAACCTCAAGCCCTGCACAAACTGCGTCGTCCTCACCCTCTCATGCTCCATGATATGAGGTGCATACCGACCCAGCTCGACAAATCGGGCCCTATACTGCAACACGGACATGTCACCCTGCACCAGCTCCAGAAACTCCCGCATCCGCTGCGTAGCAACAACATCTGGACAGTACGTACGCTCGAAAGTACTGACAAAGTCATCCCACTCGACCTGCTCAAGTGGACGAAGCTGAAAGGACGTCTTCCACTCGGAAGACCACCACCTCCGAGCCGTACCCTGCAACTGGTTGTAGGCCAACACCACTCTGTCCTCGGCAGTACTCTTCGCAGAACTGAACACCCGCTCCATCTCATCGAGCCAATCACGAGCCGCATCAGGGTCTGCCTGGCCGCTAAAGTAAGGTGGATGGAACTGCATGAAGTCCCTCACTGCTCGGCCTGGCCCACCCCTAGCAAACGAGCCCTCAACAGCCTCTCCGCCAAACTGCTGAGCCATGAGATGGTACATGCCTCGGAAGAAATCCTCGGCCCCCGGAGCTCTCGCAGCATCCGCGGCCTCGGTAGCTCCCGGAACTCTGCTATGCTCCTCCTGGTCCCTCTGGACCCCCTGCTGGATCTCCTGACCTCCAGCCGACTGCCCCTGCTGAGAGCGAGAACTTATCCTCGGCGCCATACTCGCTCCTGAAGCACAAGACAGAAAAACACGGAAACGGCAATGTCAAAATAAACACACGGTGCCCAATGCCAGCGTCATCTGTACATCATCGCTGTGGACTAGTGGACCACTACAATTACCTATGATTCTCATGTAATTCCACAACCGCGCTCTGATACCAGCTGTGACGACCCGAGAATCCGATTACCGGGAAGGCCCGATAACCCGAGACTCGTACCGCCACCCACGAGTCCGAAGACTCGGAAGGGTTAAAAGGATGGTGTGGAAACTACACAAGTATCACAAATAATTACAGAAATTAAACAGTTATAATATTAAGCAGGAAATAAATTAACAATTTACATGGTCCACAATAAAATAACAACAACAGCAACAGTAGTCCACGACTAGTACAGGGACAAGAAAGAAAAGTACAGCTACACGGGGCATCCCCCGGCTCTGACCTCTGGCACTACCTCTGGGCACCCGCACCACGCTGCGCTCCTGACGTGCTCCCCGAAGGTGGCGCCTCACCTGAAACACGGTGAAAACACGCAGGGAATGAGTCTCGGAACAAGACTCAGTAGGGATCACTCGAACCCTACCTCGAAAAATGAGAAAGCACTACTCTAGCGGTAGGAAAGTACCTCGGAAAGGAAAGCCCTGTACTCTACAGAACTAGACCCTACGGCACGCAAACCGACACATGTGCCACGGTACGAGAAGACCGAAATCAACGGTCGAACCGTAAAACCCGAAGGTCGGAAACACACGACTGACAGTCTGACACTCCGTACTCGACAGGAGTACCACCCACTAGAAGCACAGCCGGTAGCGTCCCCTGACGTCTTACACCGTACCGTAGGTGAACCGCCTGACGTGGTAGGTCCTACCCGAGGCGCGAACACCGTACAAGTAACCACAACAAGTGACTAGCTGGGGTCACGCCCGTCGACGTGGGTCCAACCGCCCCCAACCACGTGTGCACACACAGACCACGCGTCCCAGGTCTGGCCCTCTGACCGGTTTTCCCCTCAGCCGGACTCTGGCTGCAAGACGTGGGGCCCAACGGTAACCGGTCCACAAACCGTCTCGAAAGGTCGGCCCGTACACCACTCCCTGGTGCGACTAGCACCCGCGTACTAGTAGGCTACGACTAGTGGAGGGTCACTGAAGGAGTAGACTCTCGAGTCAACAGAAAACGACGTCCGAATCCGACAACGTGTGGGAATCACCCCACGTACCAGCCCCGTCGCACGGTGACCACGGTCGGAAAAGAAACAGACGCATTGCCCACGGTCAAACGCCTAACCGAGGCAAACGGGACTTCCGGACACCAAAGACACGGTCACGGAACTTCACGGGGTGCCCGGGGCGCACACACGGCCCAAGAGAAACACCCAACAACAGGCAAGATCGCGCTAGGGACACCTAGCGCGACAGGAAGAACGCGCTAGGGAACCCTAGCGCAACAGCGAAGATCGCGCTAGGTCTCCCTAGCGCGACAACGACCATCGCGCTAGGTCTTCCTAGCGCGACAAGGATGATCGCGCTATGACCCCATAGCGCGACAGGAACCGCCTCCTGTTCATCTTCTCCGATGAACGCGCTCGGTCGGGGCAGCGCGACCTCCAAGAACGCGCTACTGGAGTATAGCGCGTTCTCAGTCCGCGGCCGAAAACGGTAAGAACGCACAAAAATTCCAACCACGCCCCCATACCTCCATAGGAGAGGGGGAAAACAAAGGGGAAGACCCCTGGGGACCCCTAGCATGATTCTAGGCCCTCAAAACACGAATCCATGCATTGAATCCATAGATCGGGCGAGCTCTCCCCAAATCATGGAAAAACCCAAAAACGCTCAAATGATCCCCTCTCGGCCTCCCCGCGGCCTATAAATCACGGAAAACAACGGCATGAGGCTAAGGAACGTCACCCTACCTCGATGGAGCGAATGCTCCGCCGGATCGATCACGAATCACGAAGAATGCTCGAAGCTTCACGAACTCCCCACGCTTCCCACGCTCGCCGCACGCCCACGAGATCGCCTCACCGTCGCCCACGCGTCCGCGCCGTCGCCCCGCCGCCGTCCGTAGCCGGAGAGGGGTTCGCCGCGTCCGAATGGGAGAGAGGGAGAGAGAGGGGGCTCACGGTCACGAGAGAGAGGGAGAGGAAGAAGAAAGAGAAAAGGGAAAAAGAAAAGAAAAAGGATTAGGATTTATAGAAAATCCGAATTTTTGGAAAAATACCGACAAATAGAAAAATACATTTCTGGAATTCTCGGAACGCACCGCTCGCAACGGTACCACTCGTGCCCGGGTGAACGGCCCAGTTAACCCGCAGCGAGCGTCCGAAGGAAAAGCCGAAACACACGCCGGGAATCGGAAAACACACGCGGAAAAGCCGCGGAACGCCTCCGGGCCTCCGAAACGACTCTGGATCGCGCCGATCCGAACACGAAAGATGTTCGAAACGAAATTTCAGGCACAATAGAGCTGGACGCTCCGAAAACCAGATCCGGGACCCACGAAGAAGGATCCGAAAGGTCCGGGATATTACACCTATCCCGCCCCCTTTTTAAATACATGCATGCATAAACATGTGAATCAAAGACAAGGGGATGAAAGGATGGAAATACTAACCGTGATCGCCACCAAGGATTAACAACGCCGCAAGGATGAAGAAAGGAGTGCAACGGCGTCGTATACCTTGGAAAGAAAACTTGATCGCGCTTGAAACGGGGTGCGGGGAACTTGTGGATTCAAACCTCCTCTCCTTCCAGCCGGCTAGAGGAAGAGGGCCTCACGTTGTATTCATGCTCTCCCTCTTCAAGTCAGGGTCGAAGGATTGAGTTGGCGTTGCAGCATGGCTTCGCCCCACGCCCGGAAAGAGCCCCCCGTCGCGACTGCGAGCTGGGCAGTTTTTATAGAGTTTTGCAAGAAAGCCTCATCTTCTTATCACGACTCCCGGAGATAGAGTCCAAGATAAATCGAGTTCTCTGGATCAAACTCGAGATAATACTAAGGACAAGAGATAGGAACAAACGGGGATCAATTCGGAGGAGGATTCTAGAAGATATGTCTTGGAAGGCAGCCCCGGAGCCTTATCTGCAGAGTTTGAGTTGAACCAGGAAACATAAATCATGATCTTGCGACCCAGATCCCAAGAGATATAGCCAATGAAAATTGATTCCTATGAACCGAATTCAAGATAATACCAAGGGCTAGAAGCAGGAAAAAATGGGGATCAATTTGGATAAGAAGTCAAGAAGTTATGGACTCTTCAAGAGGGCCACGGCGCACAAAAACGGAGCAGAGTCCAGCACGAATTGGACTCTCTGGTGCATGTAACGGTCTATCATAGGACCGCCACATGATGTAACGGACTAGGGTAGGTCCGTCACACTCTGGAGGTCGAACGAGACGTTTTCGGATGAGATTGGATGTAACGCACCTAAACAGGGCCGTCACTTGGTCTAACGGTCAAGGATAGGACCGCCACACTCTAGGGGTTGAACCGGGCTGTTTTGGGCAAGTTTTGGTGTGACGGTCTATCGTAGGACCGTCACACTGAAGTAACGGTCTTCACTGGGCCGTCACTTCAATGAAGTAACGCACCTGCAAATGACCTTCACTTCGATGAAGGCAGATTCTGGGCAGACTGCGCGCGACTTTAGAAATCGAAGCGTATCTCTCAAACGGTGGAGAATTAGACAAAGTGGTAAACATAGAAGTTGTAGATAACTGAGAGAGGAACAACTTTCATGAAGAAATAAATGTGAGAAAATGATTTGAAGAGGGTGAAAATAGGGCTGGAAGAGAGATGAAAATTCTGGGATGTTGGTGAACAGCACAGCATGCCAGAAAAATGTGAATAGCTCACAATGGGGGCAGAACCGGCCAACAGTGTAGAAGAAGAAATTGTAGATCTTTGAAAGAGGAACAACTTTGATGAAGATAACTTTTTGAATAGAGGATTGGAAGAGGGTGAAAAAGAACCACTTTCAGGACTGCGCAGTGAGAGAGAGCCGATTACTTGAGGGAAGTCGGCCTAAATGGGCTGAAAGTCGACTTGGAAGCCGGAATTTGATAAGATAAGCTCCGAGGCTCTAAGAACTCATGATCTCCAAGGCTCAAAGGGTATGGAATGGTAAAAATGGGCTTGAAATCCATCCAAGGAAGCTCCAAAATAATGGCTAATTCGGGGCATCAAAAATGATGAATAAGAGAAACGACGCAACTTGTGGGCTAAAACGGGTGTCAACAGCGCTACGAGAGAGCGCGAGAGTTTGGGGAGCGACTCCGCCAGTCCGGTCGCTTTGCTGCCAGTGGCTTCTTCGCCACGCCAGGGGAGGAGCAGCGAGTCACTGCTGCGGAGCAGGCGCCCAGAGGCGAGGCAGGTGCTACTGCACGGGGATCCCGGAGGCTTCTGAGGGACCCTCACCTTGGGGGAGAGGAGGAGAGTGCCCGGAGAGATGAGTGATGGTGAGGATTGGCGGGCTAGTGGGCCCGCCACCTCTCTATGATTGTAGTGCTTATGACAGCTTATGTAGAATTATGAATGGAGTGATTTGATTTTCTGCTGTTTATTTATTTTTTTGTGCGTTCCTTCTTCCCTACACTTCTTCTCCTTTGCACTGTTCCCATGTGATGAGTCTGCCGAGACTCCGCTCTAAGCGGAGAATCGCGTCTTGTTGTGACCATTTTCCACGGGAATCTGCCGTCGAAGTCAATAATGGCGGCTCTAGTTCCTTTTCCCGAATGCTGTGTCAAATTTTGTGGACGTCCTCCAAATCATGATAGGGTATCCCTAGACAACACAGGGGCTATTCGTCCTATTCTTCGTCCAGTCAATCACCCTGTGCGAGCGGTGAAGCGACACATGGGACCACTTGGGCGGTGCCTCATTGCGAGGGCTATCATCGACAGGTGATGGAGGCAATCTTGGCCCGCACTCCTTCCATTTCTATAAATTCTTGTCCCTTTTATCCTCCCAGGTATATCGAGAGCTAACTCGAGGAGCACAAGTTCTTACGGGAGAGGAGGAGTTCAAAATTCTGAGAGTTGGATGGAGGGCGAATCTTCCCATTCCTCGAAGAGAAGCAGGTCCAGTGGTAGTAGTTCCAGGAGACTTTCAGACCTTGAAGGGCACTTCAGCGAAAGGGCCCAATCACAACTCGTAAGCCAAGTTTCTTGCCCTTTTCTCATTTTTTCTTCCTTTCTTCTGACCAAACCTCACCCCCATTCCTTGTATGTGTAGGTTGTGATGAAATCACAAATCTCATGGGAGTTGGTAGTAGCAGCGTACAGGGGCCTCCCAGATTTTCAGAAGGCGAGGCTAGACGTGATGGGATTTGGTACCTTCCTTCGGATCGAGCCGATCCAGCTTGACCTAGTCCTCATCCAAGCCTTGTGTGAGAGATGGGACCCAGTGAGCCGGGCATTCCTGATGCCCTGGGGGCACATGGTGCCCAGCTTGGAAGATGTGGTCCGAATTACGAGTCTCAAGGTGGATGGCGAGGCAGTGACCGGAGTCACTTACGCGGACTACCGAGAAGGTGCCCAGAAGTTACTGGGTTTGGACCTATATGGTCGGAAAAATAGGTCGGTAGCTAGGGCGTCCCTCATGGATGCATTAGGGCTCACCGACACTCGTCGACGGGATGACGAATCCTCAGAAGAGTTCATGGAAAGGATGGAAATAGGATGCCGTGCCATGTATTGCACAGATTTCGGCAACTGGGAAAGATGTAACATAGATTTGAGGAGATTTCTCCTCTTCCTTTTGGGGAGATTGGTACTGAGCTCGAAAGGGGACGGTATCCAATGTCGCTTCCTGGAGCTGCTGTCAGACCTTGAAAGAGTAGGGTACTACGCCTGGGGAGCTGCCATGCTGGCGCACTTGTTTGCAGACCTATTCCAAGAAACGGATCGTGAGATGACTGTGAGTGGTTTCACACCATTCATCCAGGTATTTTTGGTTTTGCTTGTTTTGTATTTTTTTTTGTTGTTTTCGCAAGGTGCTGATGACCTGCGCCGAGCAGCTATGGAGCTATTATTACCTCCCCATGGGGAGAGCTCGACATTGGCGACCCGTGATGGTGCCGCTAGCCAGGCGGTGGGAACCCATCATGAGTGCGGCACCCCTAACCTACCAACTGATGGTGTTAAGGCGGGAGCTACAGGAGTTCCCTGCAGCGATGGTCAACTGGAGACCCTACTCAGACATGGTCGATGCCAACCAGCCGTGGGTTCTAGCAAGTCGTGCCCGGTTCGGACGGGAACTATGGATGCACTGCCTAAATGAAATCGAGCCGCTTTGGCTACGATTAGTTATGAGGACTTTAGGACTGGCTCAAGAATGGGTGGATTCAGCTGCGCCACCTCGTGTCGGGAGAAAGACGCGAGGACCGGCGACCTGCATTGACTGGCGCGTGCGATTCTCTGAACAGTACGAAGACTGGCAACGTGGTGGCACGATTGTAGAATCGCAGGCGCGGGACAGCGAGGACTACTTGCGTCTATATAGGACAAAGTACGCAGAACGGTTCCAACCCCGGGGACTTGTGGAGGTAGGTTTCCCCTTTTTCTCTTCTCTTCTTTCTCCTTTTCTTGGTTTTTCTAGTGAAAATGCTGACTTGTAAGGCTGCAGGATGTCCGGGATGCCATGATAGCGAATTTACGAACTCGCTTGGCAGAGATGGAACAACAGTTGGGTGATGCCCGCGGAGCTACGAGCGCCTTGGTAGGTGTATAGTACATTCCTAATTAAATCCCCAGATTCCAGATGTTGGCTGCTAATTCACATGGTTGTAGCATGCCCAGATTGGCGCGGCCTCCCCAGCGATGGGAGTAGGTGGTGCCTCTTCCAGCTTGTGGATTCCCACCTCAGAACTTGACTCGCTTCATGAGCAACTTGCTCACGCCACGCAGCGTGCTGCGGAGGCAGAAGGGATGCTCCGTATACAGGTAAAAGTTTCAGCGTTGAGTTCTCTTTGTTTACGCCTTATCGCGTATCTGAGATGGTACACTCGGCAGGAAAAGGAGACGGAAGAAGCGCTTGCCCAAGCTGCGCAGAAGGAGGCTAGGATAGCAGAACTGGAGAGGGAACTGCGGCGTCATCCTGATGACGACTCATCCAGGGATGCTATGGAACTGAGGATCACTCTCCAGTTGGAGAGAGAAGACCGTGAGAGAGAACGGGCAGAGAGGGAAAGAGACGCAGAGAGAGAAAGAGCCAACAGTTTGGCTGAAAGGGAGGAGCGAAGGGCCATGGAGGCCCAACTATTCGAACTCCGAATCGGCCTTGGTCTTGCTGAACAGTGGCTGAGAGATGGTGAGGAACGCTACCGAAAAGCACGAGAGCGTGGCTTTCGTGTTGGTAGCTTCTCTGCTGCTTCCGTGGATCAACGCCGGGATGTGGGAATAGGAAGAGGAGTACAGAGCGGCAGGAGTACCGCTTTTCGTAGTTGGGTAGCACCTTTGAGAGTGTTTTACCCGGAGAGTAGTGGGACGAGTAATGCAGAGAGAGAGGGCGGAACTTGATGTAAATTTTTTTGGTTTTTTGGAATAAAACACAAGGTTAGGTTTGTTTGTTTTTCACCTTTGCTTCAGTTACCTGAATCCCTGCACATATCACTGAAACAAACAAATCGAATTTTTGTTCTGACTCGGCCCCTTGCTCAATAAGCAAATAGTCACTGTGACTGTCCTTGATAACTGGTCAAGGGGCCAAGCCTTTATTTAACGAAGGCAAGGGAAAGATGCGGTGATGATAAATGTGACAGGCAAGCACACGAATGCAAGCGATATTAAAAATGAGATGATGCACGTAAATGCAATCATGCAAAATTGATTTGTTTTCTTTTTTATATTTGATATTTTTTTTGTTTTATCATAAAAAGATTTTTTTGTTTGCAAATATGTGCATTTTCTCTTTTCCATTTTTTTTGCTTTTATCATTTCGATTATTTTTTTTGTTGCTAACGCCCGGCAAGCACCCAAATGGCACCTAACCTACGTGAGGCAGGGGTTTCTTACTAACCTCCCGGGTATCCTAAGTGCACATCTAGGTTGATTTGGGCCTCTAGACCCCTCGAATGACGATCCTGCCGGCTAAGACTTACCCTGATGACAATACCGTCATGCCATGCTTAGGCTCCCAGTTGCTTCCGACCACAGGGATTCACCCAAAAGGTGTTTGAGGTAAAAGATTTGCCCGACCCGGGTCTGTTTCCTCACAACTCTAGATGGTATATGATTGAACACCCTGGAACCCTAACGACCAACCGCGCGACGCTGACCCGGAATCAGACGCCGTCGCACCCATAGGTGACGGGCTTGCATTGGCCTAAGCCCGAGGTTAAACAAGAAGACATCAAGGCGGTAAACAGGGGTCTTGACCAGCCAGAAACACGGAGACTCTTTCACAGCGATAGCTTTTGCTTTTCAAAGTAGGCAACCAAAATGTGTATATTAAAATAAGGTCGCAGACCCTGGGCAGTTTTCACCTTTCAGAAACTCCATCGAACCTTCATCTTTAGAGGGAGAAGGAAGAGTGTAAGGGATAAACCTCCTGAGAGGACCGGCAAAGCCGTTAACCCGGCGAGCGAATAAGGGCCCATTAACTCTTTCCTTTCGGACAACTTCGGACCAAATCTCGAGCATTTACATTCCACGGCCCCCCTTTGTGGATTCAGACTTTTGCTTTGAGGGGTTTCGTTTATCGCACCAGGCACGGTCACGACCAGGCTTTTCTCTTGATTTTGATTTTGTATTTCTTTCTGTGAGGGAGATATAGTCGTTTGACGTTCGTGGGCTCCCTCTTCGTATGCCTGCGGGGACACTGGCCTCTTCTCGTGCTCTGATCGATGCTCGAGGAAATGGGTCCTACTCTTGCCTTTGGGGTTTGAGTTTCGATTTCTCATGCTCAGCGTTTTAAGGGCGCCGACTGTCTCATTTGGTCGAAGAGAAAAGAATAAAGATTACAGCTTCCGGAGATCTTCTGGGTGGAGCCCCACCGTAGGTGATGCTACCGATTTTTTTTTTGAATAAAATACATAAGTGAGCACATGTTAGCTTCCTTCGAGCGAGCATAGGCCGACGTGGCCGGACAGGGATCTCCACGGTTCTGGCAAACCAAGACCCGGTGCCTACCAAGTCTTAATGGGCCCTATCCTAACATGAAGGTTAGATGCAGGGACTTAACTACATGGTGACTGCCAGGCATCGGCGTTTTGAGTTTTCCATATTTTAGTGGTTTTCAATATTTCTTTGTTTTTGATGTTTTTTATCTTTTCATCATTTTTTTGTTTTGTGCTAAGGGTAGTATTTCTTAAGATAAAGCCCATTCCAAGGGTGGGATAACTCGGTCCCTTCGGCGTTGATTAGCTTGTAGGCGTTGCCAGGGTACACGGCTTGAATTACAAATGGTCCTTCCTAATTGGGTTGGAGCTTAGAACGCGGCCCTCCAGGTTTGACAAAAATTCTTTTTACGACCATCTCACCGACTTTGAATTTTCTCTCAACGACTTTCTTTTGGTAAAAGCGAGCGAGTCTATTTTGATACACACGCGCGTGTTCGGCAGCGGCCAGTCGCTTCTCATCCAAGAGTTCCAACTGGGCGAGGAGTGAATTACGACGATCGTCGAGGGGAAAGTCCTCGTCCAATTGTACCCTGAGAGAAGGGATCAGAGTCTCATACGGGACTACCGCTTCCATACCATAAGTAAGGGCAAATGGAGTCTGCCCGGTGGGGGTACGGATTGAAGTGCGATAGGCCCATAGGGCTTCGATAAACTTTTCTGGCCAGTCTGAAAACTTACTAGACTCGTAGGTTTTTTTGATGATTTTGAGCAATGTTTTATTGGTGGCCTCCGCTTGGCCGTTACCTTGTGGGTAATAAGGCGACGAATGATGCAATGCAATTGCGTACCTTTTGCAGAGGTCCTGTAGGTCCTGAGAAATGAACTGTGGCCCATTGTCGGTGACGATCGTGCTTGGGATGCCGAATCTGGCGAGGATGTTCTTCATGATGAACTTGCAAACTGTTGACGCCTTGATTTCCGCATAAGCTTCGGCTTCGGCCCATTTGGTGAAGTATTCCGTCGCAGTAAGGATGAAAGATTTCTGCTTGGTGAGGGAATTGGGATCACCTAGGGGACCAATGATGTCGAATGCCCACATGGAGAAAGGCCACGGGGAGGATATTGGATGAAGTGAGGAAGATGGTGAATGGATTTTATCGGCGTGAAGTTGACACTTGACACACCTACGGACATAGATGGCACAATCTTCTTCCATGGTGGGCCAATAAAAGCCTTGCCGAATGATCTTCTTGGCAAGCATCTGACTATTCACGTGGCCACCGCACACACCCGAGTGCATCTCCTCTACACATTTCCAAACCTCATCGTCATCAAGACATCTTAACAGAATACCACTAAGGCTCCTTCTATAGAGTAGACCTCCAACCAATGTATATTTCTGAGCCACCCTTCTTATGACTTTCTTGTCCTCTGTGGTGGCCCCTTCAGGATAAGACTGATCTTGGCAGTATTTGACGATTTCATAGAACCATGGTTTCTCTTCATCAGCCAATTCTTCTTCGGCCTTTGCCAACATGATCTCCCTCTTTTCAAGGATATCTTCCTGCAGGATCTTCCTTGCTATCCTGTCTTTGATGTTTACGTAGGAAGCATCATCGATTGCAGGGGCATGAAGCTTGTAAATGGAAATGGACTTAAACTATCTTCCTAGAGGGAACCTTATGGATGATGCCAACGAGGCGAGGGCATCGGCGAGAATGTTCTGATGACGAGGGACATGAACAAAGATCAGTTTGGCGAACAGTTTGGCAAAGGCAGCAGTGAGTTCTTGGTATGGCTTGAGTTTGGGATCGCGAGTGCGATACTTAGTGAGCACCTGGCGAAGGATGAGTTGACTATCACCTACGACTCGCAACTCAGTGATACGAAAAGAATGGGCGAGTTCTAGGCCAGCTAGAAGAGCTTCATATTCAGCTATATTGTTGGTGACTGAAAATTTGAGCTGATATGCCAACGGGAATGTGAGACCTTCAGGCGACAGGAGGGCGACGCCGATTCCTCTCCCTTGAGAATTCAGAGCTCCATCAAAATATAGTGTCCACATTGGCTCATCTGATTGGTTGATGGACATTAGTTCCTCATCTGGAAACTCTGATTGGACGGGATCGAACTTGGGAAGAGGATGGTGAGCGAGATGCTCGGCTATGGCATAGCCTTTAATCGCCTTTTGCTGGATGTAGGTGATGTCGAACTGAGAGAGAAAACTTTGCCAGCGTGCTAGCCTATCCGTAAGGACGGATTTCTCCAGAAGGAATTTGATAGGATTCATTCGAGCAATCAAGTGGACCTCGTGAGCCAGAAGTAGTGCTTCAATTTCTGCACCACCCAAACGAGGGCAGCACAGGTTTTCTCCATGACGGTGTACTTCTGCTCACAGGGATTGAGAAGTTTAGACAAGTAATAGGTTGCCCGTTCCTTGCCTTCTTCATCAGCTTGTGCGAGGACGGCTCCCACGGAGTCATCCAAGACTGAGACGTAAAGGATCAGAGGTTTTTCTGGTTTGGGTGGAATGAGAACGGGTGGACTAGCCAGATATTCCTTCAACCCTTCAAAAGCTTTCTGACATTTAGAATTCCAGTGGAATTCTACTCCTGGCTTGGTCAACTCGTAGAGAGGTCTACACCTTTGTGAATGTTGAGACACAAACCGACGAATAAACTGCAACCTCCCGATTAAACCTCGACTTCCCTCAAATTCTTGGGAGGCGGCATATCCCTGATGGCCTTAGCTTTGTCGGGATCAATCTCGATCCCTCTTTTACTCACAATGAACCCCAGCAATTTTCCCGACGACACACCAAACACACACTTTTTCGGGTTCATTTTCAATTGGAACTCTCTTGACCTTTGCAAGACCTTAGCCAAAACTTCTGGATGTTCCATCCTGGTCCTTGATTTCACCAATAAGTCATCCACATACACTTCCAGATATATGTGCATCATGTCATGAAATATGGCCATCATCGCTCTTTGGTAAGTAGCTCCAGCATTCTTTAATCCGAATGGCATGACCACGTAACAATATGTTCCCCAAGGGGTAGTGAATGACGTCTTTTCCTGATCCTCTTCTGCCAAACGAATTTGATTGTATCCTGAAAATCCATCCATGAAAGAGAGGGTTTCGTAGCCTGCCGTGTTATCAATCAGCACATCAATGTGAGGTAAGGGAAAATCATCCTTTGGACACGCGCGGTTAAGGTCCCGGAAGTCGATGCAAATCCTGACTTTCCCATCTTTTTTCATGACCGGGACAATGTTTGCCACCTATTGAGGATAAAGAACGACTCTAATGAACCTGGCTTTGTGGAGCTTATCGACCTCTTCTTTGATTTTCAAAGCCATCTGAGGGTGGAAACGCCTTAACCTTTGTTTTACCGAGATGGACCCTGGTTTTAGGGTTAAACGGTGTTCGACCAAGGTTGAATCCAGACCCGGCATATCCTCGTAGCTCCATGCAAACGTGTCCTTATATTCCTTGAGAACCTCAATTAATGCCTCTTCTTCAGAGGGTGGTAGGTTGTCACTTATGAGGATGATCCTAGGGTCTTTCTCAGTTCCCAAGTTGACTTCTTTGGTGGATTCTTCTACGGCGGTTGACGGCTCGTCGAATCTCCTCATTCCACTAGCGTATGCGCCCGCCGCATCCTCATATTCTTCACCCTCATCTTCAGTGGGGCATTCTTCATCCGTGATCTCGTAGACTCCATATCCTTCATCAGATGCACAGTCGCCGTCGCATTCTATTTCGGGTAGCTGGATGGGATTTTCTAACAACTGGGGGATGACAAGAAGGGCCTGACACCTGGCGGCCAAATCCAGAAGGAATCGACGAGGGATCTGCCTACCCTTGGATTTCTTCCTAGGTATTACCCTTGGCCTATCATTCCTAGATTGACTGACAATATTTACAGAAGAAGAGGAAGACGAAGAGATGGTGTAGAATGTACAGGAGAAGACCCCTCAGAGGAGGGGTAGAAAAGGTCGCTCATCGGACCTTGGACGGGTGGTCCGCAAGGCGGTACGCACCCGTGGGAGATGTAGGAGGTTTCCTCAACGAAGATGTGTTGTTGGGGAGTTTGAAAATTGACGTTTTTTTTTCGTTTTCATTTTTAATGACAAAGCAGTGAAAAGAGATTGGAGGAGAGAGAAAATGGGTTATGGCTAGAGGATTGTGAGGCTCATAGAGCAGATCATGGTTGAAGACCTGGCGCGGGTTGAAAAGCCCGCGCAGGTATGTAAGCAAAGAAGGGGACCTGGGAAGATCATCAGACAATTGTCTGGCCCAGGAAGAAGATATCAGCAAAGGCTGAGATGAGTGGATGGAGAGGATGGCGGCTAATGAGCCGTCGACGGCAATGTTGAGGACGGATGAAGATCCGTCGATGACAGAGTCCTTCTGGCGAGGACGAGGATAGTTTGGAACCTTGGCAAGAGTGGTAATATTCTCTGGTATTTCGGAGATCAATGGTGGTCCTTCAAGCTGCGGAGACGAGAACATCCTTTCCAGTGCAACGGAAATGTCCCGTATGTCGAACCATTTGTCCCACTCGCATTCCGGATCTTTGATCTTGCCTCTTTTGGTGATCCTCAGACATTTTTCAGCCAAATATACAGCATGTGATCCCCCATGTGCTTCTCGTGGGTGATCTCCCATCTGAACAACGGGTCCTCTGTTGAAGTGGTTTGATAGAGTCCACGTGAGGGGCTTCCAATCTGCCTTGAACGGTCCTTTGAAGCCTAGGCCAAACCTGCTGTTCGGCCTAATTTCCTTTGGCGGTTTGAGCATACCCTGTAACTGTGCGCCCAGACCCTTTCCTTGTTGATAGCCGATGTTCCTCATAATCTCCCAACCTTTGGAGTGAGAAGGGAGACATGATGTTGCGGTTGCCCTGACCGGCTCCTTTGGTGCTAGTGGAATGTGAGATGGATCACGCACGTCCAGCAGTGATAATATGGGCCGATGAGATGGCCAAACGGAGGGCAGAGAGGTGTTGATAGCATCCACTGTGTGAAGGACCGGTGTACTGACCACTTTAATAATTCTCCCATTGTAAGGAAACTTCATGCACTGATGGTTGGTGGAAGGCACAGCGTCCATGGCTTCGATGTAAGGGCGACCCAGTATAGCCTTGAATGTGGGGTCCATGTCGAGGACATGGAATTCCGTAGGAATTGACATGGGGCCTAGTTCTGCCTTCAGAATAATCATCCCCTGCGGCGGCCTTTTGCTATTGTCATAAGCCGTGACCGTGATCGAGGAAGGTCTTATTTGTTCCTCGTTGACCCCACACAACTGAAGAGTGCCCATGGAGATCACATTTATGGACGCACCCGTGTCCACAAGACACGGGTTTATGGATACCCCATTAATTTTTATTGAAATGCACAATGCATATTTCCGAGCTTCCTTGGAGCGAGCTCGTAGTTGTGAAACATGATGGCTGGTTGTGTGTCTGTTGGGGTCAGGACGGTCGAAATCTTCTCCACGGGGAGGTCTTCATTAACCATGACCTTTTGAAGATATTCCATCAAGGCCGCCTGGTGGGATGTGGATCTTTGAAGTAGCTCTAGGATGGAGATCCGGGCATGTGTCTTGTCCAAGTGTTTCAATAGATCATACTGTGTTCCAGGGATAGCTCTTCTGATTGTTCTGCATCATCCTTCTCTGGCTGAGATTGCTCGGGATTCTGACTGTTGTGGGGGAAAATCCTGTGGAAAATCCTTCCACTCCGGAGCACCATTGCCTGCGGCTTTTGTACCTCTGTGGGGGTAGCAGTGGATCTTAACAGGGGTTTGAGGGGTAGTAGTGGAGGAATGGTTGATGAAGCAGGGGTGATGACGGGAGCAGGGATTCTGATGAGGGGTTTGTTAGGTGGAGGTATGGCGGAGGTAGAGGGGATATTGCGCGGATTATGAAGGATAAGGGGTTTAGAAGGTGGCGGCGGAGGCAAAGTGGAAGTGGGTAAGGTTTGAAACGGGTGATGGTTTTGAGGTGGATGGTGGTTGATGAGTGGTTTTGAAGGCATTAGTGGTGATGTGGTGGAGAAAGACGGGGTTATGTATGGTTGACGGATGATAAGGGGTTTAGAAGGCGTAGGGGTAAATGTGGTAGAGGTGGATGGTAAAGTGGGGGAGTGAGAGAAGATGAGAGGGTGTGAAGGCGTAGTGGAGAGTGTCGGTTGATAGGAGGTCGGGGTGCGGATGAGAGGGCGTAATGGTAGTGGAAATGGTGATGGTGATACTGACGCGGGTTGATGAGAGAGAGGTGCTACCCGGGCAAGGTGAGGGGGTCGCATGACGATAGGTTTGGAGGTAGAAAGAATGGAGGTACTTTCCTGGTGCCACACCTGCTCTCTCCCGACTTCCGGGAAGGAGGAGATGGGGTTAACCTGATGATTGGGCTGTTGGTGCTCCGGTAATAGATTCTGGATTATTCCCATGTCGGGTTGTTGTTGTGGGGCCTGCTGAGGCTGCTGTTGTTGTTGTGGTTGCTGCTGCTGCTGCTGTTGTAACTGCTGCTGTGGCCTCTGAGGAGGTCTCCTAGCCTTGAGAGCCGTGACGTACCGTCTCATCTCATCCCAATCTATTTGATGTTCATCATTCATATCATGGATGTAATCTTTGAAATGGAAGCAGTAATCTACTGTGTGTCCCGGCTGCCTGTGGTAGACGCAGTATTTGGAGGTATCAACATTGGGGGGCCATGCGGGCCTTTCTCTGGGTAGGGCGAGTTGGTTTGATGCCATGAGGGCATTAAAAATGTCTGCTAAGGTTTCCGATAATGGCGGATAGTAGGCTCTCTTGGGACCGAGCGGCCTCCTTTGTTGCTGTTGGGGACCATAGTTCCCCGGGGGTGGAACTTGGTTGTACTGAAGCGGTGGTTGTTGTTGCTGAGTTGTGGTTGTTGTTGCTGGGGTTGGCGTAATGGAGGCATATTATCCTGGGGTGGATTATTTTGGGGTGGAGGACGAAGAGGGAAAGGACCTGGTTGAAGGGGAAGTCGGGGCATTTGTGGAGGCCTTGGGTTGACTGCGTAATTGGCATTGTTGACCGCACTGACTTGCTCATTTGTCACGACCCCTTCTGTGGCTCCGCCCGGGACACCAGCGCCTGTCTTTCTGACCACTTTGGGCTTCGGCGACTCAAACATGTTCATGATGGGGGAGTCTTTTAGCTGGGTTTGGATGTATCGGGCCCTCTCATAGAGTTCCTCCATTGTAGTAAGTTTATTCATGGCCAGGACATGTCTGAACTGTGGGGTTGCATTAGACACAATCATCTTCACTTGTTCGGGCTCGGAGAGGGTATCCCTTATTCTTTCCGCCAGAGACCTCCATCTATCAGCATATCGGACAAAATCCTCGTCGGGTTTCATCTTTTCGGCCACTAGGTCGGTAATGGAGAGTGAGGGACCGACCCTATCCCTATATTTCTGCAAGAACCTTCTCTGCACTATTTCAAAATTCTCGGCCTCGCGGGGCTCCAGAGAATAGAACCACTCAAGCGCGGGACCATCCAATGATCTCCGAAAGAGGTATGCCAGGGACCTCTGATCGTTTTGCCAGTAGGAGGACTCATACATGAAGTCCTTGAGGTGAATGAAGGGGTTGCCGGTACCATTGTACCTGCGGTACGTGGGCATTTCGGAGGGAGGAAGATGAATGACGGGAAGGATTGGCAAAGCAACCTCCGGGGTGGCTTTCACGTCCACCATCCTTCTCAGATTTTGAAACTGCTCGTCCATGCGGTTGAACCTATTGAGGAGCGATTGGGCGAGCTCCTCTGGGGGTGAAGGTGGCACTTGCCACTGGGGGAGAAACTGTCTCCCGGAGACTTGAGGGGGAAACCCAGAATGAGAGGGAGCTGTCGGACCGCCGACAGTTGGCCCTGGCTGAAGCGGTGTGTGGGGAACAACGGGAGTTTGAGATTGTGACGGGAACTGGAATGAGGGTGGTTGTTGGCTCGCTTGACCTTGAAGCGAGGGAGACTGGATGGCTTGCGCCAATGAGGAGATGGAATGGCCTGCACGGACTCTTGGAGAGGTGCGATGGCCGGAGTTGATTCCTGGGGCGTGGGGGAAACAGATTTCCCTTTTAGAATGGCCTGGAAGGCCCGGAGCTGTTCAGAGGTAAGCTCCGTGTTGGCGAGGACGCCCAGTAAGGAAGTGATATCCTGTGGCGGGGACGTGTCCCCGGCAATAACCTGCACCTCATGCGAGGGGTCATGAGAAGGACCCGAGTCCATAGCATAGACTCGCGGGTCGGCTGTCAAACCACGACTAGGGTGGTTTCTCCTCAGAAGACTCGTGAGACATGCTCACAGTTTTCCCAGAACGCAAAAACATACACTAGCAAGTAGGTAGCAGAGATTATCAAACAAGTGGATGCCTTTACGCCCTTTTTTGTGTTTTGATTTTGATGATTTTTTTGTATTTTTAGCGAGATCCGAAGTTCACACAAAATGGGGACCCTAGTTTATTTTTTTGTTTCACCGCCGTGTCAGCTAGGGTCTCTCGTCTCACCACGAATGAAATGACTAACTCCGGGGAACTTCAATGGTACAACCAGCCCAGTGAACGAAGAGGAGATTCTTCGATGTCGGGGACTTACGGAGGTCCCAGTGTAGGAGATTCTAGTCCGTTGAGAGGAATTCCCAAACGGAGAGTCCTTCCTTCACCGGGAAAGGGTGATCCTCAAAAAATAAAAAAAGGATAGAAAAGAGGAATGGATGTATGCAATGGAATGCTGACAGATATATAGAGTAGAAAACAACAGAAATAACAGACATATAAGAAACAAACAACGAATCACAACTGATAGTGCTGCCGTGAGCACAACGGGGGCGCGCGCGGGCGCGAAGGTGGAGAGGCACGGGTGGTGCCGAACTTGCAAGGGTAGCCGAAAGGAAGCAGTAGTGGTCCCACCGTGATCGCCAATCTGTGAGCGACGTCACGCGGTTCGGGGAAGAGCGGGGAAGAGGACGCGGAGAGCGCGCGGGCTCCTTCTTTTTTTGTTTTGTTGTTTGTTTGCTGCAACACAGAAATAAGAGAAGGGGAGAAGGGGCCACCACGGGAGATTGCTCCGGCGGGGCGAGCAGGACAAGTGTGATATAGCAAAATATGGGGGTTAAACGGCCATAGCGGGAAGTGACTCGCCGCGGCCTCGGGGGGACGGGAATGGTGCAAAAATTAAATAACAAGAATTGAAACGGCCATTGGGGAAGTGACTCGCCGCGGCCTCGAGAATATGAGCAGATAATAAGATGACAGAATATGAAGAGAATACAAAGAGCGGGAATTTAAACGGCCATTGGGGAAGTGACTCGCCGCGGCCTCGATGATAAGAGCAGAATATAACAGAATATAAAGAGAATATAAGAACGAAATTTAAACGGCCATTGGGGATGTGACTCGCCGCGGCCTCGATGATATAAGCAGAATATAACAAAACATAAAGAGATTATAGGAATAGAAATTTAAACGGCCATTGGGGAAGTGACTCGCCGCGGCCTCGATGATATAAGCAGAATTTAACAAAATATAAAGAGAATATAGGAAACAGAAATTTAAACGCCATTGGGGAAGTGACTCGCCGCGGCCTCGATGACAAGATGTGATCGCCAGGGGCCAAAAGACCCCAAAATAAGAAAGTGATCGCGCCTACCTCGAGAGCGGGAGATGACGGGTTGCTTCTTCCTCTCCCTTCGGCCGGCCGACGGAGAGGGCTTTCCTCGGCTACCCTTGCAAAACAACGACAAACAAATGACAAGTGGATTAGAAAGATGGAGGTGTAGTATTCAAATCCTTGCGATAAAAATAACGAAATGATGGCAAGACACACACCTGGTTGGTGTTATCTTTTAAACCCCTCTCGGACTCGAGTGGGAGAAAAATGAGATGATGGATGCAAGAAGTATAAGAGAAGAGGCGCCCTTGTGAAGGGGGATAGAGGATGCAGTATGATGAATGTAAAGAACTATGAAGAAGAAGGGGAAGAAAAGGCTTATTGGATGAGCCGAGGGTGAAATCCGGCGGAGCTCCGGCAGCGTGGGGACGACGTGGAAGCGCGGTGGATGAAGACGACCTTCCTCTCGCGAGCGTGGGCACCCGAGAAGCCGGCAGAACCTCCACCTACAAAAGACCCGACGGGTTAGAAAATGACTCCGTAGCCTCTGGGCTCCGGCAGCCTATCGGATCACTGCTTAGCTCCCCAGAACTGAGGGGGTGGGGCTCTATTTATAGAGCTCCGGAGGGTGGAGGCGTCCAGGACCCTGACACCTCCATCAGGGCCGAAATAATATTTTATTCTATTTTTATTGATTTTTTTGGAATACATTTGTGGAGGCGTCCAGGGTCCCGGACGCCTCAAGCAGGTCCACCGAAAATCGACGACGGCCGCACGCGGTTCGGCACAACGCGTGGTTTTGTGAGCGGCGCCTCGTGATTCAGAAATGGGCGCGTCCAGCTGACCGGACGTCTCTATATTTTGGATTTTTCACACACGACAAACCGTCTTTCGGTGGCCGGCGCCCGTGAGAGAGTTGATGGAGGCGTCCAGGGGCCTGGACGCCTCCAAAATTATATTATTTTTATTTTTGTTTGTCTTTTTATGATAGGGCTGGCATTTTTGATTTTTTATTTATTTTTATGGTGGCGTCCAGGGCCTGGACGCCTCCATTAATATGTATTTATATTTTTTATTTTTGTTTTTGTATGCCAACTGGCATTTTACATATATATTTTTTTGTTTTTGTTTTTATGGAGGCGTCAAGGGGCCTGGACGCCACCATTAATTTATATATTTTTTATTTGATTTGGGCCCTGAGAAAAATAATAAAATAAATTAAAAAGATGGGGGCGTCCAGGGCCTGGACGCCCCCATTAAGACCCACCCGGGTCCTCGGATCAGGCGTCGGCGGCCGCCCGGTAGACCCCCTTCTTGATTTCGGAACCTCCTGATGCGTCCGACTGGTGTTGATGCCGTCCGAATGCCGTGACGAGACGATTCCGGATGCCGAAAAGGGCGGAAGAAGACTCAAGAAAAGGAAATACTAAGTGATTCGAAATGCGTAAGCCGTCGCGGGGCGTCGTATAGTAATATGAGACTTTCTCAGGAGACGTCAG
>JAHNEJ010003416.1:0-333928 GCA_022559845.1 Amorphophallus konjac | reverse complement strand
AGGATACAAAAACTGTAGTTTTTGATTCCACTAACTTATCGGAATGTCTGATTCCGATTCTAATAGTTTAATGGTGACATTTTACGCATGTAAAACCAATAAAAAATAATCAAAATTAGGCCGGAATTTTAGATTTTCTAGTTTCATTTGATGTGTCGTCCGTAGTTGGCACCATCGCAGGGTGATACTTCATAGGAAGAGATGACGTTTATTGTTGAACCCAATTAGCACTGTCCTATGTTAATCAGTGTTACAGCCCTCGAATTTATGTTGGACTCGTTTTATAACTTGAGTTATTTAAATTTAGTTTATTTAGTATTTTTTGTCAAAATATTTAGGGTCACTTTTATAGATTAAGATAAATTATTCGAGATGTTCGGACGAGTTATACATAAGATTTTTTATTTTTAAATTTGATAATTTATTCTTAGAATAACTCACTCCATGTAAATAGTAGAATGAATTATTCTAAATAAGATCTTAACTTTAATCGATCTTAGATAATTTAATTATATTATTAAACTCGATTAAGATAAATAGATAAAATAACTCAATTTTATTCGTCTCTTATTATATTATCAAAATCGTTAAGAAGGTCAACATGTTACGAATGAATTATTTGTAATGTACCATCAAGTACTCGTTTGATCGACTATTCTTACATATCACAGATGAATCAAACTCTCAAAAGATGTGTGATCCGAAATATTCTGATTCGACAATTTGCACGTCACCAAAAACAATAGCAACGATCGCCCATGTCATCTTTTAATCTGAACCATGCGCAGCTGTTGGCGAGAGCTGCTCCCTAAGGGCAACATGGCATCTGTTGGAGACGTACACGACCCCGATATGCCCGAGTTTGGAAGCCAACAGATGAACACCCTGATAAGAAAAGAGCCTCGGCAAAAAAAATCAGCGTGCATTCAAATCTAGAAAGAAAAGTACGAGAAAGACAGAAAAAAAAAGATATTTAAAAAAATTGTTAACTCGAAAGATCCCGATAGATCTCCGTTCCAATCACGACGGGTTTGCCGACAGTGACGTACGAGTGGCGCCATCCAACATTTGGGGTCATGGATGTTTCTTCTTTATCTTTAAGGATCTCTTGGATAACATATCAAGATGAATTATGAGGTGGGTCAGGATGAATTATTCTTTAATTTATTCTTTTTGACCTTCTTTGAAAATTTGGTAAGATACCTTGTTCGACTTTTTGGTCGAATAAGGTCGAATAGGGGCTTCTGTGTGAGGGGTGGAGGCGGCCAATCCCACGAAGCCCTCACAATCGGCCGACCAATCGATTATCAAAGGGCGTCTTTGGACCTGTTTGTTCTCAGATGGATAAGTGTTCGACCCTCTAGGTCGAACAAACTTTGTCGGCTGGAATAAGAGTGGCTGTGTGTGAGGGGAGGCGGTGGGCCCCGCATTTTTTCTCTCTCCTCTGTTAACAAATTCAGTCGACAGTTCGAGAAATAAACCGGACCTTTGAGTTTGGTAACTTATTCCATGTGAAATGGTAGAATGAGTTACTCCTAGAATAAGAGTCTTATTCCTAACCGACCTCAAATAACTTAACTCTGTTCTCAAACTAAGTTAAGGGTGAGTAGACGGAATAATTCATCTTATTCTCTCATATTCTGTTATCAAAGTGGCCCTTAATATTTTTTTTGCTCTCTGATTGCTTGCCATACGGTGGAAGACTGAGAAATTGTTGACCGCATGAAATACGAAATCTATCTCTAGCAAGTAACAACCACACTACGAATATATAAATTTAAATGGGTTGACATTTTCAAAATTAAAAAAAATGTCCTCCTCCTGGTGAACATGGATTTTTTTATTATGTCTTATAACATTATAAAGTAAGGGATCATAATTCAGCGTCGTGAGGATCTGCACCTGCAAGATCTGGGAAGAGTTAACTGTACTTTTTTTTAAAATTATTTTAAGGAGGAGGAGTTTCTTTTTATACCCGTCACACTGGAACAATCTTAACGTTGTTGTACGTAGAGTCTCTCTGGTGCAACATTATAAAAAAGATAGTAAAAGAAACAGTTAAAACTTCGTAAAATATAATAAACCTTCAAGAGATCGATGTTCCGATAATCTCACCCCTGCTTTTAATTAACGGTGTGGGTGAAGAGAAAACTCCAAGTTCATTCATTCTTAAAGGCATCTCTCCCATTAGAGCTGGGCAATACCGGCAACATGTGATGGTGTATAGTATAGTATCCCATTTGTTATTCAAATATCCGCCGTTCGATTTGGAGATCAGTTGAGATCAGGGTTCGTCGATTCGCTGGGTCGTATCGGATCGGGATCTTCCTGATTCAATATAATACGATCGAGTCATATCTGACTCGGCCCGACTCGGTTCTCTCCCTCCCTCCCCCCTACTCACCCCCTCCTCTCTCTCTCTCTCTCACACTGTGACTCGGTCCGACTCAGCCGATCCTGGAGGTGATCCCGCATGGTATCGAGTTTTACCAGATACGATACGATACGATACGCCCGAGTCGGACTGAGTCGACAAACTATGATTGAGATGAAGCCACGATTCTACTCTTCCTAATGTGAGAATAATATTAAACTTAAAATTATCAAATTATCAAATTAGATGGTGAGAAGAAAAAAAAGTGTGACAAATGAGATGACAAAGAATTGTGCCATCTTACCATTTTGGGTTAATTACAAAAATAATAACTGTTACATGCATAATTACAGAGTTACCTTGTTACATATTATTTTAAATAAATTAGCTACATTGTAATAACTGTAAAATATCCTTATTATCATTAAATGTTGACATTCTGTTAAAAATCTCTTACTTAACTTTGATTAGTCTTTGACTATATTTGAAAAAGGATCAAAATACTCCTAATCTCTCCTCAGCTCCCCCCCTCTCTCTCTCTCTACACCTATATATCTCTTTATTTCTTCCTTTCTTTCTATCTCTACCTCTTTAGCACAATGTGTCTGTCAAAATAACTCTTTTTTATACAACGATATTTTTCGTCTAAAATTGTAATCTTATAAATCAAAACAACTGCAGAAGTATTTTTTCAAGTATTGTAACTGAGGAGTGGAGTGATCACTAAGTCCAGCACGACCTAATATCGTTAGGTTCGTTATGGCCCGATTTAGTCAAGCTCTTAACGGGCCGCCCCACCAACCTCCGAGACTCCGACCCATCCCATTTGAGGCCTAAGGAAGCTCCGCCAGACGTCAGCCCACGGGCGGAGTTACTGCACACATTTCGGGTGCCTTAGAACTCACCAACAGGTGAACGTTATCACCGTCGTCACAGAGTTTTCCCCGACATAGACTGAGTCACACTCACGTCACCGGAATTCTCGCCACGTAACCTTCTTTCCGAGAACGGACAAGTGAACAATGGGTAACCCTCCACGATCAAAGAGGCGTTACTCCAGAATTTTTGTCATTTTTCAGTCGAGAAACATTCAGCGTCACCGTGGCATGTATAAATAGGTCTTAATCGGACCTAGAGGGAGGGGGCGAGAAATTCACATACACGCTCTCAAAGTTAATGCTAACTTTTTTTCACGACCTTATATTATTATACGATACAGTACATGCCCTTCGACAGGCATCTCAGAGGACAGACATTTAAAAAAACCCATAAATGCCCTTTTTATTAAAAGATTTCTCAAAACATAGATGTACCGTTTAGTACTTGTCTGGGTACAAACTGCGAAGATGTACGTGAATGCGTGCCAACAAGCAAATACACCAGCATGAGCAAGAAATACTTGTCCCTATCAACCATTACAATTTAAGGGGCCAACTCACACCAAAGGGTGCGGTTTGGTTGATACTCTTGACTTTTCAGGCTCGACGATTATTAGGAGCAAATTATTGTTCTATCACAAAACTTTGTAGCTGATCCAACAGACGCAAGAAGTTTATGTTTGCGCAGAATTATCTTTCTATGAACGACAAATATTGACATTGTTCAGATTTAAACTTTTTTTCCATTTGAAAAAGGACTGGTAAATACATTGATTGAATCACATGATTAAGAAAGGACATGTATGCTTTTAAGAAAGTGAAAAGATCAGGCAAACCATTATATTTTAAAACCGGCACCCACGTCTCTTTTTTAAGCCTCTAATAGGAGGAATCAGGGTTCCGAAGCATTTCCTTTCCAACGACTGAGTTCCACATCAGTGCTTGGGGTGCAGCATGATCAAGTTGGGCGAGTAGGATGAATTGATTCAGAGGGCACACTAGACTAGATAGATCATATAGAGTACACCGTCCACAACATCACCATTTGGCACTTGAGAATAACTGAAAAATATGTGCACTAAATGAATAGAGAAATGGCAATGCCTTGCCCAAAAGAACACTTAACAACAGACTGTCCCAAATGTATTTAACAAGCTTCTTTAGTTACAAAATAATTACTCCCAGTACCATTAACATACATGGATAAAAGCAAGGAACAAATGCTGTAGAAAACTATGGAATCCCACGTCCGTTGGCCAATGACATCTGCGGTGACTGTCCTCACAATACTGCAGAACAAGCATAGTCCAAACACTAACAGACAGACTGATTTTGCAGAAACTTTGGCTTCTCTACCACCTCATCAGGCTACTAGTTTGCTTCACATTTTGTTGCAGAAGAATTCTCCTGCTGCTGTTGATGATTCTGCTCTTGTGGTTGCTGCTGTTGCGGCTGCTGCTGCTGCTGCTGCTGCTGTAATTGATGATAGATGGGCAGCTGGGAAGATTGTTGCTGTTGATGCCGGTGCAGAGGGAACAGCTGAGGGTTCAACGAGAGATGCTGATTCATATTACCTGACGAATTTGCATCTGCCATCTCTCTAGTGGCAAGTTTCAGGCGCTGGACTTCTGCTGTTAAAGCCTCGTTCAGAGCTATAAAATCAACAGTATGCCAAGATTTGAGATCATGCTGAGAAGCCCAGAAAATAATAAGGGAATGTTTGCATAAAAACTATTGTTAGAAGTGTATTTGTAAAAAAAATTATTCCTGACAATGCATTAGCAGGAGTATCACTGTGTTAATTCAAATAGTGCATAGATGCCATTTAAACATGATTGTTTTATAATTTTTCGACAAAAAGAAGTGATATATCTGCAAATAAATATGGGATTTTTGCACAAATAAGATTTACACTGCGACATGCGTACTAATACATTTCCAAGAATAATTTTTTTTAATTTTATTTAACAATAGTTTTCATGCAAAAAAAGTCTAATGAAGGAATTAAAACATGGGGGTAATTCCTCAAGAATGTAGACCGGTACAAAGTAGGAATAATAATGCATTAGAAAGAAATTAAGGGCAGGGGTCTGTATTGCACCAGTTGCCAATGAAAAGGGTCTAAATCAGTAGCATCACTTTCGGCAATAAAAAGATGTATCAGCCACATATCATTTACAATTTTACACCCCCATCATGCTGTACGACGGTAGTCAATCAATAAATGAGTGGCTTCGTTGCTGTAAATGGACCAATCTCATGTATTGGTTGAAAAAGAAAAAATGAAGATTGCAGAAGAGCTTGTGATCATGATATCATATAGAGTATTATCATAAAAGGAAACAGGCAAGATAGAGAGCAGTTAAGTGTGGGCCCAAGATTTTAGTCTTCCATCATCCGCTTTACAGAAAGAATGACACCGACATTTATCATTTAGCACATAGTGGTACGTACGGCTTAAATTTTTGTAAAGTGGAAAGCCATATTAAACTGAATCCAAAGTTGTTCTAGATTTTATTAACAGGAACCATACATGAATCGATTAAGGTTGAGGAAACGGCCAAACAAAATAAGCTTCAATAGTTATGAGACTGCAATTACATTTTCTGATCCCTAGGGAAAGGGTGAAAGGCCATTCTACATTTTTTGATAGAGAATGCATCCTCAAAAAGAAAAGGAAAAATCTTCGGAGTTCCAAAACATACATGCAGATCTGCCACCACATATGAACCATCTATACAGGCTACACTTTTCATATCTGTGTCTCACTGTGCTAATGATAATGCCCAACAAGCCATTGGTTGGATCTAAATACTTGAGATCATGGTTTTCTATCTTGAATATCGGTTCTGTCTCGAAAAGGCGGAAGAGAAGAGATCTCGGAGAGATCTCGAAAAAATCTCAGGAGATCGGGTTCGGGATTTCAGAACATTTTTTTTCATATATATAGCCTATTTATAAAAAAATCCTAATTTTTTCTACTAACCACTCAATTTCACAAACATATTTTTCTAATTGACAATTCAATTTTATAAAATAAAGAGTAATAATAACAATAAGAAATCCATTCCACATGCACCAATGTCAATATACATCAAAAGTAACATAAAAAAGAAATACATAAGATGGTACATGAATCACAAACGGAAGAATAAATCAAAAATCATCAATACTGAAAAGAAGAGTGGTGTTCCTCAATCTCTCCACTCTCGTATTGTCAAAAGTAATAATTCTCAACATAAGCACAATATTGCTCCCATGTCATCCTTTGTTCATACATCTACATATACTCCCTCACATATCTATCATTATCCTGAACATAAATGTGAACCAACACACCAATGCTTGGATAGAGGGGACAAGAAAATGCCACTTTAGGTACAGGTACAACAACTGGGACAGGATATGGATATACATATGTAGTGTATGACCCATATCCATGTGACGAACTTGATGACTCATGTGTTGTATGCCCATATCCACAGCCATAAGATGAACTTGATGAATCTTAGTGTTGGTGGCCTCCATATACTTGTCAAGATGAAAGATCCATAGAAGTGAAAGTATGAGAAAGATCTTGTTTTTCATCATCATATAATCTTTGTTGTCTTGATGTGTCTTGTTCATTCTTTCTACATTGATAACTTCGATATCCTCCATATGTCGGCCGAGATCCATGATCTTCATCCTAAGTAGCATGAGTAAAATGATCTTCTCCCGCAAATGGGCTCATGGGACCAACACTTTCATCTCCACCTATCTCACCTCCATCACCATCATGTCCTTCATCACTTTTATCATCATCATTAGGATGAGAGATATCGATATCTAAAGGAGGATCAGTGTCGTGCTGATGAACAGCCTCTGAAGATGAATCAACAATTTGTTGTGTCACGGCATCTACATCACTCCTGCCTCTCGTGCTACATTTGATATTTCTTCACATGACTGACCATCTTCTTCCAAAGTGTTCGAAGCAATCCATTCCGCATATGGGTTCTCCTGATCATTCATTTCATTCGGATCCAACATGTTGAAACAGTCAAGTGGATCATCCTCAATCATCTTCACGTCCACACTCAGCCTCCATTCTCTTTATCTTCAACTTCATGTTAATATTATAATGAGAATACACAAGCTTCTTCAACTTTATATACGATAACCTATTTCTAAACTTCGTATATATCAAGACAAATGTGCTCCAATTCCTTTCACAAAGTGAGACTGATGCAGTTTGTGATAAGACCTGAACTGCAAGTTGCCTAAGTGTGGGAGCATCTGCTCCATATATCCTCCACCACTCACTTGAAGATCTATTAGGGCATGTTTGGTTGGGGGTTAAGAGGGGGATATCCCCATCTTAATCTTATTAATCGTTTGGTATGACTAAAAGTGACTAGAATAAAGGGGTTAAGGAGAATGAGGTTATCCCCAAAAACGGGATTAAGACTAGGATAAGTCTTATTCCCACTTTCTTAACCCTGTTTTCTCCCTTAATTATTAGTGATAATTAATTCTATTATTATTAATTAATATTATTAGTGTTAATTAATCATGTTAATTAAGCTCATTAGTGTTAATTAATAAATATATTATTTAACTATTAGTAAATAATTAATTATAATAATATTATTTAATCTTATTAGTGTTAATTAACTGTGTTAATTAATTTTATTAGTACTAATTAATCATATTAAATACTCTTATTAGTGCTAATGAATAAATATATTATTTAAATAGTATTAAACAGTTAATTATTACAATGTTACTTAATCCTATTATGTTAATTAATATTATTAGTGATAATTAATTATGCTAATTAATAGTATATGTGCTAATTAATATTATTAGTGCTAATTAATATTATTAGTACTAACTAATCATGTTAATTAATCTTATCAGTACTAATTAATAATACAATATATATTTATCATTAAATAATTAATTATTACAGTGTTGTTTAATCTTATTATGATAATAAATGTTATTAATACTAATTAAATATGTTAATTAATGTTATCAGTGCTAATTACTCATACAAATTAATCTTATTTATGTTATTAAGTATATTATATAATTATCATTACATAATTAATTATAACTATCTCGTTATTACCAATGGAGAATTAATCATGTTATATTTAACAATATTAGTGATAATCATGACCATTAAGAATAAATATATTAAATAGAATTAACAATATTAGTGTTTCTTATGATCATTTAGGAGAAATATTAGCATTAATCATAATCTACAAGGGTAATTTAGTCCTTTTTCAACATTTATTCCCGTTCGTATCCTTCTTTTTTACCAAACGAGTAATAGAGATATCACCATATTTATTTCTCGCGAACCAAACGACCACGAGAATAGGGATACGAATAAATTAACCCAGAATGACTTACGCCTATTCTCCTCCAAATTTATTCTCGAACCAAACGTGACCTTAGTCTAGTAAGTAATATTTTTTATAAAAAAATAATTTCAATAAAACCCATCAAATCCATCACTACCAACCTGACCACATACTTTCTGTACTTGCTATAGCAATCCTAGTCCCGAAAAAGGCTACCACATTTCTAAACTTGGCAATCTATCAAGAAAAACATAATAAATATCTCAAGTATTAAAAAAAAATCGATCGTACTGTTTAACAACTTGAAATTACCTCATTGCCAAAATGTGCTCTCCCTTTAGATTTAGGAAGTAATTTCTCATATACTTCATGCACAACCTTGATCAAGCCTGATTATCCCCCAAATTTTGCTTATATTAGTACTTAAGGTTAAAAAAATATGCTAATCATATAAAATCATCAAGGAAAGAAGCCATTATATCTTTTAAAAAATAATAATAAATTGCATGATGAGAACTATTAAAACTTCAAAATTTGAGTATTTACCAGCCTGGTAGATAGTGCATCCATAGATTTGAGCCATCTCTCATTAATAATCTTATGTACTCAAGCAAAATTTCTCGAAGAAGATATCTTGATGCCTTCCTTCACAATGACCATAGAATGGTATACTAAACCCATACTCGGATATCTCTCAATATCCATAACTCTCAAAACTTGATGCATTGGCTCCATAATTTTTATTGCATCTCTTGCATAATCCCAAAACATAGGAGTCATATAATTTGTTCCACATTCTTTCCCACTGGGCTAGTGCTATAATCAAAATTGGACCATTCTGATCCTAGAAAAAAAGTATACAACCTATCTTTCTCCCTCGACAAGTTTTTAAGGGTAAGATAATTTGTTACAAACAGAGTAGCTGCAAGTCGAACTAAATCTCGACCACAAGCTACAATCCAATCATGATTATATATAAATCTTGTGACAATTCTGCCCATATGCACAGCCTTCTTCACCATGTTGTGTTTTGCCACAGCTTCAAACATCAAAACAATACAATGTGCAGTGTAAGGAGTCCATAAAAGAGGGTACTTATCATATAACAGTTTACCTGCTTTCTTGTGGCTGCTGGCATTATCTGTAACAATCTGTACAACTATTGCCTTTCTAATTTCTTTAATCTCGTCCTCCATCAACTTCATTATATATTCATGATTTTCCTCATTTTATGTGAGATTAACAGAGTCTAGAAAAACAACACGACATGCACTGCACACCATGAAATTAATGACGTACATTCTTGTAAGTCTTGTCCACCCATCACATAAAAGAGAGCACCTATGTGCATCCCAATGTGGTTCCAACTTCTTAATTTCAACTTCTATTTCAAGAATCAATTCATCGAGATATTTTCCTAAGATTTCCTTAGGGGTGGGTGGAAGTACTTCATGACCAAATTGTTGAACTTCAGTTATCATATTATTGAAATAATGGTCCCCTGCAACATTGGCTGGAATATGATTAAAAATAAAAAAATTGATATCATCTTTCCAAGAGACTCTCTCCATGCTCCCTTACTCAACATTGATTATATTCTTTGTTGCTTGGCATCATCAGATTTGAATTTTCTATGCCTTGTTTGTGGCTCAACAATCCTCATACTCGAACGACGCCACATATAATTAGCTATGCCTCGTTTGGATTTCTTACCAATTCCACTAGTACTAAGCTCCAGTCTCTTGAATGTGAGCCTCCTTACGTTCCATCTCATCCTCTCACCATTCACATTCCACCGAAGACTTTGCAATTTCTCTCTGCCTTCGAGCTTCTGGCACTTCTTCACAATCATCAAACTCGCTATCATCATCATCCCTTCCCATGTGACGCAACTCTTCCATAATCAATTCTCTATTTGCCTTAAGCTTCCTAACTTCCTTGCCCTTCTGTTTAGATTATTTGAATTCTTTTCGGACTTCAGGTGGACAACTCAGACACTTGGTTACATCTTGTCATTTATCTCCAATCAAATGATTCTTTAAGCTTGCAACACCAACTGCCTTCATGACCTTCCCACAAAAAAATACATTGCAACTCCTTTCCCATGGCCTTCCTATATTGCCAACCTATATCTTGAGAAGACATGTTTCTGATAGAAGTGAAACATAAATACATAAATAATAATTAAATAAAAAATCAAACAACACAATCTCTCGATCATATCATATTAAAAAATAGTACAATGAATCTAAAATTATACCTTCTGAAATTCAAACAATTCTTCTTCAAGAATTCGCTATTTTCACACGACCACCACCTTGATCAACAACTTTGACGAATTAAACTAAGATAATTTACACAAAAAAATATTAACATGAAAAACTCAAACTAAGACAACCCCCCGGACAGGACAATAAGAGAGAGAGAGAGAGAGTAGGGTTGGGGGACAGAGAGACTGAGAGACAAAGGAGAATGTGAGACAAAAAACAAAGGTGGAGGATAGAGAGACAGAGACAGAGGGGGATTGTGAGAAAAATAAAGAGAAAGAGAGAGCAAGGGGTGGGGGAGAGGGGGCAAGGGGTGGGGGAGAGAGAGATTGAGAGACAAAGAGAGGGGGTAGGGTAGGAGAGAGATTGAGAGACTAAGAGAGAGAGTCGGCTCTCGACTCTCTCTCAGATAGAGGAGGGGCAGGGGAGAGAGATACAAGGGGGCGGGGCAAAGAGAAGAGAGATACAGAGAGAGGGTGGTAGGAGAGACAGAGAGAGTCGCTCTCTCACTCTCTCATTTTGTCTCAAAGAAAGAGAGAGAGGGGGGGAAGGAGGGGGGGGAGAGAGATGTAAGGAGCCAAGGAGAGAGCAGAGGAGAGAGGGAGCAGGAGAGCGATAGAGAGACGGAGAGAGATAGAGAGAGATAGAGAGAGAAAGTAAGAGATTACCACGTGGCCGCCAGCGAAGAGCAGGTCGTGGATGAGCTCGGAGGTCCTTGACGGCGGTCGACGACGAACACAACTGCAACGGCGAAGACAGGGAAGACGACAGACATCCTTCACAATGGCGGCGATGGTAAGCAATGAACACTACTCGACGACGGCGATCGCGTCAAGCCCAAGTGCAAACCATAGAAGAGGCCGGAGAGGAAGGGGGGCATCAGGGGTTGGGGGCGAAGGGTTTAGGATCAAGGAGGGTGGGGGGGGGACAAGGTCGCGGGAGTTTTGTGTAAAGGGGATCCGAAGGGGGGGGTTGTGTAAAGGGGATCCGGTCAGTGAGTTTCGGTCGGGAGTCGGTACCAGCCCCACCTTCCTGCCTATAAGCCCGGCCCGCCATTTGAAATCCGAAACCACCCAATTTTGGGGGTTTCGTTTCTCGGCAAGTTGTCTGAAATGAGATCTTGTGAGATCTCACGAAATCTCGTCGAGATTGCATTCCAAGCTTGAGATCAATTTTAATTGTTTCCAGAGAAGTCTCTTTCCTTCATGACTAATGACACAGGAGTGTCAAATCACCCTCCTCGATATGGTCCACAAGAAAATGACAATATCAGTGGGGAGTTGCCTGTATTTGTTCTTAATTAACATTGATCCAAAGAACTAGGGACAATTGTAACACTCCAAGTTTAGGACATATTCTCATAACAAAGATCAAAACCAATGGCTTATATGGATCCTTGTCCCACGGTTTAAACATCTTGGGAGGATTGAGTTATAAAGGATTCTTCAAGACCTTTTGAGTCTCCAATCTAACGCTTCAGAGCTTACCAATTTCACAAATTCTCCCCTATTTTTAACATTTTTTTAAAAGTGGATGGTACGGTGGTACCACTGCATATATTAAAGTAAAATGAATGAGAAACTTACAAGTGTGACAGGATTACTCACAAAACCTCCCTATACCTCCCTATACAAAAAGGATACATAAAGCAGGTGCATACACCCTCAACCCCCCAACAAAGACAAAAGAGAAGAATCATTTGTACCTACATTACAAAGAAGTTTAGCCCACTCTATCACCCTATCCAAGACAAAATCCCAATCCTCCCTGCAATAGTGACCTCTTTCTTGAAAATTCCCATATTTCTCTCACCCCATATAGCCCATAGAGTGGCATGGACAATGAGCCACCAGATCTGCCCTTCTCCTTTGAGGGACCACTTCCTATTCCACTCACTCAACAGTTGCTGGACAGAGATTGTGGGCCACAAAGCACATTGAATTCTGTTGAGCACATGCAGCCAAACATCTTGCGCAACCTAATTTTAACATCTTACTACTCTATTTGTAGCCTCTCCTGTAAACTATGCATTAACTCTAAGAATTTGCCACTAACATCTTACTCAGCCAGGAAGCTAAAATAATAACTCCAGATGTCCGATACTTCAATGAATGATATCAAGCTCTAAATTTTGATTTTGTTCAATGTGAAAGTGAAAATACTGGCTTCCGATCTGAAGAAACAGCCAGCCTTATCCCATTGACTTTACATCAATGTCAGGGTGCCCCTAAGATTTGAGTTGTCTACTGGCAATTGACACGATGCCAATCCTTTTAGTGGTACCAATACTTGAGAAAGAAACTTTGAAGATGAGAAGGAATCTGATGATGCCTGTCATATGTCTACCTTGAGTCCCATGGGGAGGAATAGACCTGTCTTAGAAGAACCCTAACAATCCTCAAATTTGAGTAGATGATAGACAAGGACGGACCAAAGACAACATTTGTATCATCAATTTTGCTTGCCTACAAGTAGCAATAGAGAACTAATGAATCACACGGTGAAAGCACAATCAAGACCTAACATATCTGACATAATCAATTGGCAGAACAAAAAGGCTCCCCTTAACTACATCAGTGCATTCTCACATGCCAACTATGGTCCACAAGTTCATAGACATTCTTAATAGCACTTGGCAATGAATATTCCACATAAACCCAGCACAGAAAGATATAAAACAGGTTACATGTACCAGAAATTGCAAGAATATAAAAAAATGCAGATAGAATGTGTACTGCACTGATCAAGAAACAAACCCTTTTTAGAATGTAAAGAAGGAAAGGCCTTTCTTATTCCCATTTTCTGTGGAAAGGTGGATCATAATGCTAGTTGGATTAAGTAAATCCACCGGATTATGTCGGTGTCTGAACATCTCATAGAACCCCAAATAGACTCCTCAACCTATAAAGATATTGTGGCGCATACACCAATCACTTCTAGTGTCAAGCTGAAAACAGAAAAAGTTATCTTCAAAGCAGTCAATCCCCAACATCCACCTGGAATGAGCAAGCAAAAAACTAGTACCATCCCCTCAGCTCTTCCCAACTCTCAATATGACAGATCCATGTCAAGTGCTTCAATTCCTGTGAAAATATATTTAACACACTTACCTTCATACTCTGACAAGATCAGCCAAGTTCCCATTCTTTATCTAATCATTGTCAGCAAAGTGCTCCAGGGATCCAGAATGCTGGCATGCATATAGAGATTACAATAGGGTTTTTGGAAGAAAGTACAGTGGATTTTTCCCCCCTTTAGTTCAACATTGCTCAAGTGGCACTGGGACACAGAATGGTTCAAATGTGCTTGCAAACAACCAAAAGTTGGACTGATGCATCAGGCCCAAACTTTCCTTTTAGCAAGAACTGCCTTACACTCAAGTAAAATGAAAAAATTAACTCCGAGTTTGGGAAATGCGAGCTACATCTGTGAAATCAGAAAAAGGCTAACAGGAAAGACTACTACAAAGATACATATTGCTTGCATTTAGGATTGCCAAATTGAAGTTTCAAGGCTAAACCAAGTAAGCAAGATTTTGCCTGGAACGGAAGGGTGGTAACCCCCTTGGTTTACAACCAAAAAGGCAGTTTTGAAGATTATGAGTGTTGCTCCATGGCTAAGAAGAGCATGCTGCTGCATGAAATAAAAGGCTAAATGGCACCTGCGGAAATAAAAAGCTCAGCATCTCCAGATTCAAATCCACATGCATCAGGGATTCAGAGGTGGGTCCAAGCTTTATTAAAGCTGACCTAACATTACCTAGACCTCTCCAACCAGGTTTACTTAGAAGGTTTACTATTGCCCATTAACAAGACACATTACACCAAATAAATATACAAGTGTATGCCTAAACATTGTATGCTTTGAGGCAGCACACTCTGCTCAATTCTGTATCATTCATTACAATCACTGGATAAATATCATGTGAATATCTAACCAAAGCTAGGGGATCTGTATGATAAACTAAATATCACAGTGGATGTCACATGTATGGAAATGTATTTTTTGATTTTGGGAAACTGTTGCAGTGGATGTGTATGGAAATGTGACATTTCGGGCATGGCTAATAATCCATTGCGCCACAGTCTGACATTAGATATGAAAATCAATCGAGCTTTATTTCATATGCTACAAAGATATGCTACTTGCCAAAATGGTTCTGAAGTAAATATGAATTGGAAAACTTGATTATGTAAAAAGTCAGAATAGCCAATATAAAATCAAAGGTGATGATACAGATACTGATCAGCAGTCTAGAATCTTGGTACATTGATAAGTGAAAATGCACGAGGGTTTAATAAAAGTTACCATCTCTAAGCCGTGCTTGTTGCTCCATGGCTTGAAGACGAAACTTGAGCTCATTGTTTTGACTGGTCAGCCCGGAAGAGTCTCTCTGAAATTTTTGGGGGTTTCTGAGTGTGAGATAGACTGCGAAACCTATGTACTAGAAAACATGGAATTCAAGCTTCCAAGTAAACCACCTGTAGCAGAGTTAGTTGCGCAGACAAAGTTGTGGCTTCTGTCTGTAGGATCTGAACTTTGTGCTCCAATTCTGAAATATACCTTAATTTACGTTCCTTGGAACGAGCAGCTGACTGCCGATTGGCTAGAATCCTAAAACCAAATAAGATGAAAGAAAGATTAGGAAGACAGGTCATGCTGCACCTACCCAATCAAGGCAGACAAACAAATATGAGATACCTCTTAGCACGTTTTGGGTCTGTTAATGCAATCTCAGCAAGCTTCTCATTTGCCATTATTTTCTTCAGTTCTGCACCACTAAACTCCCCATTTCCAAATTCCAAGCTAAATGTACTGGAAGATCCATCCAGAGACCTGTTGTGTGAGTGTTGCCCTGGTCTGATCCCGGGGCATGGAGGTGGCTTCGGCGACTCATCTGCAAAATTCATATTCCCCATGAAGCTATCCATTGAGATGCTCCTGGAGTGTCTTGGAGGGTTGATATTCAAGCCAGCATCTCCCACAGCACTCCGTTTGTTTCCTTCCTTCTTCTCCAAAGAGGGGCTTGAGTTCAAGTTCTGTTGCTGCATGCTGCTGCCACTCTCATTAACGCTGCTCTCAGCTTCGTTCTCACTGCTGTCGGCCCCGTTGGTTTTAGTCCCGCTGGCCCTGCTGTCCAAGTCTTCCCGTTTCTCCTCGGTTCCAGAGGAGTTCAGGGCATCCAGACCATCCAAGTTCATGTATGCATTGAATAGATCGTCCCCAGCATCCCCTTCTGACTTCCTCTCCCCCATGCCTTCTGCACCGCTGTCCAAATCCCGATCCCAGTCCAGCTCCTGCTTCACAAACTGCCCCTCTACCTGCCTGCCCCCGGATCCCACATTCTCCCTCACGGACGGAGCTCTCTCCAAGAAGCCCTGAGGCCTCTGCGTCGGATTCGGAGGTGGGAAGAACAAAGGGAAAGGGGACTGGGAAAATCCAGATGGGATATCACTGTGCGAGCGTCGGTGAGCCTTCCGAGGGGGAAGGCTCTCGCCGGTTCGGCCGGAATTGGACCTCGAGAAAGGCCCCGGCGGCGGGGTGGTGGCCGGGGACTTAGCGTCCCGGCTGTCTATGGACACATCCGTGGACATCGGGTCGGACAGGACCGTCGCGGACGGTGACTCCCGGTACTGCGAGGGGCTCAGCGGAGGCAACGAGTCGGCGGAGAAGAATGCGGCCGGCTGGGAGAGAGATCTGGCGTGCGAAGGGCCGTGCCCGAAAGGGTGGGGACTGGCCTGCTGCGCCGGCGATCGGGAGGAAAGGGTCGGCACCTGGGAATAAGGCGAGTGCGGCGGGATGGGTGGATGGGACGGAGGGATACCTGCGGGCCGCTTGCCGGCGTTGGCGGGGGAAGGGACACTGTTACCGGTGGCATTGGTGCTATCAAGCCCACCAAAGCCGCCGCCAGAGCCGAAATGGCGGAGGGGCGCCCCCGGAGGGTACACCCTGAGCAGATCGAAGCTGCCACCAAAGAGATTTTGCTGCTGCTGGTACTGCTTGTGCAGGGACGAAGACGACGTCGCCATCGACGACTGCAGCCGCTGCATCAGATCCTCACAGGACTCCTCACAAGACTCCATCTTTCCCCCACCCACTTCGAACCCAGATCAACCCGCAACAAGCGCTCCCCAACCAAGCAACCACATCACTCCAGGGCCGCGCAGAGGGGATAAATAGCTCGAAGGAGGGGCAAGAAACGGCGATGGCAAACGCTGCCAGAAGAAGAAAGATTGAGCGGGGCCAGCTGGCTTGGCGAAATGGCGCGCCCTCTGAGGGGGGCGACGGCAGCTCCTCCAAATTCTTCCCCAGTAATGGCCACTAAATGCCAGCCGATTTAGTAGGGATTTGTCCGCCCCTGCCAAATCAGGCACCCGCGGTGCCCCGCTGCAATGCCGCCCGCGCAGCCTCTCCCCTCCTTCCTCGCCCAGCGGAGCTGCCAAAGCGCCCGCACTGGCCTCTTCTACTGCTCCTGTCCCCCTCCCCACCCCCTTCTTCTCCTCTCTCTCTCTCTCTCTCCTCCTCTCTCTGTCCTCCTTTCTTTCTCTATCTACTCTCTATCTCTCTCTTATCGAGCTCTTCTCCTTGTTCTTCTTTTCTGCTGCTGTACTTAGCGGTCGTGGGAATTACGCGTGAGTTAAATTGACCGCTGATACCGCGCAAATCGGTAGAGAGAGAGGGGGCCGCGTTTCGATCCGCCACACCGCCTCTCGCTTACGCGTGAAGGTCTTGTTCTGTGTCGTCCTCAACACGGGATTCCGACGCCGTCTCGACGGAGCCAGCGACCGTTTAGCCTCACGGGAAGGTGAGCATATGTTTCGTCACCGCGCCGCGCTGCCACCGACAGGTGAGGCGCGCCCGCGGGGCGGAAGGCGTGCTGGAGGGGGAGTACTGCGGTGTCTCCGGGTCGGACGACGGGGAGGCGGGTGATTATGTGGAGGTGCGTGCAGGGGAGGTGATGAGACCAGGGATTTTGTCCCCTTTCTCCGGTTCTGAAATAATGTGAGAATCTTTCCACTTTTACGTCAGCTTATGAAATTTCCGGAGTTCGAACTTACCATTATTTCTCTTTTAGGTCCAGTTTGATAACGAAATAAGTCTCAGATAGAATGAATTATTTCACATTTTCACTCTTGTTCGAGTTTGATAACAAGATTAAGTTACTAGAGGTCGATTAGGATAAAAACCCTTATTCTAAGAATAACTCATTCTATCCTTTATTAGGAATGAGTTATTCCTAAGATAAGAATAAATTATCAAACTGAAAAAGAGAAAAGTCAAAGAATAACTCATCCTAACCCATCTCATATGAATTATCCTAACCAATTATCAAATTGGGCCTTAAGGTCATCTTTGTTGTTAGATTAGGATAACATAATTTTATTATTCGATAAGAGAGGGTCGTGTGGGCATCACACAGGCTCTTCTCACACACATAATATTTAAACGAGAGTCGGGTATCGTATTTGATCCTCTAAAGTCGAATGTGGCATCCTATCCGAGTTTCAAAGAACACCTTTCTACACTCTGATGACCATTTTGCTTTGAATCCAACAAAACAGATCATTTTGCTTTTTCTCTTAAGATCATTCTATATTTCAAAGTTTTATCATAGAGAGAAATATATTTATCACAAATCTTATCGTCCTAAGGTAACATCCAAAGTTTGTGGTGTCGATGCGCGACGATGTGTACTGGTCATGCCGGATCATGCTAACACGAAACCTACATGTTGACACGCCGGCACTCCCGTGAGACGCTATCAGGTGGGGGAAGAAGAAAGAGGGAGGGTTAATGTCGTTCGGTGGCATGGGGGAGGGCGACGAGATGTACTGAGATGTCAAAGCAGGGGGGGACGCCAGAGGAGAGAGCCATGGCCATTGCCACCCGAGCCCGTCGAGATCTCACCTCATCTCTCTACTGCGGTAGGGTGGCGACACATGGTGCGGTAGGGTTGCGACACATGGTGTACCAAATCGTGACGTCGAGAAATTGGTACACCGAGGACCGACGACACGTCAAACCCGATAACATATGGGCTTAGGTCCCATGACTTTATAGGATAATCACTTTATAATGTTGCATTAAAACAGATAATCCTTACATCATGAACTCGTTGGCCGATTGATGCAAATCAAAGATGAGAGAGATCTCGAGATCAAATTTTTACCCTCCATACTCCATAGTATATGAGAAGAGAAGAATTATCTAATTTGCTGGTCCGTTGATCAACAAAGAGACGGTGCATCTAATAGTGTAGTCTTACTAAACTTAGAAGAAGAGGTGCCAAGTGTCCAACGTTGAGTGACAACTAATTATGCCGAATTTTGAGTTACCAAAATGAGAGAAGAAGTTTTATTTTTAAATTTATGAAATATAAAACTCAAATCTAGGCTCACAAGATAAAAAAAAATACTAGTTATTTTCTATTTTGCTATGTAACGGGTCCCTGGGAAGATAATTATTCTTTACAATAAAATTTACAAGTCCGAAAATGTTAATATACTAAGATTATCCAAAGAAAAGGATTCTTGCTGATATACAAAAATTAATGCATCTTCTTATGGATGGAGGAGGCCTCATAAATACTCACCTTTAATTTCCATTTCAAAATAGGGAGAAAAAATCATTCATTTGGTCACATATGTTTTACGTGAGTCCCCCTCAAAATTTCCCATCCCGGACGCGAGACCGAGACGGGACAGGACAGTACCGTCCCGCTCCGTCTCGATTCATCCCATCAAATGTCAAAATAAAAAAACTCTTTATATATATAATATAGATAAAATAATATAATAAAATTCTTAACTCAGTTGGTTAATTGATTTGTGCACTTTGTTTAAGATGTATTGGGTTTGAATATGTTGAATACCCTTGAGATTTTGAGTTTTTTATATGAAAATCTTAAAAAGAAATCAAAATAACACATGTAATTGATGAGTTTCAAATCCAAACCACCCCTAAATCGATGAACACACTTAACCATCTTATCTATAAAATATTTTATATTTAAAATAAAATATTAAATATATGGAGCGTCTCGGTCACGACTCACGGCTCGAGCGTCCCGCCAACAGCCTGGGTCGGGTCGGGTCGTGCGGGATGGGCCGTCCCGAACTGAGATTGCAAACCCTGGTCCCACTTTTTATCAGTTTTACATGTATTTTCAATGAAGACAAATAACTATTTAAAGATGAAAATAGTTATACAAGGGTGACAAGTAATTATGTAAAAGTGATAAATAGTCTAACTCTTGTCAATTTTTACATATTCTCGAGACGACGAACGAGATTTCCAATAGTATTTAAGGGTGATAAATAGTTATTTAAGGGTGAAAAATAGTGATGGGGACATCCCTTGTCCCTCCACATTTTCTGAAGCTCGGATTGATCGTCGGTGTACGTCATTATGTTCCTCGTGTGTTTGTGAGTCGAGTCATGTAATTTTCTTGTTTTTATTTGAGTCTTAAACATGTAATTTTCCCTTTATTGAGTCATGTACCTAGGTTAGAAAGTCATTTTCCTAAGTATTGAAGTCATTATGTTGGTTTGATAGGTTAATGGGCCCAATTCATTGGGCTAGGCCCAGGGGCGCCCCTCCCTTGTACTGTTTGGTCATTAGTTAGTTTGTCAGGGTCAGTTTGGTCTTAGGAAAAGTGTGGGGTCTATAAATAGCCCCACCCCTCTCTCATTTGTAACAATTATGCTTGAATATTGAATCTAGAAAATTTTCACACCTTCTAGTTCCCTCTCAATATCTCCCTCTCTCTCTCTCTTATTATCACTCTCTCGAAGTGGGTTGTGCCCCCTCTCTCTCTCCTCCCCACCTCAATTTCGAAATTTATTCTCTCTCCTCTCCATTCACCCCTCATTAAGGCCCCTTCCCCTTCCCCATGCACTCATTCAATTCCCCCTCCAACCCCTAGGTGGAAACCCCTTCTCCTAGGCACCTTTCCACTCTCCCAAGCAACCCTCCCTCTCCCCAAGACTGAAAGAGCCCTTCCCTAGACCAAATTTTAAATTTCCCTCCCCCTTGGGCTGTGCCCTTTCATCTCCCCACCTCCCTAACCACCCAAGGTCGCACCCCCCTTCCCCATCCACCAAATAACCCCTTGTTCATGCCCTTCCCCACACCCTCTCCTCCACCTATTCTGTCCCTATTGCAGGTTTTAGAAAAGCTGTGATTTGCAGTAGCAGCCACGACTTCCCCTGAAGGCTCCCGGTAGCATATCTTATATTGCTGGAATCGTCTCCAAGTCTTCTTTCCAACGGTGGTACTCCTGCCTGCATCCGAGTTTGGAGCTGTCCGAGGAACGTCATCTTCAACGACTGCGCAATCTGTCCCAGATTGAAGGCCAGAGCGATCTTGGAAGCTGTTCAGCGGCCAACCTTGGAGGAATTCGATCACGCTTCCTTCTAAAAAATTCTTCTTCGTCTAGTCCTCCATCAGTAGCAGAAGGAACGACGCCAATCGCCCACCCGAGCTATTTGTTCTGAATTTCTTCGCCGGAGTGTGCATTCTGCCCCTGCAGGTCCAGGTTCGACCTATCTTCACTTCTCCGGCCACCATTCTCCTCTCCAACCTCGGATTGTGGCCCCGTCAATTTCTGCTCGTAGCTACTCCGACCACGATCTTGTCACCGCCAGTTTCGTTCAATTTGGAGTTCGGGATTGACCGCAGTGCCTTCTGCAATCCACTGTATCAGTTCTGCATCAGTCAGAGGCAGAGTGTTGCTGTCCTGCTCCAGTCACCGGTCCGATCAGCCCCGAGTTCCAGAGCTTCCCAAAAATTCAAGCATCATCCTCGGCCAGCTGGGGAACTTTTGGCACCGGTTTCATTAAATTTGGATCTCGGTTGAGTCCGTGGCAGCATCTTCATCGACAACCTATTCAGCAAAACTGAAGAGTGGCAGAACCGGCGAAGCTTGGAGAGTCGGCGTTCTCTTCATAATTTTCCCACCCCGCTTGGCCGGCTGAAGGCCCCTCCCTGCGTGGAGGTAATCTTGGTTGTAATAAGTCTAACCCCCACCCCAAGAGCCCCCCTCCTGCGAGAGGTGTAGTTCATGTAATAATATTTTCGTAGATTTGAAGCGACACTGACGCGGCTTGCGGGCGCAAACCCTTGCCTCCCCGCTCGCCCCCGTCTTCGGCCGGAGTTGGCGTCTTCACGCCGGCTAGGTGAGCCTCGGTCCCCCTTTCCTTGCTGGTCAATATCACTTGCTTAGCTTAGTATTCTTGCTTTGCTGCGTCAGACGGAGAGCGAGGGCCCGACCCAAATTGCCGAACACGTGAGTGTCCATCGCGGGCGAGTTGTGAGCGAGCCATTTCAACCCACACCCATGGTGTGACGGCCGCCCGTGAGTGGGCATCCCTGGCCCAATTGGGGTTCTCCCCAAGCTTGCCAGCACCGGAGCATCATTGTCCCACCCCGGACCCTCTCCATTATCGTTTAGTTGCCCACGGGCACAAGTGTGCACCAAGCGAGTGAGCCGCTCGAGTGGTATCATCGCCAATTTGCTTGCTTGCAACCTTAGGTCCAAGGGTCATATTGTCTTGTGGTCATCACCCCAAGGTGGTGTCACATCAAATAGTTATCTAATGGTGACAAATAGTTATGTAAGGGTGACAAATAGTCAACTCCTGTCAGTTTTCGCGTATTCTAGAGGCGACGAATGAGACTTCCAATGTTATTTAAGAGTGACAAAAAACTATCTAAGGGTGACAAATATATAGTTATCTAAGTGTGGCAAATAGTTACGTAAAGGTGACAAATAGTCAACTCCTGTCAGTTTTCGCGTATTTCCGAGACGACGAATGAGACTTCTAATGATATTTAAGAATGTAAAATAACTATATAAGGATGAAAATTAACTATTTAAGAGTGACAAATATATGAATAAAGATGACAAATAAATAGAAGTGTACATAAATATTTAAGAAGTATTTAAGAAATTTAATAGATGAGATCCAAGTGTCAATAATATAGATCAATAAGGGCCTCTTTGGTAATGGGTTAATTAAGCTGGGTTAGGATGAGTTAAACGAGGTCGGATGGATTATTCCCTGTTTGATATATTTTTTCTTAACCCAAGTCGGATAGTGTTAAAGGTGGTTTAACTCATTCCTTGAAAATAAGTGGAATGAGTTAATCCACCCGGGCTAGGGTTATGGTGAGGTGAGTTAATCCGGATAATCTATCCGCCCCTAACCTAACTCATTATCAAAGTGACCCTAATATATTAGAGTATTAACTTTTCTACTCATCCAAGAGAATTCTCTTTCGCATATTGGCGACACTTCTTATATATGGAATACACCAACTATTTGTACTCAAGTTTATGGTACCAGTTGTCTTTTACCGACCACACCACTTATTTTTTTTTGTACACTTGTATTATAATGCATGGACGACTAGTTGTACAATTTTGTGTACATGTTGGTAAACAAGTTACTGGACGTCAGATTTTTACTTGTTTTGTAAAGCAAATAACATGTTTAGAGGCACGTCCCCTGATGTCGTAAATTGATACAATAACTAGATCTATATTTCAAAGCAAAGTTCGTTGACTTAGGTGATCTGTATCAGATCGAATCTTCTCTGATTCGATACAATACATCCGAGTCACAACTAACTTGACTCGATTTGACATGCATCATCTTCTCTCTCTTCCTCTCCCCCTCTCTCTCTCTCTCTCTTATTATGACTCGATCTGACTCGATCGATCCTGGAGGTGATCTATAATGTATCGAATTTTTTTAGATACGATACAAGATATCTAAGTTGACCCGAGTCCGACCGAGTTAACAAATCGTAAATTTAAAATACATATTTTATCCACTTTCTTGAACAATGAACTTTTTTTTCACTAAAACGGTAGAAGAGCAAAGAAAATAAGATTTTATCCCCCACGCAAAAATCTCGGGCCTTATCATATGGTCAAACTTTCATGAAGTTGGCATCAACTTTAAGACGTGGATGACCAAACGTCTAAGAAATGAGCAATAAAGTGCGAACACGTTTATTCTCCACTCCAAATTAGAGGAGTTTGAGCCCATTCTAAGAAGTTATCAATTTCTCTTCCCTTTCTTGCTCGTTGATTTAATTGGCCAGATTATATAACCCGATTAAAAGTGGGTTAACTCCGGATTTTCTAACTCAAAGAGGGGAGCTAAGTTAACTCGATTAGAATTACAAATCAAACTCTGAGTTAAATAGAGTGTAAGTTAACCCGATTGAATTAACCCAGGGTTTGCCGACCTGGTGCGTCTCGCACCGACTCGCACGACCAGACTCGACCAGGCTGTGGGTCGCCACCGGGTCGGTCTATTATTTTAATATTATATTATATTATATTTTATATATAATGTGTGTTTTTCTATTTTATTATATTATTTTATATTATATATATATATATGTATATAAAGTAGTGTTTTAGAACGGGACGAATCGGGTCGTATCGAGACGAGAGCGACCCGACCCAAGTCAAGACCGGGTCGATCGAGTCGACCGGGTCGACCGGGCCGACAAACCCTGAATTAACCCAGAAAACTTTAACCCTCGTCAAAGTGGGAACTAGGGAAAAACGGCCTAGAAGATAAATTAAAAAGGAAACGCGGGGTTGCCATGCAAGATAACATTTTCTTATTGGTGTATGTGTAGAGTCCTATGGAAGTACACTTAAAAAGATACCCTTCGCTACATGTCAAAGAAGACTACACAACAAATATCGGAAGCATATCAAATAGTTTTATGGCATCGCCGAGGAGAGGTATTAATCCAAACTAAAGCAACAGAATTAAGTACTCCTTTGAAAAAATAAAATTACAAATTGATATTGAAAGATTTTTTTGTATTACTTTGCTAGTTACAAAAACTAGAGTGTAAAATGAGTATGGATAAGTTTGATAACCGACTAGGTTATCCAACTAGATTAGAGAGAGCAACAGATCTCATCCATTCTCCTCACACCCATCTCTCTCTAACCGAGGTGAGGTGACTTATTCACACGGTGAGGCGCAAATGAATCACCTCACTTCATTTTCAAATGAGCCCTAAAAGTTTATATAGATAGTCTTTACATATGCCACTTACATCGAAATCTCACGTGGGAACAAAACTTGCTCTTAATTTTTTTGGACTCTTGACCACATTTTATTCTAAAATTATCAGATACTTTTTTTTTTGTAAACAGGGTATGATATTCAACTTAGAACAGAGAAACAGAGGACAGGATACAGGGAGGAATAAAAGGTGGGGACCAAGAACAGTTAAGCTTGGCCCGAAATCCCTCTTGTGCTAGTGTGTGGGCCGCCATGTTGGTAAACCTGGGGGCAAAACACACTTGGACAGAGGAGGTGGACAACAGATTAATACAATCTTGGATGATAGGGGAGATCTTCCAAGGAGGGCTGGAGATCCCATTGACACAGTTGATGATGTAGAGAGCGTCGCCTTCCACTGAAATCGGTTGACCTTGGGCAGTAACCAACTTGATGGGTTGCAGCAGGGCGAGGGACTCGGCCATCTCTGGGGACCGAGCCTGGAAGAAGGAGCATTGGCAAAGGATGATGGCGTCGGAGGAGTCTCTCATGATGATTCCGGCTGCGCCATGGCCGTCCTTGAAAGCTGCATCAGAATTTATTTTGAGGCAATGAGCTTCGGGGGGGTTCCAGACAATAGGCAGATGGACAGCATGCTAGTGGGAAGCAGCCCGGTTGACATTCCAACTGTGATGAAGATTGAGGACTGAGGCAATAATTTGCCTAGGGTGGTCTTCGGTGCCTTCGAATGTTGTCTTGCATCTAGCGACCCAAATCTGCCACATGATTGCAAAGCTTAAGGTGATAACCTGGACGTCATGCTTTCCATTGGAGAATGGGGGCTTGGCCCATTCCAGAATCCAGTCTTCCAACACTTGTGGGTTTGCATCTGAATGATAATTTAGCGGTGAGAGTTTCCAGGCGGCTCTGGCTTTGTTGCAGGAGAAAAGAAGATGGTGTAAGGATTCAGCTTGGCTATGGCAAACAAGACATAGGGGGTCAGATTTCTTACTATATTGGGCAATCCTGGAGTTTAAAGGGAGGGCCCCTGCAAGACATTTCCAAATGAAGATAGTGGTTTTTGGAGGGAGGAGACTATATATGGTGGGGTGCCATATGATCTTCCAGATGTCTTTGTGGGTGGAAGGGGAAGGTGGTAAAGACTTCTCGGCCAGCATTCTATACGTAGACTTGATGGAGACTTGGCCATCTGTGGTGGGGCTCCAGATGGTACAATCCCCCTCAGGGTGGGGGAATTAAGGGAGGTTGGTGTTGAGGATCTCCTCCGCAGTCTCCTTCTCAAAGTGTTGGTTGATCAGGGGCCGGTTCCATTGTTGGTGGGAGATAAGTTGGGATACCAAATTGATGGATTCCGGAGTGTTGCCAGTGATGGTCCTAGGTGGCCCGGGTCTGTTGGGGATCCACTTATCCTCCCAGATATTAGTGCTTTTCCCGTCTTGAATCAGTTGGAAGAGGCCGGCCTTGACTTCCTTTCTGACAGACAGAATGGCTGCCCAGGTATGGGAGCAGTTTATTTTCTATTGAATCTCCCAAAAATCCATGCCTTTGAGGTACTTTGCTCTCAGGATAGAAGCCCATAGAGATTGAGGTTCTTTGATAAACCTCCAGACCACCTTCATAATTGAAGCTTTATTGTAATTCTGTGGGTCTCTAATGCCAAGGCCGCCAGAAGCTTTGTGCTGTTTGATTCTATCCCAACTGCAAAGGTGAATTTTGCGGTTGCCAGGGACTTCCCCCCACTAGAACTGACATTGTAACTGATTTAGTTTTATGATGATTCCTTTGGGGAGGATGGTGGTAGCCATAATGTGTGAAGGAATAGTTGACAAGGTCGACTTGATAAGTGTGGCTCTCCCAGCTGGGGAGAGGATCTTCTTTTTCCAGTTGCTCAGTCTGTTATTGATTCTCTCTTCCAGGAACCTGAATTGTTGTAGCCGACCCTTCTCTGGTCTAAGTGGAACTCCCAGGTACAACTCCTTAGCAGGTAGTAAGTTGATGGCAGTGATGTTGCATATGTGTGTTTGCATTTCAACTGGGGTGTTGGGGCTGAAAACAAAACCTGACTTCAACTTGTTGATATTCTGTCCAGACCATGCTGCATATTAGTGGAGAATGTTCATGTATTGCTGAACCTCAGATTCCTCTGCTTTTCCAAAAATAAAGATATCACCGGCATACATCACATGGGTGACAGTCGGGGCCCTACTGTTGACCTTGAGCCCTTGGATCTTTCCCTTTTCCACTCTTTCGTTGATCAGTCCTGTAAGGACTTCGTCACACATGATGTATAGGTACCGGGAGAGGGGGCACCCCTGTCGAATACCTCGAGTGGGATAGACCATACCTGTGGGTTCTCCATTAATATTGATTGAGAAGGAGGCTGTCCCATTGCATTGGTTGATGAGTCTCCGAGAGGTTTCAGAGAAGCCGAGATGTTCCATGGTGCTGTCGATGAATGGCCACTCCAAACTATCATATGCTTTGCTGATATTGATTTTGAGCCCGAAGGAGCCGCACTTCCCTTGCATGGATCTGATGGAGTGCATCATTTCCTGAACAACAATAATACAGTCGGAGGTAAACCGATTAGGTACAAAAGTATTTTGGTTGCTAGAAATGGTCCTGTGGAGGATGGGTTTAATTCGGTTGGCAAGAATTTTGGTGATGATTTTGTAAAGCACATTGCAGAGGCTAATGGGTCTGAAGTCCATTGGTGTCGCGGGGGGGCTGAGTATTGGGTACGAGGGTGATAAGTGTGTGGTTGAGAGTGGGGGGGGGGGGAGGGTGTGGGTGTGGAAGAAGGACAGGATGAGGTCGTGCATTGGTTTTTGAGGATGTGCCAAAATTTTTGGTAGAACATAGGTGGGAAGCCATCCGGTCTAGGAGATTTTCTGGGGTTCATGCTGTGGAGGGCATCATCAATTTCTTTGTCTGAGGGAGGGGAATGGAACTTGTGATCTTCTTCCGAGGTGATGGTTGTGATAAAAGGGGGGAAGTCAGATGGGCGGGGGATGGGCTCAGTAGAGGTATAGAGGTTATGAAAGTAGTTAACAAAGGAATTTTTTATGGTGGTACTGTCCCCAGTCCAGCTGCCATCCGGAAGTTTCATCCAAGTAATTTTGTTGATTTTCCTCCTTGCCAGCACCTTGGTGTGGAAGAACTTTGTACATCTATCCCCTTCCTTGTACCAATGGGACTTTGATCTTTGCCTCCAATATTCCTCGATCATCAAAATATGTTCCTCATATTGATTTTCTAGCATGGCTTCTTTTGTGATATGTTCTTTGGTGATTGGCATTGATCTGATTTTGACCATTTCTTTTTGAATTTCTTGTCCCCGGTGATGGGGTTCAGTAAAGTTTCTCTGTTTCCACCTTCTGATTTGAGTTTGAAGCTGCTTTGTCTTGTGAGTGTAGCTGACAGAAAATAGGGTAGAATTGTTCCATCATTGCTCAATCACTGTTTTGAAGTCTTTCCGACGGGTCCACATGGACTCAAGTTTGAAGGGGGGCTTTCTCCTTACTCTGCTTCCCAACAGGTTGGTGTATATGGGGTTGTGATCACTAGCAATTCTGGGAAGGTGGTGAATAGATGCTTGGGGAAAGAGGAGCCTCCAATCCATATTAGCCAATGACCTGTCCAGACGTTCTTTTATATGCCATCTGGCCATTCTTCTGTTGGTCTAGGTGTAGGCGGGACCATCATAACCCAGGTCAAGTAAACCAGTGTCAAGGGTGAATTGCTGGGAGTCTCTTGTTTGCCTTGAGTCTACAGTGGAGCCCCCTAATTTTTCTGCTTGTCCGAGGATAGAATTCATGTCGCATGTGACCATGATGCGGCCTGTGAGATTGTGGATAAAATGAGAGAGTTCATGATGCGGGACGGACACGCGCTGTGACGACCCGAGAATCCAATTACCGGGAAGGCCCGATAACCCGAGACTCGCACCGCCGCCCACGAGCCGGGAGGGCTCGGAAGGGCTAAAAGGAGTGTGGAGGCACAAAGAAATAGGAAATAAAGCAGGACAACCAACAACAACAAGCTGAAAGAAAGAACAACAACAGCTACAACAGAGTCCAGTCCAACAGAAAGTACAGTCTAAAGCAGTAAAATGTACCACATGCCAAGTGAACACTCGGCCCGGCAAGCTGGCAACTGAGAACCTCCGCTCCGCACCCACGAACCTCGCGGAAGAACCGCCACACCTGAAAAGCAGGGAATGAGTCTCCAAAACAGAGACTCAGCAGGGATCCCGCGGAACCCCAACCGGAAACAACGGCGGTAGTGGAAAGGAGAGCTACAACTACAGCAGGAACAGCAAACCGGTGGCCGGTCAAAAACTCGGCACTACAGCTACTCCTACTGTACCGGAAGGTACACCTCGATCACGCAGACGAAGCTACCAAACCACGCTAGTACCGCCTACCGAAGTAACAACACACGGCAACCATGCCGCAGAGGCCTGTCCCCCGGACACAGCCGACCTGGACACGCTGTCCAAGGTGCAACCCCGACCATCCGATCGTGGGTACCGCACCACAAGATGGAACCTCGGTAAAGCCACTAGCGCTAGACTCACGACGCGAAGACCAACACACGCGCCACGGCAAAACAGCCGAAGGACTCAACGGTCGACACGACCGAAAACCCGAAGGTCAAAACCACGAAAACTGGTAGTCTGTCACTCCCAACTCGACAGGAGTACCGCCCACTAGAAGCACAGCCGGTAGCGTCCCCTGACGTCTTACACCGCACCGCAGGTGAACCGCCTGACATGGTAGGTCCTACCCGAGACGCGAACACCATACAAGTAACCACTAACAAGTGACTAGCTGGGGTCACGCCAGTCGACGTGCGTCCACAGTCCCCAACCACGTGTGCACACACAGACCACGCGTCCTAGGTCTGGCCCTCTGACTGGTTTTCCCCCGCAGCCGGACTCTGGCTACGACGAGGGGCCCTGACGGAAACCAGTCTAAAACCGCCCTCTGGGTAAGCCCGTACACCACTCCCTGGTGCGACCAGCACACGCGTACTGGTAGGCTACGACTAGTGGAGGGTCACTGAAGGAGTAGACTCTCAACGGAAAACAACGTCTGCATCCGACGACGTACGGGGGACACCCCACGTACCGGCCCCGTCACACGGTGACCACAGAAGGAGAAGACACAGGACTCGCAGTCCACGGTCATGCACGCACCGTGCGCGAGAGTCGAGAAAACTCAAGTGACGCTAAGCCACTGGACTCTGGATAGTCCTCTAAATGCACTACACCCAACGGTCCTTGAGTCACAAGACTCGGGGTCAAGGCCGTTGCACGTGACAGCACAAGGCCGTCAATCTAGTCCAATCTCTAGGTCTAAAACCACGGTAGCACGAGTACCGAGACAACACACGAGTCGCCAAGACCACTCCCTCGGGAAGGGAACGCAAGGGATTAAGGCCACTCACACGGGCCACACGGAAAAATACAGAAGCACGATTCCCAGGGCAGCACACAAGCCACCACGACGATTTCCCATCTTGAAGCAAGCGGGAAACCTCCAGCCCCAGGCCGGACAACTGGACTCACAGTCCAAGGCCAAACACATGGCCCACACGGGAATCGCCTTCCAAAGGAACCCACAACATGCGGGGAAGACCTCACCGCACGCACACCGGTACACGGTGACTCGATCGAGCGTAACACGAAAGCCCGGAACACGTGGGGTCACCCTGACCCACCACACCTACGGGCACGCTAATCGAAGTAACACGGTCCCTCCTGACACCCCAAAAACATGGACACAGAACCCATGGGGTGTCCAGGACACTCACAAGGCCGGAGGTCGACCACTGGGTCCCAACCGAGTCGACCGAAGACCAACACAACACAATCGGGATGCTAAAAGGTCACCCGGACCCTTAAGCTCATGACACGCAAAACGAGGTAAGTGGGACAATCTCTGGACACCCAAAGACACGGTCACGGAACTCCACGGGGTGTCCGAGATACTCACGAGACCTAAAGTCAACCACTGGGTCACAATCGGGTCGACCGGGGGTCAAAACAGCGCAAACAGGAACCAGAACATGGTAGTGGTCACCTGGTGACCGCGACCAGATAGTGGTCGACCGGGGACCGCGACCAGATGGTAGCGGTCGACCGGCGACCTCGACCATGCTGTCACGGTCACCTCTCGACCGCGACAAGCCACGCGCAACCCCGATGGTAGCGGTCGCCCGAGGACCGCGACCAGGTAGTAGCGGTCATCCCATGACCGCGACTAGACCAAAGCGGTATATCGCACGACCGCGACGCTCGAAGGCCTCCTCGACCAAAACACAAAGGATGAACGCGGTTCTCCCAAGACCGCGACCAAATGGTAGCGGTTTCTGGTAGACCGCGACCATTTCGGAAAACCGAGAACGGCGGGAAAACACCCAAAAATCCACGCCACGCCCCCAAACATCCACGGATGAGGGGGAAAACATAGGGGAAGCTCCCCAACAACCCCTAGCATGCATCTACGGCCTCGGGTTGGCCAGAAACGCAATGAAACGGGAGATCGGCCCACAAGCCCTAAAACATGGATTTTACCCAAATCACCCCGTTTGGCCCGCTCGGCTCACCGTAGCCTACGAAACTTGCGGGAAAGGAAGTGCACGAGCTGGGGGTCCATCACCCTACCTCCACCGAAGATTTCGTGCACCGTGGACGCCGATCCACGAAGAAAACGCCGTTGAAGCCTCGCCGTTCCATGAACTCACGGCCAAGCTTCACCGCGCCCTCGAGTCTCGATCCTCGACCCATCCTCACCGTCCTCCTCGCCCGCATCGCCCCGCCTCGCCCCCGCCTCGGTCCGTCGGCCGCCGGAGAGGAGAGAGTGAGAGGAGAGTGTGGGAGAAGAGAGAGAGGGTGAGAGTGAGAAATGAGAGGAAGAGAGAGGGTGGGGGGTATATATAGGAAAATCCGGAAAATCGAAAAAATCCCAAAAAATAGAAAATCACACCTGCTCGATCCTCGCGACGCGCTGATCGCAACGGTACCACTCGCGCCCAGGTGAACGGCCCGGTTCACCCGCAACGAGCTTCCGAAGGGAAAGCCAAAACCCACGCCGGGAATCGGAAAACACATGCGGAAAAAGCCGCGGAACGCCTCCGGGCCTCCGAAACGACTCCGGATCGCGCCGATCCGAACACGAAAGATGTCCGAAACGAAATTTCGGACACAACGGAGTAGGACGCTCTGAGAAACCAGATCCGGGACCCACGAACGAGGATCCGAAAAACCCCGGGGCATTACACGCGCCCTAGGACTCTAGCTCGCGGGAGTCTCTAGAGAGGGATGCGTGGGACCGTGGGCGATTGAGAAATCGGCAATGAGTCGGGTAGTCGGCTCTTCCGTGCTCGGATCGAGTCACGGGACGGGTCTTGCTCTCTCTCTCGCAGCGGTGATAATATATAATATCGAGCTAATAATCCTCTCACATGCTCTCTAACAGCGGCATACAGAAATATACGAAATAAAGCAAATGCCGAGAGAGGAGTGGACACGATACCTCCACGCTCCGAGCATGGGGATGACGACCCCGGCCAGTTACGGTAACTCCCGGTACAATGGTAAAAACTTAATTACAACAGTGAATTTTATTGCCCACTCAACGCAGGGAGGTAATGGGCTACAAGTGGGGCCCGGGAGGACCGACCCTAGGTTGACGGGCAGCAAGCTGGAGGTGCATTCGGGCGAACTCGGCCTGCTGGTCCAACTCGGTCCTGCGCCCACTCGGTGCTGCGCCTACTCAGTTCTGACTCGTTAGACAGCAAGCCGTTGCCTCCAAAGGAACGTCACCTTCCTGAGATATTCTGAAGGCGCCGCTTGGCTGGGACAATGGCAAGACGTCCCTAAACGACGATCTGAAGAGGCGGTTCCAGAAGTTGACATTTGGTATTTGTTTGTGAATTTCTCTCGGACTGCTATTTCGGACCTGCACATGGAACAGATTTGCGCGTCTCGGCGGAAAGAATTAATTCTCTCAGCTCCGGAATCAGATCGAGGTGAGAATGACGGCTTTGGAAAGAGGACTCCCAGATCTACAGCATATAATTTTTGTAGGTCGATCCAACGAAGGGATGAGAAATGGGAGGCTCTGCAACACGGTGTTGTTTCTGTGGATCTGATTACTGACACAGGACAGAAAGGGATCTGCCTGAAACTGACCTTTGACCGAGGGGTAAATGATTTTTCTAGGGGCTGAAAAAATTATCGGAGGTAGGGGGGAACATGAGGAACACTGAGGAATTTTTGTGATGTCTTTCAAAATTTCTAAGGGATGGGAAAAATACCACTAGGTGACACTGTCCCGTGGGTCTGCAGAATGGCAGATAACAGGGGGAAGAACAAGAAATATGGAAAAAATATTAAATGATGTCCAAATGACAAGAAATTTGAACTGTAGGTTAAGGGAGACAGAAAAGACGAACCCTCAAAGTTTGGGCTTGATCTGACAACAAGAGAAGTAAATAAAATTTTGGGATTGAGGTTCTATCCTGATTTAGACAGAGCTCCGGCGATGGCGGTGGCGGCGCGATGGCGGCACGAACGGAAGGCGGCGGTCGGAAGTCGCATGCAGCAGAGGTTGGAGATCTTGGAGTCACACTAAGATGAGAGCTTCACACCCTAGAATGGGCAGCAATCACTGCTGCAAGGGGGAGAGGAGAGAGGGGCGCACCATGCTCTCTTGGGCAATTCAATATTTTCTTCTCATTAATTCTCATAAATTATGAAATACATGGTATTTATATGAAAATATAAATGACCTAAACTAACCTCAGATCTAGGGTTAGGAAGGGGCATACTAGGAATAGAGAATATTTAATTCCCCATGTGATTTGGAACATAATAAAATATCATTAAGAGGGGGGCACCCCCTTGACTTCCAAGGGTGGAATCTTGCCATTTTTTAACACTTGTCCCCCTTTGAATGATCAAGTTTCTAGAAGCCCACCTTGGACCTTTGACTGACCCCACATGGGCCCTAAGGTTTAGGTGGACCAATAGAAAAGGAGATGGGGGCCCCTTGCTGGTCCTACTGGACTTTTGCACAAAAACCCAAAGAATCCTAAGGAATGACAAATTGGCTTATAAAGCCTTACAATTGTAAACCTACTTCCCAATGATATAAATGCAAACTAAAAGGACACAAATACAAAAATAAAAGTTAGTGCCCGGTGTAGATTCCCATCAGTTCAGCCCAGAATGCGTGCATGTGAGCTCTCCTAGCAGGAGCATAAATGCATAAGAGTGTCCAGTGTTGCTGAGGTGGGTATTCGGTATCCAAAGTTACCCAATTTCCTGCTGTGTGGAGGATATATATGGGCTTGGATATTGGGGTCCCACCAAATCTAGAGACCCCCTGATCTGCCAAGAGGTTCAATAACACACTTTGTGTCAATGTTTCTGGTTGCAAAGAAGGCGATACTGGTGATGGGGGAAGCTTTTGTTTCAGATAGGAAGACAATTTCTGGTTTTATGGAATGGTTTATTTAGTTTAAATATGGAATTGTGGAGTGACCACCCACACCCCGACAATTCCAAGATAGGATTTTCATTGTTCCTCTTGCGGCTCGTTAAGGTCAGCCGCAACAACCTTTGTGAGGTCCTGCTTAAGTGGGTTTTTGGGTATCTGTGTGTGGACATGGTGTTTTGCTCTGGCAACTTGTTTGGGATTTTGGTTTTTGGTTTTTGGTTTTCGGTGGGTGGTTGGTAGAAGTCGTGCCTGGATGGAAGGGTTCAAGGGAAAGAGTGAGAACATCTTGCTTGGCTTTTTTGGAGTGGTGTTCGTGAGGATGCTCAGTGGGTGGGTGCATTTTCCTTTTTTTCTAGTTTGATATTGGGGGTGGTAGGTGGATTAGCCGTCGGGGGATGGAGGGTGGTGGCAGACATGGGAGGGAGGGAGGTATGGGGTGGTATTTTGTTCTGGGAGGGTGGGGGTGGGGTGTGTTGTCTGGAGGGGAGATGTGGGGCAGGGGCAGGCTGAGGGGTGATGGTAGTGGCAGGAGGAATGGGCTCGGGTACGGGATGGCAGGTATTGGATGGCATGGTATGGCTGACTTGTGGGGTGGGAGACGGGACCTGGGAGTGGGGGGAGGTGTGGTGTGTAGGGGTGGAATGGCTGGAGTGAGCCTCATCACCATTGGGTGACAGGAGTGGGGGCCAGGTTGTAGGTGTTCGGGTTGGGGAGTGACTGTTGGTACCGAAGCATGTCGGATGTAGGAGAACAGGGCTCGTCCCCCTCTGCTCTGGTGGGCTTGCCGTAGTAGAACAACCTTCTCCCGAGGTGTCTTGGATTGGCTGAGTTCTTGCTGTATGGTTGGCCTTAGTGCTAAGATTTGCTGCAGAATTAACTCTCATCCAATCACCGAATTCAAAGTCAATCATGTTAATGAGCTCATGTCTCAGTTGTGGAGAGTATGACTTTTTGATATGTTGTTTAAGCTCCTCCAGCTCTTGGCAGTTTTCGGACTCATGGTTCATGCAACCACAGTAATGACAGAACCATGGAAGTCGTTCATAGCCCACTTGGAAGGTTCTGATATTGCCTCCCGTGAGCCTCACCTGGATATCTTGTTTGAGATGTTTATCTATTGGGACAGACACCCTAATCCTGGCAAACCATCCCCAGGTGGAAATCTCTCGGGGGATAGGATCATATGGTTCACCCAGCTGGCTTGCGAGCAATTTGATTGCAGCATGGGATAGCAGCTCCTCTGGTAGATCATATATCCTGACCCAGATATCTGCCCGGTTGAGGGAATATTGGGTTGGCGACATATGTTGTTGTCCTCTTTGAATCAGCATCATATCTTTTTTGAAAAACCATGGGGACCTCTTGCAGATGATGTCCACCTCTGATGGAACAGAGAATCTTACAAGATATGAATTGTTTGGGTAATCAATGAGTTGCCACTCACCTTTGGACTTCCAAATATTCTCCATCCATTCCTTCAATCCCGCGACTCTGACTGGCGATTTTGAGAGGATCTTCACCACCATGGTGAACTTCCACCGGTCTTGACCTTCTCTGGCTGGTTCTCTTACGTCGATCACCTGGCGTGCTTTCGCTCGGACCGCCAATCTCCAGAATATGTTCCTGATTTCCTCTTCATCTTCCTGCATTTGTTCTTCTTCTGAGTTCTCCATAGGCTGGCAGCTGAACAGAGGAGAGGGCGGGGGTAGAAGAAAGCTGTGGTGGAAGACGGGATGTAGTGGGGATGGGTGAAAATAGAAGGGGTGTGGCCGGGGCGAGGAGGAGGTAAGCAGGGGAAGGGGGTTGGCTGCGGCAGTCCAGGGAGGCAATGTGGGTGCAGGGGGTGGCTGGGGGGGAATGGGGATTGCCAAGGAGGGAGAGTTCGGTGTGCGCCCGGAGGGGACACCGCAGCTACTAGGCGGGAGAGCCGCCTGGAGGATAGCGACTGGGCGGGAAAGGTGGCCAGAGAAGAGAACGGCTGGGCGGGAAGGGGCGGAGCAGAGGCAAAGTTCCGATGTTTCGCAGGGGAAGCATCGTGGGTTCCAGGAGGGAGCCTCCCGTTCTCCCTAAAATTATCAGATATATAATTATATATATATATAAAGTGGATTCCCAAATGCAGCTTTCGTATGGAATGGTTAACATGTAAAACATGGATCGCTAGGATATGATAATTAAATAGCTGGGGACATTTAAATGGAAGGTGTGAAAGGGTTGAGAATGATAAGGACTTACGAGTAGGGCATGTAAAAGGATACCTATCGGGTCAGATAATAGTACTATCTTTATCTTCCTCCTCAAAATTTGTAAAAAAAGATATATAAAGGTTAGGTCCATGTTCCGCTACATGTAAACATAAGCTGCTTGTTATTTTGCTTCTAAATGAAAAGAAATCTACTTCTAAAATATAAATATGTACATGTTTTTTCAAACAAAGGAGTCCACACAGTTTGTACTTATCGAGGGACATGAAAAAAAGAGATTTTTATAAATAAATTATTATTAAATATGAATTTATAAAAAATTACTCCAAAAAATATATTAATAGATATATCACCGTGTAAAATCACATATATAAATATGTCATTTTTATTTGTTGACTTATCAATTTTTTGTAAAATAATTATAAAAAATACGCTTAGATAATTTTATATGACATTTATACAGTATTTAATTTTATGCAGTAATATGTATGTTAATATATTTATAAAAATAGTTTTTACAAATTTCTTATAAGTTATAACATTAATTTTTTTATAATTTTTTTTAAAAAACTATACCAAATATTGAATGTGAGATGGGCGGCGCCGTGAAAGCAACATAGCCACTGACGTCACGTAATAAAGTGGGGTTGCGATTGGATTTTTTTATAAGCGCTTGAAAAAGGAGAGCTGTAACTGTAAATAGGGACTTAATTGAAAGATAAAAATATGAACGGATAACCAGATAGTTATTTTGAAAATAAGACAATTATTATATTATCTAAAATTGTTTAGACATGCATAATATCCTTGTTTATCATAAAACTCAAAACAAAAATATTCTTATCCTTCCTTTACTCTCTCTCTCTCTCTTACATGACTCAGTGGTCTTGGACTGGGGGGAGGATAAGGGGAGAGAAACGAGGGAATCGATATTCGAAGCTGGTGCTCCCTAAGCTCGAGGGCCAGTGATCTTGCTAACTCTCTCTCTACATATCTCTCACCCCCCGCCCCCCCCCCCCCACACGCACACACCCACACGCATTTATTCGTAGCCTGCTTATCCAACTAGGAATCCGAAATTCAGACGAGGCATTTTGGATGTTGACTAGCTTGACCTAATGGTTTTATAAATAAATAAATATTAGGACTGAATGAAAGTTGTTGATATCAAATGGGCCGAGGTCCATTGGGGTGCCCCAGCCGCAGGCCATCCACACACTAGTTGGCGTGTGCTGGCTGGTCCAGGACTGGAGGGGAAGGGTCGTGACCCTTCTCATGCCTGATGCCTTCTTCCCTCTCTCGCGCGTGCGTGCGAATAGGGGGCGACGCCTTCCTTCCTTCTTCTTCGTCCTCCCGCGCGAACAAAAAGAAATAGAGCAACGCCCCCCTCGTCTCCTTCATTTTTTTCTCTCCTTCTCTCAACGTCGCCTCCACCTTCTAAACTTTTGCTATCAAGAAATCCTACTCCCCCTTCTCCGTCTAATAAGTGAGGCTGATTTGGTCAAGGGGTCGCGATGTGTTTTGATCGGGATTTCTTTAATTTGCCTACAGCGGCCAAATGTACGTGTTTTTTGACGACATGTAGAGAGATAGAGAAAGATAAGATCATACGTGCAAATGTGTGTAGAGAGAGAAAAACTTGAGAACATAACAATGTTGACGACTACGACATTCTTATCTCTTGATCTCTTTTTACTCCTTCTTTCTTCTTGTCTTACTCCTCTGTGTTAGACGAAACGACAAGAGTAGTGCGTCGATAAGTCGACAACACTTACGGTGGTAGTCACAAGTTGCCTCAATCTTGTGACAATTGTAATCTGTATCTGAGAGAAAACATCATCATAGTCTTCGAATTTGGAGCGTAGACTCTTGAAGCCGACTCTAATAGTCAACTCTATGACTTCACGACGATTCACTGGTAGAAGTCAACTCTGGTACCTGATCTTATACTCAGATGACGAAGGTACACACATGTTTCTGTTGTCACTTCCGTTGATACGAATGTACGCTCCATTTTCACTGTGAGATACCTCCTTTAACTCTAAATTTGTTTTGCTATATATATATATCGTCACTTCCGTTGATATGAATGCATGCTCCATTTTCACTGTGAGATACCTGCTTTAACTCTAAATTTGAGATGAAGAACAGTAGGAGGTAGAGAGAGAGAGAGAGAGTGAGTGAACAAGCCTAGGAGTAGGAGTCGGGTTCTTGGAGATGCTTGCCACACCTGACGAGTGCTCGGAGAGTGTTCGTTGGACACAGATCGTGCTCGGAGAGTTGCGGGAACGTGACGGAAAGATGGAGTTAGCTTCCCTCAACGAACTTTTTCTTCCGTCTTCCTCTCTTTCTCTTCTTTCTTTACGTGTGTCTAGGTATCCTTTTTTATATGTCTCTCTCTTCTGTGTGCCCTCCCCGGTTGTTTGACCAGAGGCCTATTTATATAGGTCACCCTGGCGATGAAGACTCATTTTCTAACAGGGAAAGACGTAAGTCATGGGGTAACACCTACTTGATCGTGAGATCTATAATGGTGGGAGCAATGTTCAGTCGCTGGAGAATCGCCCGGCGCCCAAGATGTTTGTGTCCGTACCTCCCGTGAGCCGGCGAATCCTTTATATATGTCCTTACTGGGCCGTCAAATTTTGAGCCACAGGCTATCGAGCGGACTATTTCGATTCCAACTAGATCGGGCTAAAGCAGGCCAGATATTGACGGGCTGCGATAGGCCCGACGAATTTTACCCTTCTCAGAAATAAATATTGGGTAAAAATATTTATAGTTAACTTTAGATAGTTTCACTCAAACTTCAACTTAGAATTTTATTTTTATCCTGATTAAGAAAATGCCACTGTAGAGCTTGTTTTTGGTTAGAAATCAAAAGAACGAGAAAAAAAAAGTTATGTGCATGCTTCCAAGTTCTCGCGTCATTCTCTCAAAATAATTAGACTGAAACCTATGAAAACTCAAAAGTAACTTCCACTTGATACTTCTGTCAAAAAAAATGTATGCACCGCTTATTTCCCCCTGATACTATTTTTTTTCCTAATTTAAGAAATTTTATTTCCAAACTAAAGATTTTAAACATATAAAATACACAATATCTAATTATCTTTTAAAATCAATTCATTAATCGGTTAAGATAGATAATATGACATCCGATGAAAGAGAAGGACGAAGGGTTCACACCCTCCATCTCACACACATATGTCTTAATCGAGCTCGGATAAGTCATCCGACTCCAAGGGGTCGAATACCTTGACCAACCTCGATTAACAAAGAGGCCCTTGCACAATTCCCTATGAAAATCGGGTGAGATAGAATATATGAGAGCGTGAGTGCGAATATGTCACCTCATCCCATTTAACATCATTTATTCGTGAGTAGCTGAAAGTGGGGTCCACTCTTCTCTTACATCTGCTACCTACTCGGTCTTATCCCATTCAAAAATCAAACAGAGCCTCGGTGCTCCCGTCAATTGTACCGCATTTTACGTGGGATTGCCTGATCATCTCGTGATCGGACGGCCGAGGTGAACAATTTAAGTTCAGAGCATCGAGATTAATTTCATCAATTTTTTCTGTCATATCAAATGACAAACGAAGGGTGTTGAAAAAAATTGGCACAAAGTGCGATACTGTAATAATTCTCAGACGATTAAGTTGAAATTTACGAAAGTTCAAGAATATTTTTACGCTAATAAGTGAGGATAAACTTGCTTCCCATGAGCTTCCACTTCGCCGGTTGGTGTGGATGGGTCCATCCTGCACCTGTGCAGGGAGCACCCCACGTGGAGAGGGCGACCACGCGATCCATGTGTTGGACGGCTGTGATTATAAAGTCAGATCTCGACGGTCGAAAGGACAAGCGGACTCCATTTCACATAACAATAAGAATAACCTTATCCACTTTTTTTATTCCGGTGTCGCCGCTTTCGTGCACGTTCTCCGTGTTCGCCGCCGCCGCCGCCGCCGCCGCCGCCTCCTTTACGGGAGGGGAGGGGAATTGGAAAAGCCCTACCAACCACCAGACGGAACCCGTCGGGGAGCCCAACGGGAACTGATATGGTCACCCCCCACCCCCTCGGCACTATCCAACTTCACACCTCTCCTTGGGTTCCTGTCTTAGCCTCAGGTTTGTTTGCAAACTAGTGACATGTTAATCGGAAACATCGATCTTATCCATCTGAATTGATTTTGATTGCGTAAATCTTAAATCTTAATAGGTATGAGTTAAGAGTCGATATTCTTATTAAGGGGCGATTAATTTATTCAAGAAAAATACGAAATAGATAATCACAGTTATGATATGTCTGATTAAATTAAAATTATTTTTTTAAAAAATAATTTTACTCCGATTATAATATCTCTTTAACCTATTCTGCAAACAAACCTAACCAAAAAATTAAGATATGACATGGGCATGTGATCCGTTATTATCTGGGAAAGTCTTGACTAAGTATTGGTATATTATATTTGATTTGATATTTGTGGACATTATCTGCTATAATTGTATATGTTCTTAATATTAGTCTTCAATTCAATTCAATTCAAATGTTTTGAGTATTATTTGGCTCACATTGGAATGTGAGAGATGTGGGTATACATGGTTCGCCGGTGTCTAGAAAAAGAGAAACGGGTTCAAACCTAAATCTCTCCCATTTAGCACGGACTAAAATGCGGCTGTGCCAAGTTCTCGTCGTCAATAAAAAAAAAAATTAAAAAGAAAATACGAATTTTTACATATATATATATATATACTCTTGTAGAGTTCGATTTTATCAAACATACCTATCGTCTGAACATATTATCATAAATATCTTTTATTTAGATAAAAATGTTACGTTTATAACCTTTTAATTTACTATCGTCGACAGAGAAAAATATTTCACGAAATATGTTATCTGCAGTTATTAGATCTAAGATATATTTGACAAAGTCAAATTGTACAGGAGTATATATATAAAAATCTTACTCTTTAACTCACACTTAACTCAGGTTAAATATATGAGAGTTACGATAAGAGCATAATCACGACATTATTTATATTTTGAGGATATTCATAATAATATGTTCTGACGAAAGATACATTTGATAAAATCAAAATTTACAAGAATATATATCTAAAAATCCCAAAGAAAAATAATTGCATGCATGCATCCTCCGAATGGGATGTCATTGCGGATGGCATGGAATGGGGGATGGAAACCACGTCATGGGGGCGGTCGTTGTCCTCCACTTCACGTGGTCGTTAAAAACCACGGACCGTGACTTTTTTAGATGGATCCGCGTGGTTGGAGGGTCCCGGATTCCCGGCCCAATGAACCCGCCCATTTGTCTATTTTTAATTACTTTGTCTCGGAAAAAACTCAGCCACATTATCTGATTCTAAATCGGATGGTTATAAAAAATTTTAAAAAAAAGAACAGATGTTCTTAGTAGGTTAATTTTGGCCGGCGCAATTTTTGTTGTTAAAAAAGACATCTGCTCTTTCTGTGTGATTTTTTGTAGCGTACGATCTACTATTGGACTGTATTATTGGGTAATTTTCCTCCCAAGCTATCAAAAAAATTAATATTTTTTCTTTTATATTACAGTTCCATGATTTTTTTCCTCAAAACTTGACCCGGCCCACGTGGTGGGGAGGTTATCAGTGGAGTCCTCTCGACCATTTGTCTGAATAGGACGGTCACTAGAGACGTTGCTTGGGCTCAAAGAAAGAAGATTAAGATGGATTATTATTTTGATCGTCCAAACGGTTTTTAGTTGACCGGAGTTTATGAAAGACTATAACTAAACTGATATTAAAGACTACTTTTTTGGGGGGAATTGTATTGCAACCTAATTAAGGGATATTTTAATAATTAAAATTACAATTTATTTAGAATACTGTAAAAGCTGTTTAATATGAGCCCACCGGATTAAAAATGTCCTGCTCTGTTTTCTCTGTATCATCTATAACCCACTTTATCTCAGTCCGACATATATTATGATATTTACACTCTCTTTGTTTGGATTGTGGAGATAAAATTTTAAAATACATGCACGATTGAGATGAAGTGGAGCACAAATATGAAATAACACAGAGGAAATGGACTTGGGACTATCTGAAACCGGCCCTAGAGCCCTTTTAAATGAAATAATTACTTTTAGTGGCCAAACAATAGAGTTAGGCAAAAAACGATACATAAAAAGGCTTGGGCCGGTCTGTTATGGACCGAATTGGGCCAAGTGTTCGGTTTGGCGAAGGTCCCGTTTTGTCCGGCCCATCAGCGTTGCCAGCACGAGCCGCCCACTTTAATCCAGCAAAGTAAAAGGCTTTAAACGCATGGTGGGTGGTCTTCGTTTGATTAGGTTCATGCCATCTAAACCAATCTACTGTTAGCGGGACCGTGTTTGTGCAAAAGCTTTCCATTTAAAAGCTGCTTTTGGACTTGGGCAAAGCCATGGTTCTTTCATTCAAGTGGGTTGAGGATCTTGGCTTAACTTTTAGTTTGAAGCACCTTTCATGCCTTCGTAGTTTTTCAACTAAGCTTTTTTTAGAGAAGAGCATGAGATCTTACATGTTATGTGGACAACTCTTGAGTGGTTTTATGGCTTTCAACCAAGAACTTTCAATTCAAGGTTTTTTTTGTTTTTTTGGAATAAGAGTAGATTGAGGTTGTTTAGATAAAGTTGCCCCTGATTAAAAATTTTGTCAGACACACACTTGCACTGTGTTTGGCACGTTTTGATTGGAGGTGCTTTAGAATTTCAATTGAGTCTTTTAGAAGGATGACACTAAGCTTTGGAAGCTATTTACACAATTTTTTGATTGATTTTTAGCTCACTACTAAAAACCCTAAATTGGAGCTTTCTAAATTGCAGTAAAAATTAGATTATCAAAACTGTCTAAATTCAATTACAAGAGTATGACAATTTATACTTGACATGTTTACTTCCAGAATAAAAGTCAAAAGTAACCTATAAGCAAATATTTTGCCAAACAGCTATTTATATCAGCTAAATGCTCCAAAGCTGCTCCTTTTTTAAATACTTTCTCATCTTAGGGGCGGAGTGGACACCTTCCTCCGTGTATAAGGGGGAGGTCATGGGTTCAATCCGAGGTTTCTCCTCTCGGTTAACAAAAAATGCTTTCAGAAGTCTAAATCTTGGGGTGTCTGGCAATGTTATCAGAATTGAACCGGTGTCTGAACCGATCAACGAGTTGATTCGATTCGAATCGATTGAACCGTTCAATCGAATCGATTTGAATCGTGATGTCATTGTAATATTGATAGATGGTCCGACCCGATTTTATAACCCAAGATAATAAAAATAAAATATAATGATCAAAATAAATAAACATACATGTATAATTATTAGTCATGATTATGTAACTGTACAAGTAAAAAAATAACAATAACATGGTTAAATAAATTAATCTTAAAATTTTATAATATTTCATTGATCTTCACTCTTCACAATTGATATCTATACTCTTTTAAATATTTAAACTTTAAATATATTTAAAATAAAATGATAAATAATAATAATAAGATAATAATAAGATAATTTTGTTCACACATACATATAATTTTTAATATCTAAATATTTTTATTTTTATTTTATTTTATTTTATTTTAAAGGATGAATCGGATCAGACCGATTCAAATCGGTTCACCTGTCGAACCGCGATTCGTTCGGTTGTTTAACATTAGACCGGATCGACCTTAATCGAACCGGTTCCGGGACCGATTTACTGTCGGACCGGTTCGATCCGGTTCTGATAACACTGGTGTTTGGTTATGTTTTTTTTAGATATTTTCTCTCTCAAATTTATTTTGAGGAAAGAATGTGGACTAAATCATATTTAGAACACTCTCCTAATTTTTAGGAAAAGAGTTAACTATACATTAATTTTTTTAAATAAAAAAATTTATTTTTTTCAAAAGAGATAGCTCTTTCACAACCACCTCTTTCTCTCTAACACATATACGTCACCCCTCTTTCTCTCCCTATCATAATCACCTCTCTCTCACACACACATGATTACCATCTATATCTCTCTCTTCAATCATCTCTTAACGAGGAAACTCCATACTCTCTTAAATATTATTTAGATTTTATCAAACGTCAAAAATTAAATTTTATGAATTCAAAAATTATGAAAAAAATAACAGTGAAATATATTTTAAAGATAAATAATCTTAAGAAAAAAATTACTCCCAAACTTAGTTGGAGGTAGAAAAAAACAAAAAAAAAGGAATGTACTCGTCTCCTCACATTCATCCTTTAGAGAATCAGAAATTAAAAACTACTTCCTACAAAATTCCGTGCCAAGAAGGCCGTGATGCCAGTAGGACCGCGTCAAGCAGAAGTGCAGAACCCATATGTTAAATTGTAACCTGATATAGAATTTTGGGATTGAGCATAGAAAAGTTGTCAATAAAAGTGTATACTGGGATCAGAATATTTCGACAAAACAACCGGAGATAAAAATGAAGCTATATGATTCCACCCACATTTTCTTATTATGTTTATAATATATATAGTATATATTTGCTAACAGCAATGTTACCGTAATCGAATCAGTGTCTGAATCGGTCGATGAATTAGTTCGGTTTAAATCGATTGAATCGTTCAATCGAATTGATTTGAACTGTGACATCGTCATAATATTGATATATGATCTGACCCGATACTATAACTCAAGTTGATCAAAATAAAAAAAAAATACATGTATAATTATTAGTCATGATTATGTAACTATACAAGTAAAAAAATAACAATAACATGGTTAAATAAAGTGACTTTAAAATTTTGTAATATTTCATTGATGTTCACTCTTCGCAATTGACATCTATGCTCCTTTAAAATTTTAAACCTCAAATATATCTAAAATAAAATAATAAATAATAATAAAATAATTTTGTTCACACGTAAATATCATTTTGAATATCTAAATATTTTTATATTTATTTTTTTATTTTAGAAGGTGAATTGGGTTGGAACGGGTCGGACCGGTTCACTAGTCGAATCGTAGTTCGTCCGGTTCTTTAATATTAGACCGGACTGACTTTAAACCGGTTCCTAGATCGGTTCACGGTCGGACCGCTCCGACCGGCCGTTCATCCGGTTCGTCCTGGTCTTTAACATTAGACCGGACCGACTTTAATCAGTCCGGTTCTTAGATTGATCACGGTCGGCTCGCTCCGACTGGCCGATCCGATCCGATTCTTATAACAGTGGTTAACGTACAAAACCTATTTTATATAAAGTCTTTTTTTTCCTTTTTATTGGGTGGGGCCCACAATGGAGCCAACTGAGAAGGGTCAAAGAAGGAGCATTGGTTCTCGGAACGGGTAGAAGAGTGGGCACCGCCTCCCTTCAATAGAGGGAGGTAGTCTACCTCCCTTCCTTTTTTTTTTCCGGCTCTTCTGGGGGGGGGGGGGAAGGAGGAGGGCTTGCCCCTTCTTATCAATCGTTTGCAAAGGAGCCAAGACCTTCTGTTGATTCAGCATTCAAAAAATGCTTCAAGATATCAGAATATCCAACTCCGAAATGCGCGAGACTTCTCAGCTGACCCAAAAAACAACTGGCTCCATATCCGACTCCGATAATTTCTATCGAATATAGATCCGGAAACTCTTATATTTATTTGTCCTCATCCAACCCAATGACAACTCTAGACTATGGGTAAATATTCTCAAGGATGATACCAGATTCAAAAATCCATAGGAAGAATGCTAGTCTGAGACGGGTTTGGGAAGAGAATTGTCTCCCAATCGCTGACGGACTCATTGCACTGGCATGTAAATGGAACATGTTTAATTCTCGTTGCTGAAGGGAACGGGGGGTAGCAATCTGCAATTGCAACAAGAGGCTCCGGGGAGTTCTCTGATTTGTGCCATTGAGGTTCTCATTCAGCAAGAAATTCGTGTTACCTGAGAATTATTGCACACCCAGGGTGCGGGTGTGCTCTCAAGTAAACTCTTTAAAAAAAATAAAAAATAAGATGGATATCTACCTCACTTAATGTCGGCTAACTTGTCATGTAAATCACACCTCCATCTAACGTCTTAAAAAAATTAAAAATTTTAAAAAATATTATTTACGCAATCTATTTCTTTTGAACCATTAGATAAAAACATGACTAACATTGTTTCAATGCTTTTGCTGTAAAATTAAGAAGCAAGGTCTACGAAAAGAGGAGGAAAGGAAAGGAAGGAAAGGAAAGGAAATGCTGGTTTGCGTGAGCAATCGGATTATGCACCCACCGTGCACAATCGTCCATGTATTTAGTAAAATATAAATATTAGTGAATAAAACATAATATGGAGGGGATTTTTAAAAAAAAACATGAAAAGTATCGATATTAACATATTCAAAAATTGTTCATATACATGTGCTCGAGGTCTTGAATCCTGAATAATTAGAACCATGAAAAGACAGCATGAAGTTTTCCCTCAAAACACACCAACACATGCATGCACACGCAAAAAACGTCATCATCAGGCTAATGCTTGCGCACACAAAATTGTCAATCATTACCAGCTAGACAACAGATGCACTCCCATTGTTCTTCCACAATTCCGGAGGGCGCATCAATAAACAGACAAACAAAAATACTTTTGACAAGTATAACAGGATATTCCCACTTCCCACAACCGTAATCCATTTTGACGGGAACAAAACTATCCTCCCACCAAGGCGTACGGTGAACAAAACACTACCCCTGCTAAGCTTTTAACCAAAACATTCTTTTTTTTCCCGGGAACCATCGTTTCTTCCTTTTCCTAGAGGGGAGAAAAAGAGAGAGAGAACTATTTGCATTTGCATTGGGGAGGCATAATTGTCACGAAGTATCCCCCACTGAGTCAATTAAAAGAAGCATACGGGTCACCTGATGGTAATGTAGCGATTTGTTCCGTGCTTTGCCCAGTGTTCTTTGAGATCGACGGGGTTGGATAGGTCATGGCCCTCTCCTGCAAGCCGGCTGAGCAACTTGCTGAATGCGCTGCCGCTCATCTTGCGCCCTCCCATCCGTGTGTGGCGCTTGTTGGGCATCATTGGCAATGGGTGCATTGAAAGTGTGGTGGTGCAACATGCGGACTGCCACCCACCATTCCCCCACTTGTAGCACTGCTGCAGGGTCCCTGTGCATGAGCAGACAGGTGCTGGCATGGACAACTCATCAAAATTTACACGGTTCAATCCCAAGTCTTGGCCCTTCCAATCATTCTTTGCAGCTGATACTTCCTTGTTCAGATCCTCCCCACCCCCACCTGATGCTTGATTCTTCCATTTACCACGAGGCTTAGAAACTGTGACCTTCTTGTTCAAGTCTTCACCCCCACTTCTAGGCTTCCTCGGTGATTTTGAAACTTCCTTTGAAGGGTCCTTCGCCTCCCTCCTTGACCGTTTAGTGCGTTTTGTCTTTGCAGTATTCTCCAAATGAACAGATGTTGGAAATGCCTCGCTTATGTGCATATCCATTGTGTGGTTGTCAGGAGCATCAGATAGCTGCTGTGGTTGTGGATTAACATATGAAAAATGATGATGGTCGTAATGCTTCGACCCTCGCGGAGCAGTGCACCCTGGCACATCATTACGACTCATTTCATTTTCTCGGACATACTCAAGGGTAGCAATGGCTGAATCCCGTTCCATGATGGCATTGTTCCTCTCAGCAATGGCAGCATCCCTTTGGAGGATCGCCATGTCTCGCTCAGCTAAAGCAGCTTTCTTCTCAGAGAGGGCTAAGATGCGTTCTTGGATAGCATTGTCCCGCTCGGCCATGATGGCCATGAGCTTCATTGTGTGATGGTCCTTCATCTGATGCTGTGGTATCATCCACTGCATAAGACAAAATTGTTAAAGCAGAGACAAACATGGAACTTCCAGATGAAAAGCAACAGCAGTTTGTTGAATGCTAGAGATGAAACCCAAGATGCAGGCAAGCACTTAGTTAAACGTTAAATCCAAGTTCCAGTGTCTGGCAACCAGCATAGCAGAAGAAACTCATTTTGATTCAACACCTAGAAACAGTTCCATGACTCATTGCAAGGTGGATTGCACCATGGATTTGCTTACTTTGAGGTATTGAACTTTTTGACAACTGAATTCTCCAAATGTAAAAGTCGCAGCCACTGCAGGGAATGCAATCAGTTTGCAAGTCGTGCATCAGATTGGGCCATCACATACGGGGAATCATGTCTTTAATAGCAAGGAATATGCTTCCAAGTTCCAAGAAAAGCTTGAGCAATTCCTGGATGAAAATTTCTAACCTAGACATCCTAACGTTGGCTGACTTTTATTTTGGAACAAAAGTAACAAAAGTTTAAACAGAAGACGGGTCTTTGCCGTCTTTATGCCAAGTGAAGCATATTTGCTAGGAATTTTGTAAGAAATGCAGGGTGCCTCCTCGATGCACCTTTTATCTGCAGTTTAGTAATATATCAACATGGCCCAAGGGTTCTACACCAGCAGTTTGGAGAAGTATGGGTTAACAAAATCCATTGTAACTTTTGATCTACATGTGATTACTCTAAAAACAAAAGTCGGCATGATCATCATCCACATTAATTCATTCTTGAATTATAAACAAATTCATAATAAATAATATGCTGCAGAAATCACTGGAGAAACCATTCCACTTATCGGGTTTATTAGATATATGTTCTTGAAGGTCTCCAAAGTCGTCTCCAATGTGAGATGCCATACACAGTAATCATCAATTCATATGCTTATTTAATTCTTGCTCTTTCTCCAGTCCAAAGGAACAGAAAGAAATTGAACCAAAGTGGAAACAAAAGAACTGCAAAAACTTGTTGCTGGGAGCAAAAAGGGGAAAAGAAGAGAGATATGAGACAAAAACATGACTATCAATGGACACCCAAGTACTGATCCCATGCAGAATAACTTCAGGCTCATCTATTGACATACTTACCTATTGGTTAAGTTTGCATGTGCACGAGAAAATAGAATCAAACCCCTTTTGAGTTCCTATAGCTCATTTGTTCATTTGGTATACCTATGTTATCCAAGGCACCTGAGCCCTGAGGAGCTGTTGAACCCCGCAAAGTTCATAAAGTAATTTCTGATATTTTCAGAAATTTTTAGAAGTGAAAAGATTAAGTGCACCATGTGACGGCCATAAAACGATATGGAATCGTCGTCATCATATGGGTGCCTTTAAGGGTCCAGTTAAATGCGACTATTCTCAAATTTACACGTGCTTCCGTGCACGATTTTTTTTTTCAAGTAGTTGATAGGCGGAGTGGACTTGCTCACTCACGCGAGAAATCGACTATAAAAAGAGTTTTGAGGTCGTTTAGGTTGACTTCAACGCGCCGGTTTCCCCACGTGACGGCGGTCCCGTGCAACAAAAGCGGCCAAAAGCAGACATAGGAGGAATTCTCCACATGCTGCAGCTTGGAATCCAGCACTAAAAAATGGGTGAAAGGCATGTCATGTCCCTTTTATAGCCACTCCGAGCACCAAGGGGGCAGACTCCCCCTCCGCCCCTCTCTCTTCTCTCTCGGACGACGCAGGGACTGGAGGGGGACCCCCTCCGGTCGGACAACACCGGAGGGGGCTCCCCCCGGTGGTGTTAAACCGGAGGGGGACCCCCTCCAGTGACTGTCAGTCCGAAGGGCACCTCCGGTCAACACAGACTGGGGGGGGGGACCCCTTCGGCTTATTGCAGACCGGAGGGGGACCCTCCGGTGCTGTTAAACTGGAGGGGGGGAGGGACCCCCTCCGGTCATCGTACACCGAAGGGGGGACCCCCTTCGGTACATGGCAGATCAGAGGGACCCCTCGAGGGGACCCCCCCCCCCGGTCCCCTTTGTTCTACGCGAATCAAAAAAAAAAGAAGAAATCTGAAGAACAAAAAAAAATGTGCAAAGGGGGGGAGGGGGTCTATACCTTGACTCCTCACCTTCCACCGGAGTTACTTCCCACTGAAGTGCCACCCCCTCCGCTCCACTTGACAGTTGACAGCACCTATAAAAGGGAGCTTAGAGTTCCAAAGGAGAGGAGACTTCCAAGCTCAAGGAGAAGAGGCTCTCGAGAGAAGAAGATTTGAAGAAGCTTGAGAAGGAAAGAAGGAAAAAAGAAGAAGAAGAGAAGGAAGCCTCCACAGCTCCTTCTTGATGCCTCTTCCCTCCTAAGTTTGAAGAAACACAACAAATTACGAGACGGCCCTTACTAAGGTATGATTGACTAAAATGCCTCCGGGCATACAAGGTCTTGTATTGTTTGGAATACATCATGAAAATTAGTAGAAAATGAATGGACGCTAGAAATGTATCAAAGTTTGCTACATTCGATGAAAATTATGAAAAAGTCCCTGCATAATTTGAGAATTGTATTTTTGCCCTCAAATTTCATGAAAATATATAAATATCCATGAAATTCAGAAAAAAAACAGAGAAAATTCAGAACTCTTCCCCAAATTGGAGATGTACCCCTGTTTCATCTCAATGGATTCAAAATGACGGTTTTACCCAAAGTTCTTACAAAATTGCACAAAGGTACAGGAAAATACAGAAAAAATAAAAGAGAAGCTCACAAAATCAAGGGATATTCAAGGATGTACTAATGATGGGGGGGGAAAAAGCAAATAAACTCCTCTTGAGAAAAAATTGCAAATAAGCCCCTCCTAAGGAGAAAATTGCAAATAAACCCCTCCTCAGGGGAAAGTTACAAATAGATCCTTTTCAAAGAAAAAATTGCAAATAAACCCATCTTAAGGGGAAAACTGCAAATAAGTCCTCACATGAAGGGAAAATTGTAGCAATACTAGGAGATAAGGGGATGTCTCCCTCGGGGTAAACAAAAAAGGGAAACAAAGAAAAATTCTTCATCATAGCCGGTGCCATAAGGGCAAAAGAGATCTTCGACAATTAATCAAAGGTGATCGGACTCGATCCAATGTAAATTAACACCGACTCCAGTTGATGGGGAAAGGTCCCGAACATGAACTTTAAATCATCTGAAAAATCACGCGGGCGGAAATTATAATATGCAAGCTAAATGGCCTAAGTTTATGCGCATATTTTCCCGCAAATTAATTTATTTTCTCCGCATGTGTAAACAGGAGCTCATCTAGGCGATGAGGCAAGGCGAAGCGCCCATAACTTGCCTCGCTTTGGACCAGCTCACCTAGACAAGCTTGTTGCGGCCGCAAGCACCTTTGGGCCTGCGATGCAAGGCCACGTCTATGTGAATTCGATAGGTTCTTAATTTATTTCTCAACATCTAAATGGATGAATTTACCAATCTTATTGATTTTATATATGTGTTGTTGACATATTTAATTATATATATTATATATATGATTTATTTAATATATTCAAAATATGATCGCCTAAGGTGACCCCTTGATCGCATTAGGCACCTCTCGCCTCTGATTACATAGTAATATGCTTTTTTGAAAGTGGTTGGTACCACAAATAGTATTAAAGCAAAAAGAGGGATGTACAAATATAGTCAAGGACTTTGCAAAAGATCCCTTTATAGCAAACTGTCCATCAATTAAATGTGGCACCCACTAACCCCCCCCCCCAATAAGTCAAAAAGTGAAGAATTATGTGAGCCCACACATTACATAAAATCAACGCCCACTCTCTCACCTTCCCCACAATAAAAGAAGCAACCTTGTCTCTAACATCCTAGCTTCCCTCATGATGATTTTGGCATTTCTTTCTCCCCATAATGCCTATAATGTCGCATCGAGAATGAGCCACCAAATTAGCCTATCACCCTTCATGGTCCATTTCCTATGCCATTTAGCTAACACCTGCTGCACACTGTCTTGTAAGAGTGCGGCGCTTGATATCCCAACCAGTACCTATGCCCAGACTTCCATAGAGAAGGAGCATCCTACAAAGAGATGATCCATAGACTCGTCACCACAAAGGCCACATAGTGTCAAATTTTCTTGCCAAAAAAATAGCCAACCTATCACAGGTTGGCAAGCACCCATATGAGATCCTCCATACTAGCAACTTCACTTTGAGGAGACTCCTAGGCTTCCATATCTGCGATGCCAAAAAAATGCCTCATACCTCCATCTAAAATAAGCCTGTAAACTGAGGTGACTGAAAATCTTCCTACATTATCCCATCTGCACCACCATTTGTCGGTCATGCTAGCCTCCGGCGCAAGATCAAGGAGAAAAGAAAGTAGCAACTCTAGCTGTTACATCTCTCCCTCTCTAAGGTCGTGTTTGGAAACACTTATGGCCTGGGAGATTTTTTTTCAAAATCCCTGCACCGTACAAGGTACAGATGGGTCAGGGATTCTGAGAAAATTGGAATCTCATTAGAGCGCGTTTAAACAGTCCGGCGGGCACTTCATATGTGGGGATTGTGTGATTACTTCATTGCCCCCCACCCACCCCGCCGGAACCCCCCACCCACCCCCCCCCCCCCGCCCTATCGAAAGCCTCCTTCTGCAGAGCCCTTTTGTGTTAAAAAAAAAAACTTGATTTCTGAAGTCGCTCCGAGTCGGAGCGGCTCTCCCTGCGACCCACTTGCGCAGCCCACCACTGAAAAGGCTCCGAGTCGAAGCAACTCAAAAAAATTGAATTTGAAAATGCTCCGACTCACAGCGACTCTCCCCACGGCTGCAACGGTCACACGCACTGTTCATCTTCTTCCCCGTTCATTCAAATATTGGGCGGATCCGGCGGGTGCAAAGGGCGAGGGTGAAGGTAGGTAGCTCCAACAAGCACAAAGAGCAAGGGCGATTGGCTCCTGAGATCGCAGAGGGCGAGGGCGATCACAGTGCTCTGTTGACCCACTGCGGGTAGGTGACGGGGAGGGCATTTTTGGAGAAGTCCATCCGGAAGCAACTGCCACTCCTCGGAAGCTCCCTCTACTGAGCTTTTGCGGATTCTGACCTGGGGGATATTTTGTGTCTACACTCTCTCATCTCGACTCTTTCTCCGTGCGAAAGCCTAGGGGAAAATGCAACATTTGGAAACACTTCCGCCCCTGTCAAAAATTACAATGATTGGAATCCGAGGCGAAGGTGTTTCCAAACGCAGCCTAGCATTCCTGTGGAATGACGATGCCCATATATCCCCTGAAAGCTATGGATCAAAAACCTCGAATATTGTTGCCTCCTACTCTGAGCAAATGGCAAAAAGTTGTGGGAAATTGTCTCGTAAAGGAAAGTCACCACACCACCTGTCTTTCCAAAACAAACATCTTTCTTCATTTCCTAGCCGGACCCTTGCACTAACCACAATGATGTCCCTACACTACAAAATCTCCTTCCAAGTGAGAGAGAGATTGTGCTGAGTGGCTGGTACCAAGTCCCATTACCTTACCCTACCAATGTGTTTCTCAAGACGAATTACTTGCAACCAAAGGCCATTCTCTTTGGATTCCAGCTTCCATAGCCACTTACTTAGTAAAGCCTGATTGAAATCTCTTATGCTTCTAATGCCAAGTCCTCCCATCTCCTTGCACTTGCAAATTCTGCCCCATGGTATATCATGCCACCCCCTGTTCTTGTCTCCACTACTATGCCAAAAGAATCTAGCATGAATGGACTCAAGCTTTTACATACTAATCTCTAGGTTGAGTTTACAACTTTACATGTGAATAGGGGAATAGAAACCCATTTCTTAACAATGTTTTATATGTTCTATACCATCCAACTATAGTAGCGGCAACTCATCGAGGTAAGACTAAATAAATAAAAATACCACATAGTAAGAGTTCACAATTTACTGTGAAGAAGATCAACTACCACAGTTTTATGAAAAATGCGAAAGATGTGCAATAGAGAAGGCGGATATCTTGCTTGATCCTGTCAAGACCAAAAAAAAAAAAAAAATCCAGTCTTCCCCATGATGTGATACAACATTCCCAGCATGGCCCAAATGCAGATAAAAACACAGTAAGCCATGAAATTTCATAACTGGGCACTTTGGTCATCATTCTGATATGAGTAACATCTGAACATTAAGGGGAAATCATGTTTAATTGCCAAAACCTACATACCAAGAACCAAACTATGATAAATGAATGCAGTATTCATAAACATAGCAGGAAAGGAGCATTAATATATAGCATTCAGGAATGCAGCAAAAAACATATGCTAATGCTCATCACCATAGCATGAGTTTAGCAATTTGCTGATGTATGCATAAATGTGCTTGTGGATGTAAAAAGATAACTGATTTTGGTGTTAATGATGTATCATGATTCTGTATTACGCACTTATATTTCAGACACAACATTCAGAGTCCATGAAAGGCATGAAAAGCCAGATTCTGGCGAGTTCCATTTCCCATTATGGTTCACCTTTTGACTAGCAAGTTCTGACCAGCTCTCCAAATATGTTAACATTATTTGGTAAAAGAAAAAGGTATGAGAGAATGTCTTTTGACCATTCCAGCATGTTTTGGTCGGTTATAGTCTGGCTGGTTCCAGCCAGTTCGAACCAGTTCTGATGCTGTGGATTCCTGTGGCATTTCCGTTAGAGGAAGAGCAGCTCACAGCTGACCTGGTGTCCCTTCTCCATTTGTCTCTCCAAATTCAGGTTTGCTCATAACCATTTGTTGTAACTATACAGGCCCAAAGCCCTACTGCGTATATCCATATATATATACAACTGAATGAAAAAAGTGGCATGAGGTAAAAACCACCCAACTTTTCTCAAAATCCATCTTTCCATCTTCAGTTTTATGGTATCAAAGCCTCATTTCAGGGAAGGCAGAATCAGATTGGGACCAAAAATCAGTGGATCCCATTAATATCTAATCAGGATCTGATAAGCCAAATTAACCGATCTAAAGGAAGAAGGGCCATAACTGGATTGGCTTGAATTTTTATTTTAAAAAATTAAGAAAAATCACAAAATTTAGAAATTTTTTGAAAATAGTAGACATAAATGACACAATAGCATTCAGTTGTTCTTTGAAAAGCGAAAGGCATTCGAACTAAATGAAAGGAATCGAAATACAAATTTCATACCTGAGCATGAACTTGTTTGTATTGATCTTTCTGCCTCCCATTTTCTCTTTGCCCACCGTTATCCATGCCCAGCTGGCTTTATAGAATGGGAGAAAATAAAGTGTTTGAATCCTACAGTAGATTGGGCAGAAGGGTCATTTAAACAACACAACGATTTTAAGTCAGGCATGTTACTAAAGTGTGGAAAACATCTATCAGTTGCAGCTGGAAGTCAGGGTGCCTTCTTAATGGCGCTATTATCCAGAAACAGAAAATACATTTCTGGCAAAGGGTTCTCAGAAGTCAGAACAAGCATAGACCAACTGAACTCACAAGTCAAATCCCATTATCTCCATGAAGTATTGAATCTTCTTCGTCTTCTTCTTCTGTGTGTGTGTTTTGGGGGGGGGGGTGCACCTCCATAAAATATTGATACATTCAACAAAAGTGGAAAACACTTTTAAGAGAAAATTCACTCACAACACAGGGTTCAATAGCAATCAGCACAAGATATGAAATGACACAGTGGAAAAGTTCAAAAAGTTGAATCATTCTCAAAGTGAATACCAGCAAAGCAAAAAAAAGTCCAAAAGTTGCATCATTCTAAAGTTATCATTACAACTTGAGAGGCTTACATGCCTTTAGTGAGGGAAATATTGTCAAGAAGGAAGAAAAGCCTTGAATAAATCACAACCTGACTTCCAGACAGCCTCGGGTAATTTTCTAATATTGCTAACAGACTCAGAATATAATACTCAAAGTAAGTGGGCTGATTTTCTTCTTAGACTCATATTTTGGCTGATAGCATGTTAGTTATTGATACATCAGAGTTTATTAAATTGGTATAATTGCAAGAGATGGCCCACCTTCAGATAAATAAAATTGCTTTTAATTTAATAATTGTAGCCTTTTCTTTCCTTTGGCCTCATGCATTTGACAGAGCTCTGAGGTATTGAAACTATTTATTTCATGGGCTCAACGGTAGCTCTCTGGGAACATGATGCACAGCATCTTTTTTCCACCAATTCCATCTACATCATCTCCTTCTTCTATCATCTTCTACAGCTTCTTATATTCATCTTCCTCTTGTTAGATTCTTGTATTCCATCTAAAATACCACTAAAAGGAATTGAGAAAATTATCAATGGTTGAGCTGAATCATGACCCATCTAGGCCTGGATTTAAGAGTTTAAAAAAATAGCACACATTTCTTTTTCCAGGCTTGGCCCATCCTATAGCTCAGCCAATACAGCTCGTGAGGCAACTTGCTTCATACTAGATTAGATCCCTGTATCAGGGGGGCCCATTCCTATGTGACAAAGGAGATGGCCATCATAAGGTGAGCGTAAAGGCACTGGATAGACTGATTGCCGTACACATCACACAAATATCATCAAATTTTGTTCACAATAAACCCTATAGCAAATGGGCTTTAGACAATGGGGAGACACAAAAAAAGCTATAACATTGCAACACTTCATGGATGCAATTACCTAAGATGCCACCAAGGACCTTATCATCCAAAAACCATACTCATACAGGCACCTCCACAAACAACTCTGGAGCATCAAAACATGGGACTGCAGCTAGGAGGAGCCCTTCCACCTCACCCTCCAAAGGAGGAATGCATTTATTTGTTTATCCAGAACAGAACTAAAAGAAATGAAGAGGGAAAAACTTTACATGAATGGACATCCTCCTCAAAAAGCATTGAGTGTCAAGGTAGTCCACAGGCATAAACAAGGCCCAAATAACTCCAGCCTCAAAGCCTGTGGATTGGCCGGCCCCAACCACAAGCCTAGAAGATTTATATTGCCGCAAATGGCTGCTCTCCTTCTTCTTCACTTGACTTCCCTTCACACTGGTACTAATCCTATGTTGCAGAAGCTAGCTGTGTGCAACACGCTGTTCCCTTCTCTTTCCCCTTGAGTCTCTGCCATAAGCCTGCTGACCTAAGTTCTTACCTCCTTGCAATAGCCGCTAGCCATCGTTGTAGAATGAAATGCGACCATTGGTTCTCACAAAAGAAAGAGTTCTCTCCTTTTACCCTTGAACCAGCAGAACCACTTGAAACATCTGAAATAATCCAGCCCCAATGTCTCTTTTTTCCTCTTGGGCCCAAATCCCTGCCATCAGAAACAGTACCCAAATAACTAGTCCATTTAACTTCAAAAACTGAGCCCAGTTTGTCCGAAACAGAAAAGAGAGAATCAATATAGGCCCATATCTCATCCTCCATCAGTTTCGAGTCACTCAGTACTTTGTCACAGCTGAACAATTTTCAAGTGCTCTACTAATCTCTGCCCACCAACCAGCTGCACCAGATGTACTGTTAGTCATACAGCTTGTGTCTGTTGACAGAATAAACACCCCATACTTACTGAGGCACATTTCATTCTCAAATCCCCTCCCACTACAGTTTTTCCTTTTTCCTTACATGGTAAAACTCACATATAAAATTTATAGAAAACCTTGTCATAGTACCTTAATGAAAATAAAAAGATCATTCCATGTTGGCAACAAATCATCATATTGAAGTGGTGAGGATGGGACATGCGCCCTGCCACAGAGTTCACAGGGCACAAGCAGGGGTTACCCCAACGTCAAAATACCCATATCTATGTATCTAATCTGTCTATCTATCCATAATATACATAAACATACACATTAAAGGGCATCCCTCGGAGAGGGAAAGGATATATAGGTCATGGCTGTCTTCCTTCTTTCCCTCTTCTCTTTACAAAGAACATCATTTCAGTCAAAAAGTAAACATATCCACCCACTTGCCAAGCAAACCTGGCAGGCTATAGGCCATCTGATAGTGTCCGAAGTCCAAAAGAATCTCTACTTAGTTTACTTAATTCCTCCCAACCCCCAATCACAATGCCTTGAGTTGCAGGACACCAATCACTAATGTGACTGACAAAGCCCAGTACCACAGTTCTCTTTCCCTCTTGTAACAAATGGGCCACACTGTATTTCCGCCAATCTATGCATTGGCAACTTTACAGAAGAGTTTTCTTCTCCACAACCCCCACCAACAATTAAGGATATGTTGTTCATATGTACAAAACCCACTTCAACACAGAACTTGACACCAGACATGACTCCTTTCACAAGATGTCATCACCCTCCACTTTCTATGTTTACTGTCCTCATCTTGTAATATTGTCCCCGCTACTGATTCATCCCCCACTATGTGTCTGCTGGTGCCGACCTACCAGCCTACAGCATCCCCCACCCACCACACACACACACATACACACAGAAAAAAGGAAAAACCCTCTTTCTTTCTCTTGGTTGAGCTAGAACTCTAACAGGCCTAGCCCGAGCCAAGCTTAAGCTCTATAATACTGAGGCATACAATGAGCTGTCAACAGGCTCCACCTTGACCATGTCCAAGCTCAGCTCAATTAGGCTTGTTGCCACTGATATGCTGCCTTCCGCCATGAACACCACTGCCTTTCCTCCCCTAGAATCCCTGCAGGACTCCACCTTCTCTGCCTACCTATTTTTTCCTCTTCCCCTTCTCTTCCTCCTCCTTTTCTTTTCCCCGATTGAACTGCCAAAGCTAGCGGATTCACACCCACAATCAGATCCAGACATGGCTGGTTCCAGCCCTGTTCAAGTTTGATAAACCTTGATGTAAGGCACTGTCATGTCAGAAAATGATGTGAAACTCCATCACCAATCTATTTTGGATGCTGAATATAACTATGGCTGGTGCTAGGTAAGCCCTAGAGATGGCAAGCTTCTGACACCCCTTCCATTCCAGTCCTGAGCTGTTTTGAACATTTGATTTTTTTTTTTGAAGGTCTGTTTTGAACATATGATATCTGCTGCCTGACATGGGTGTTGTAGTTGACTGAGCCACTTGAGTGGGCTTAACTCATTTGTTAGTTCAGAGTTGAGGAAAGTCTGGATGAATCAAAATGAACTAGTAGTGTGACCAGTGTATGATGTATGTTGATGTAATGATGATGATTGTGGTACCACACAGTCCCAATCACTTTCTCTCTTTGTGTGTGGTGTGTGAAAAGTGTAGCATTAAACACCATGATGACATGGAGTCAAGTTCTTTTGCAAATTGACAAGGTCTATTAATTATTCTTTATGCATCATAATTTTCTGATGCAGATCCAAGAAGAGTCTCGAGATAGCCTAGACAACATGGAACCAAGCAAATTCACTTGAATTAGCATGTAAACAAACTGGTACACTCACCAGGTAGCTCAAGCCCAGGTCATCTACTATCAGATTTGGCTCATTTAATTAACAAACAAGCCAAGTTTGAATGGATCTTTGAACTCATTTCATAAACAAGCTGGCTCACCCAAATACTCAGCTCATTTGAGCTCATAAATGAGCTCATTTATCATTTTTTAACTATTTAAAGAATCAATATAGTCTTTTAAGCTTAAAATTTTATAGAATAATATAAATACTTGTTTAGACTGCAGTTGCTGAGATTCAGTCATGCAGCAGATAAAGTGGAGGGGCTCAATGTTTTTTTATGAAGTTGCTATGTGAGGATTAAAAGTGAGTGAGGCAGCATATGCATAGTCCCTTTCCACTGTTCGTCCCACGTCAGGAATTTGCAAAGCAGGGGGTTTACATCATACAGCATACTTAAGGCTTTCTGCTCTTCACCCAGCTCCTCCTCTACCCATGGACCGGAGCATATGTGCCCAAGCACATGCTTTTAAAAAAGAAAAAAATCAAAACCTAAGGACGCATTCAGGGAGAGAGCACACCTCCCCAGAAGGGAGATATGCTGTGCCTGAGCACAGCCCATCTTGCTAGAGCCATGCCTCACTGAGCTCTCCTTTTATGGACTTGGCCTTAATTTAAAAGGTTTAAAATTCTATAATGCATTGGGCTTTTAAGCCCATCTACTAAACAAGCTGTGCTCAAGCTCATCAAGCACTCAAATGGGACGAGTATGAATGTCTGTTTGAGAAGCTCTTTCAAGATTGAGCCCGTTTCAAAACCATTGAGGCAAGTTAGAGCATAGTAACCTTGTCTCAGCTCATTTATACTCCCTAAATGAGTTTCAGCATGTAGGAGAGATACCAGTGTGTAGCAGATTTCAAGTAATTTGCGGGATTGTAACATAAGCAGCTGACTTGTGGGGTGCATCAGAAATGGGTAGCAGAAGCATCAGGGATAAATCAAACTCACATACTGCTCCATTGGGAAGTACATGTGGTATAAGGAAAATGACATCAGTCTCAGGATGCAAGGATAAATCCTGCTCTTGATTATGTTGCATAAATTTTCCTGAACAGAAAGATCTTTCTATACCACTTCGAGACGGAGATTTTGCAGTATCAGCATTCCAAGTAGAGTGAGGCTTCCTAAGGTGCAGTCCTTGCAGGGATGTGCTGCTCTTGTCAAGGAAATTACGTATTTTCGCTTTGTTTTGATATCTGTGCATAGCTTTTCTTTACAAATGATAAGTATGGTATGATACATCTTGACTAGAGGGGGAAGAGAATTTTAGCAAACCTTTTGCTATTGTTAAAGACTGAACTAGTCAACTAAGCAAGGAAGGCCAGATCAGGTATCAGGCTCAGAGCGGTGGCCCAAAACTCATCCAGATTGGCCAGGTCTGAGCCCAATCCCCAGGCGACTCAGGCAGACAAAATTTATGTTTTTTATAGGGTGTTCGGGAACAATTTTTTTCTTAAGGTTATTTCTCCTTTGAAAAATATTTCACTGTGATTTTTTCACAATTTTTGAATTTACAAAATTTAACTTTTGACCTGTTTGGTAAAATCGAAATAATATTTAAGGGAGGAAAAAGACTGCTCATTAGAGAGGTGGTTGAGAGAGAGAGGGGGGAGGTAGAGAGAGGTGGTAACGTGTGTGAGACAGAGAGGTGGTTATGGGAGGGAGAGAGAGAGGTGCTAAAGTGTGTGTGTGTGAGAGAGAGAGAGAGAGGTGGTTATGGGATAGAGAGAGATTGGCTCTTTTGAAAGAAAAAAAATAAGGAGTTGTTTTTTATTTGAAGAAATTTACTTAAGGGTTAACTCTCCCTAAAAATTAGGAGAGGTGCTGCAAAGAGGACAGTCCCCATTCTTTCCTCAAAATAAATTTGAGAGAGAAAATGTCTAAAAAAAACGTAACCAAACACCCCATTAAGGTTTAATGTTAGTTTTGAAGAATATACAGGGGTTTCTATGCAATTTTAAGAGTCCTGCCTACTTTACTCTTTACCTTGCTCTTTCGTAGGTGGAAACCAGAACCTACGGCAGCGGCAGACAAGGAGGAGGAGAGGAAGACGAGGACGGGGAGGAGGTGGTGGTGGCGGCAACATCTACAGCAGTGATGGTGACGGATAGTGGTGTCACAGTGAAGGCAGCACTAGGAAAGTACTTTCCCCTCTTTATTCATCGTCATCATCATCTTTTTCTTCTTATTCTGTCTTTTTATGGCATGGAACCGGGGCGGTTGATCCAGCCCAATCCCACGCCAATCCACCAGATCCGGCCGATCACCACCGAAACTCGGGGATGGGGGGTTCAGGTTCAGATTGACATGCCAGAAATCTGATCAGATCGGCTGTGGACGTCAAAAAAATGATGATGAAGATCATACGGCACGCACGTCTCCGCATCCGAGAGCAAGTCGAAGACGGAAATGCCGAATAAACCCCATACCTCGCCCAATCAGGACGAGAACGTGCTTGGTGGTCCGCTACCCGATAAGGAAGCCCCTCAAGCAGAAGATATGGCCACGACTCTCCAACCGGCCATACCGAAGCCCAAATTGAGAGAAAACCCAGGAATTCGGACACGGGTTCGTCATGTCCTGAAAATCACTCTGAGTCCTAAACTGGGGCTCAAAGGCTTCAAACCAAACACCCCAGAGGCAGTGCATTGTAACCGGAGTATTCCGGGAATACAAGCGATTGTCTGAACGGCCGAAACCAGGAGATAAAGCCCAAACTGGCGTGACCATCACCTAAACCGGCGCGCCCCCTTAAACCGGCGCCCCCCCTTGGGCTTTCCTTAAACCGGCGCGCCCCTTCCTCTTTGGATCTTAATACGGCGCGCTCCCTTGCATAGCCTCTTAAACCGGCGCGCATCACTATTCATGTGTCACGATTCATGCCACTATTCATATCACTATTCACACCTTACTATTCAAGCCATTCTCGTTGTGTTGTTAATCCGGCGCGCACAATGTCGCACCGTTTTAACCCGAAGCTGTCCCATCTTGCTTTCGGCCCCCTGTTTCCCGCAGACAGATGGACCGAGAGTTGCATGAAGCAGAGAAGTCTCCCGACAGCTCCCGATTATCCGTCGGCCAAGCTCGGGAAAGTCAGAAATAGCTTGCTACCAACTCCTTTGTCGGGAGAAAAGAAAGAAAGAAGCTTCCGGGAGCTTTCTTCCCCAGATGAGCCTCCCCTGCATCCTGCACGGTTCGAGAACAAAAAGGAAAAAAAGAGGGAGAGAACTTTCTCTCGACCCACCACCCACCAGAAGAGAGCTCTCAAGAGCTCGAGAAAGAACGAGCCAGAGAAAGAACAGAAGAAGAAAAAAGAGAGAAGAGAACCAGAGGTAAGGAGAGGAGAGTCCAGCGAGAGGTGAGCTTGGGGGGAAGAGCTTGTGCTCTGTTCCCCTTCCTCGTTCATATATTTTCTCCTTCTACTTTGGGGTAGATCCCCTCCTGTATTCTGATCTTCCTTTGCTTATGGATGAATAAAAGAAAGTTTTGACAAACACGGTGTTTTGTTGAGTCTCCATTCTCTTCTGCACTCAGCCTCCCACTCATCCAGGGTCTTTGAAGCTCGCTTTTCCATAGCGTGGCCTTCAAAGGAACCCACAGAAGGATGAACATTCATAGCCCTACTGGGCAAACATTCGTCCCTTTCAACCGTATCTTAAACTCTGTGGAGTGTTGATGCCCCTCGTAGGCTAGCCCTCGGGGTTTCCCTCCATTGAAGTCTGCCGGTCACCGTTTGACACTCCCGGCTTTAAGGAGCGTACCCCAGATGCTGTGGGACTGTCTCCACTTCGCCCCCGCAACCCTCTGGTCATGGGGAGGTGCTGCCCAATTTTTGACTGAACACTTAGTCTATTTTTGACTATGCTCGAGTAAGAACCTCGCATAAGTCTGGACTGTCCATGTCTGCAGGACATTTGGGACCTGAATAAACTCTGCAATCTTCTTAATTAACACCAAAGTTTCAAGAAAATCACTTGGTCTTTCATCTTAATCCCGAATCAATCGAAACTGCCCTAATCCGGCACGCCCCAAAACCGGCGCTCCATTTTCCGGCGCGGTACCCCCCTGCACCGTTTTAGCCCTACACTCATAATCCTTTCAAAACTTTTGGGCCCTAAACCGGCGCGGTCTTAGCGCGCCGTATTAACCTCAGGGCGCGCCGTATTAAACCCTGGGGCGCGCCGTATTAAGGGCGCGCCGTATTAAACCCTTGGGGTGCGCCGTTTTAAGGGCGCGCCGTTTTAAGCCATCTCTTTAGCCTTTGCGCGCCGTATTAGCCCCCATCATGAATTCCACGCCGTATAGCCCCTGTCATAATCAAAATTTTGTTCTGGGGGCTCCGCCCCCGGAAACCCCCGCAAGGGGCGCTGTCTCCTTGACCCCCGCGACCTGACCGCGCAGGTCGATCCGCGTGCGAGGGCGCACGTTGGCGAGTTCAGGTTTCACACTTAACAATTCGCTTCCCCGGACTGTACGTGAAGAGAAAAGCAATGATGCCCCATGGTATCGGACGTGGGCCTCGGAATCCCCGACATGGTCATGATCCGAACACATCTCGGGCCAATAGTTCATCAATTTGACCCGTCCTTACCGGGATCCAACCCCGCACTCATATTAAACTTGCCGTACCTACGGCAAACATCTGTATGGTTTCATCGTTGTCTTCGATGCTTCAAATGCGGACTCTCATCCGAACAATGAATGGTCCGTTAGTGACCGATATATATATCGGGATCTAATCCCGCACTTGTATTAAACTTGCCGTACCTACGGCAGACATTCGTACGGTTTGTCACCGTCTTTTACGCTACAAACACGGACTTTCGTCCGAACAAGAAATGGTCCGCCAGTGACCGACATGCACGCATCTATGAACGTTTACGCCCCATCGCGGGGTCTGTTTAAACGCAATCCGAGGTTTTGGCTCTCGCTTCCATTATTATGAATCTCAGGCCGTAGGCCCCCTTTTCCGGTGATTAATCAAGGGTTTTCTCCTCTCCGAGGGGATGTAATTAACGTCGTAGCCTTTATGGTACGACGGATTCTCAGTCCCGACACGAACCACACAATCGTCTGATTAGTCAGATCGAGCGCACTATCGGCTTCTTTCAAACCCGCATAAATCGTCACCTAGGTGACTGGCACGCCCTCGCACTAATAAACCGAACAAACGAACAAAAGGACGAATAAACTAATAAAAATTAGCAATGTCCCGAAAGTGCGTCCACATCGGCCCAGGTTGGCCAAGCCGGGCTGATCCAATCCGGGTTTCCTTAGTTGCATCTGATTACAGAACAAATACACCAGACTGAGAATTTTAAATGAACCCTACTTCAAGTTTTAAATTTAAGGATTCTGTGGACCAATACCCATTGAGTTCAAAATGAGAATCTGAAGAGTTAATTTATTGTGGTGATCTCTTAAAAAGTGGGTATTCAACATCTATGCAGTGTCATGTATGGAGAGGAAATCAAGATTCCATCTGCTTGTCCAAAATCGGCAGGGGACAGTTGATGCTCGGCAAACTGGACCCAATTTTATTTTTCAGTAAATTCAACCCCTCCCCCCCTCCCACCAGCAGCCCGAATTGCCCAGACCATGCCTATCCCGATTGTTTCCTGATTAGGTTTAGTCAAATTTGATACGATAGGCCTACCCACTTCAGAATTCCACAGATGGCACATCCATGCATAACATTTGGATCCTAAAAACAACATTTTTCCCCTGAAAGTTAAACAGAAAGGCACAAGGCTTCCCCAAGAATGACCAAAATAAGAAGGGGGAGGGGGTGTTGATCAAATGGTATGTCCCAAATATCATCTGCAGGCCAAACACATATATACATCTAGTGAAAACAGAATGCCAGGAACATAAAGCTTCAGAAACATAGAACTTGTGGTAAAGGAAGACATCACAACAAAGGCATTGAACATAGAAGGATTGAAATAGACTATTAACAGTATTGATTATAATAGTATGAAAAATATTTTTCTAACTCTTCATTTCTTTCAATTTGATAAGAATCTTTCTCATTCTTTTTTGGTATGTACTACCAGTAAATAATTTGGAAGAAAAATTGAATAGAAGAAGCTTCTTTTATTTTTAACATTGTCTTAGTTATAGTAAATGCCGACCATCCAGCCATTTAATTGCCAAAAAGCAGCAGGAAGCAGGAATAGAGACAGAAGATCAACTTGGAATGCCACTATTATTTGAAAAGAAAACGGCACTTGGTACTCTCTTCAGGTATTCCTCACATGAATACCACCCTCCTAAAACAGTTATAGCCATCACCATCTCACAATGTGATGTGGACACTCAATGGATGATGAGAATGTCAGAAGGACATTAAGGAAAGGCATTATGAAGGATTTAACTCCCATTTTTGAAGCTGTAGTTGGCTTTGAAGCTTCTCCTCACTTACCATTTTATGATAGTACTTGCCTCCCTTCGAGAAGAAAAGGAAAACACCCCTTACCAAAACCTACATGGTTTTATCATCAAAAGGCAGCATATTGTGCAATAACTTTTCACCCTCTTCCAATATAGGACTACTTGGTTCACTCATACCTCAGCCCCCAGTCACAGTTCAGCTCTATGCCATGGTTAGTTCCACACTGCTGTGTTCCTCCCACAAGTACTCCCCTCCTAAAGATAGGCCTTTCCTACTGTGTAACTCATGACCGAACCCCCACAGGCCTACTAACTTCTGCCTAGTTCATGCCTAACTAACCAGTATCATACTGAAGGGTCCTATTCCTTCTTTTTCTAAAGTGGTGCGGGGATCCTATTCTAATACCGTAGTGTAGTAACCCAATCTAACCCTTGTGAGATATTGTCCGCTTTGGACTAGCCCACGCAATTTTATCTCCAAAAGGCTTCACAGAAGTTGTGGATTGAAGACTCACATGTATAGCCCAACAATCTTTTCTCACTTTCCAATGTAGGGCTAACCTGAGTAACCATTATCACAGCCCCTAGACAGAGCAGCACTCCACATTGTTGTATTTTTCATCCTACACATGGGTAGCGTCTCCTACTGCCTATCTCATGATTGAAAACTTGTCATTATATGCTTGATGTGTCCCCATCCCCCAACTTGTACCAGGTATGTTTTCGTAAAACTGATGGCAGAGGTGCATAATCCTTTACACTATAGAGATGTACTTAGTAATGTGGTACTGACTAGACTATGTAGTTGCACACATGGAGGGCTTCTTGATGATGAAGTGATAACTGACACCATGTTTATAAGACTTAAAAGCTGCTCGGAGTGCTACCGATTCTAGTCATATAGCTTGCAGCCAGGACTACGGGAGGATTATGCTTACTTGCAATCTGAAGGCTAGAAGAGAGGAAACGGTTGATAATGTTGAAAGTGAACTCTGATAAGTAGACAATGTACTGGACTAGAAAATCAGCTATTCTATGAGGTATATGAATGTTTGATTGTTCAAGTTGTTATGAAAAAGAATGTGTAATGTCCTATCAGAGTAGCACAGTGAAAACTGAGGGCCTGTTGGGACACAGTCATGATCTAGAAAGTAAGCAATATGATGGTATGGAGCTACCACGGTGTGTAGCTGCCTAGCTGGTAGCTGCTACAGTGATTAGGGCTAAGGGAAGACTGGATTGAATACTCCCTGATCAAAAAGAGAGGAAAGACTATTACACTATATACGTAGGATTCGGACTCATAACTTATGAGGTATACTACACAGGCTGGACAAAAGCAGACAATACTTCACAAGAGCTAGATCAGGTCATGACAAACATATACTGTGTGGAAAGGAGATCGTGATCATCATCATTACCACCACTGTCATCTTTGCCAAATACCAATTAATTGATGTTAGGTCATGGATTCTACCTCCTGTTCACTCCAACATGTTGAACGGATAGGAGATAAAGAAAAATTAAAGTTCTTTTTTTTTACAACTATAATCTCCCTCTGTTTTTTTGATAGTGAATAATCTCCCTCCGTTAGTTGTTTAGTAGTATTGAAGTGTGAGCAATCTCTCTTCCCCTCCTTGATTGTAACCCTCTGTTTATTTTTCCTTCTCTTGAAAGGCAGTACCACGACCTTTTATAGGCAACAAAGCTTAAATTAAAAGTTTAAATACTAGAGGCCCCAAATTCTCCAGAGGGGTAATAACATCCCTGTCCACCATGGTCCAAAAGGCTGAACCAAATCCTGTGTTGGACAAAACCTGGATATGTTGCTGGTTGGCACCCTCACTTTCTTTTGACATCCTACCACTGTGCAACAGCAACCTGTCTCTATGTTGTGGCTGGGGAACAAAACAATTTTGTTTTCAATTTCAAACATATGGTGGTAGTAAAATTTAGTTGCAATCTTCAGATTACTTTGTAACGAGAAATTGTTTTAATTGATATCTATACCTTGTTGCCCATCTTAGTTCATTTTTGTTCAGTTTAACCATTCGTTTGGAAGCTGATATGATGGAAATATTAAAAGACTAAACTTTTAAATGTAAGGATGTGTAACTTTTTCAAGAATGTGGGATGGCACCACATCAGATAACTGTTTAAATATTATCCCGAAAAACTCCAAACCTTTTGACTCCAGAAACCACCTCCAATATGTGAAGAAACAAATAAAGCAAATCCATCCTGAGTGAATCCCATACATAAACATAAACCCATTACCTACCATTCCATAAGTGAGAAGACTTATTACTGCCACAGGTACGACTCAAAACGATAAGCATTGATTCAAGCAGAAAACAACTACTCAACACATAGAGAATAAGATCAGCACTGAATTTGCACCAGCAACAAGCAGTAACCTATGCTTGATTTCTGCATTCAAGGAATGCTGGATCAGATCAGCCGATCCAATCAGATTTCTGGCTGGTTGATCAGACCCCGACTCTCTAATCCCTGTGTTTCAGTGGGGATCAGCTGGATCGGATGGATCTGCCTAGGATTGGGCCATAAAAAAGTTAAAAATAAGAAATAGAAGAGTAAGAAGTGAAGAAGTATACGTAGAAAATAAGAATAAGAATGAAGATGGAAAAGTACTTACTGGTGTCACCGTCACTGTGATGCCACCATCTGATGCCGTCACTGCCGTAGATGTCGCCGTCGCCACCTCCTCCTCCTCCCCTCCCTCTTCTTCCTCCTCTCCTCCTCTTCTGCTGCCACCGTACGTTACGGTTTCCACCTACGAAAGAACAAGGTAAAGAGTAAAAGTAGGCAGTCTTCTTAAAATTGCATAAAAACCCCTGTACATTCCCTAAAACTAACTTTAAACCTTAAATATATAAAAATCGGCTCGGCCTAGGTGGCCTGGGGATCAAGCTCAGATCGGATTTTTGGCCACCAATCCGAGCCTCCTACCTGATCTGGCCTTCCTTGAGGCTGTATCTACCATGGGTCCATGTACAAACCTATATCCTTCCAGATTCCAAAACAAGTGGCCAGAACAGAATCTGAGTTGTTTTATGCTTTATCTTTCTACCCCCATGTGTCTTAGCATCCCAGTCAATTCTAAAGATGATCATGTTCTGCTTTTTAGGAATGTGGAATTCTTCATTACTATATATCACATCTCCCAAATACGTGGGCACCGGAAGTCTTGTCTCTGGTTCATCAGTATGTACTGGACAGCTGACTTCCACCTCCATTCCTCTTAGCATGTCTTCAGTTTGCCAATGTTCATCATCCAGAAGAACACTTTAATTTCATCCAGTTGAATTCTTCAACTCAACAGGATCTTTGACAACACAGTAAAGCCCTCCTATGTGGCATCATGTGATATGATTCTACGTAGAATGTCTTCATAGATCCCTATCCTATACCCTATTCCACAAGAAAGCATCTTCTACTCTACACCTGGCTGGACATGAACTCCTTTATAATGCCTAGATATATAAACGGAATTCAAATTTTGTGCAGCAAACTGTTTCTGACTTAAAAGACAGATATAGATGTTATAGACGTTAACTGTCTCACAGAATTGGAACAGATATAAGACATTGGCAGTAGAAAATCTGTAATTCATTTCTACTAGCTAGCCCACAAATAGAAATATCATAAATATTAACTATAAAGTACAACATATATCAAAAAAATCCAGCAGATTGCCAATACTTTAATCCAACCATAAGATGAAATGGGAAACCAGGTGTAGGATTAACCTGACATCCATGCCTGATAGTTATAAAAAATGGAAGCGTACTATAAAGCTCTTGTACCTTCACCCATTTTGGATTTAGAGTTGAATGTTAATTCCTTGTCAGAATTAGAACCAGAAACAGCTGTAGCAGATTCTGGTTACACGGCTTACACCTGTTTACTGGTCATGTCCCATCTAAGGATAAATAACAAATACACTTCACTTTGCTAGGAATACCTTTCAGGTTATATACCATAACAAAAAACTTTCCAAAATACCAAAGCAGGTGTAGCATATGGTATCTTCTTTTGATGCACTTTCCCTTGAACATTATGCCAGAAAAAAATTCATAACTTCGTCCTCCAAGTTTGAGTTCATGAGATAGAGAGAGGCATATCCTTCAAAATGAGTGGATTCTTCAATCTTGCAGCAAGTTACGATTAGTCCTTCTATCATAATCATTTACAATTTTTTTAAAAAGGTTGCATTTTTCAACGAAAATTCAGTATACGTCAAACATTCTGCAAAGCAAAATCCCAACCGGAGTGGAATCCCACTTGTACTAGAATGTTATCCATCTTGAGTAGAGTGGAGAACTACCACAGCCACCTTAACATGATTAGCTTATCATGGCTTATCTCTCGCTGTCAACTGAATTGACCCATGTAGTTACATAATTGATTTGCATTATTTGTACCAAAACTTAGTTGACACAGTATGCTGATTCTCAATCTACGAACAAGCTGATTGATAACTTAGTTAAACAAAACTTCACCCTTTCCAACAAATAAACAAAACTTCAGAGGATCATTTTCTTTTTCCTTTCTTGTTACACGGAAGCAACATCCATATTTCAAAATTCAGTTTCCGCCCACATCTTGCTTCCGGCTCTGACTTTGAAGCGCATCACTCATCCAAGCAAATTTCTTCCTCTTTTGCATAAAAGTAGATTCAGCCGACATATAGATGAGAATATCTTCTAATGAGCTTGAGGAGAAACAAGTGGATTACAACGAAACGAATTCCAGCAAGTATTTCCACAATCGATCTGACATGACAAAAAGCGTGACAACCACCAAAATCCCCATGGAGCAGAACCGGCAGTTTGTTTAAAGAACCAACCAGGCGCTCCGCAATCATACCCAGATCTACATAATAAATGCCATAAAAATTCGCAAAGCAGGACAGAGCAGGCGAGCAAACCGTACGATTCCGAAGACCCTAAAAGCGAAACACATAAAATTTTCATGTACCGAGACGACAGCCCTGGCAAACAAGCTCAAATTGCACAAACGCAGGAAGACAAACACGGCACTTCAGAAAGCATCCAAGTTAGGGTTTTTTTCTGACGGGACGCAACGCAAGTGCTGCAGAATTCCAAAATATTTCAGACAACCAATGAGTAAACCAGAGTAATTCCACGGGAAGGGGGTGAGCAGAAACTACGAGTACCTCGGAGGAATGCAGAACTGTGGATTATACTAGGGAGGGAGAACGGAATCAAACATCAAACAGAGGGTTGAGAAAGGGTTCGCCTCTCCAAACTGCTCCTCCGCCTTCTCCTCATCGTGAGATTATCTTCTCACCATTCTCTGCCGCTGCCTGCTGCTCCTCTACAGTTCTACTGCTACTGCTACTGCGCTCTCTCTCTCTCTCTTTCTCTCTCTCTCTAGATGAGGAGCCCCAGAGGAGTCACGGTTACCGTCCCGCTCATCGGTTCCATAGTACGACCACGTTCCCGAGCTGGGGGACTCCGTTGGGGACCGGTGCGGTGACAAAAATATCTGAATTTTGAAAAAAAAATAAATACGTTAATTGTACTTTTATCTCATTTATTCTTTATGGATAGATCGTGATTTCATTGGTAATATCTTTCAGATCTTTATAAATTTAAAATTTGCAATTTTTATAGTCCAAACACATTTTGAGTCATTTTTAAATATCATTTTTTTTATAATTAACTTTAAAATCTTGATAATTTGGTATTTTTAACCTTATTTTTTCCCATTCTTGAACTGGGAAGTCAATATGAGTGGAAGTCCAGTCATAGGTACTATTTGAAAACATTTTTGCTTAAACGATTTTGGTCAAAATCGGAATTTGTTTAGGCATAGCTTTTAAACAACATTACCTAAAGGATAATTAAGAAATTATAAAAAATTAATGAATATATTGATTAGTATTATAAATTTATTTTAATTAATATATATGTATAAATATTACTGCTATAGTATTGGAGTCTACACTACACCGCTCATGTCCTATCAATCTCTCTCGTGTCCTATCAATCTCAACTGAACCCATGAAACTTAAAAGATGAACAACACACCATTGACGTGTTAATAATAATAATTTTATTTGTTGAACTACTTTAGATATAACAAAGTTGATATTGAATGCTCACCTAAACTTATGGCGCCATTTCAACGTAGCACAGGCGACCTATCTGCCAATTAAATGCATGCCTACTTCATGCGCGCACATGCGTCAATGATGTGAAACTACACATTAAAAAAAATACATCCACTCATAAAAACATTTGAGGGCATTGAACCCATAGTTCTGAGGCATTTTTAGGTCCATCTCATGTGAAGTATCACGTGCATGACGTCTACGTCTCGTCGTCGTGGTGGTCCCATGATCTATTTTTTAAAAAAGAGTTCTATGTTCGATCCCGAGTATCACCCCTCTTGAAAAAACAAATACATCTTGAAAAAAACATATCATTTACATGCTATTTCTAATGCATTTTTTGCGAACAAATTCGTTTTAAAGTCACTTCTCCGTGTGTGTTGATGTCGTGTAGCATTGACACTTCTTTAGTGGGATCCATGTACTTCGTGTCCAAATGGCGTCATAGAATTAGACGTGCCTTCCAAGTGAGTCTTGTTGCGCAAAGCAATACATCCGATAGAACTCTAATAACAACAGATGTGAACTGAGAGGTATTAATAGACCTACCATCTAATAAAATTTAAACGTCCATTTACTTATAAATTCTTACCCTTTTTTATAGGTACTTTTTTTTTAGAAGAGGCTAGTCATGATTGAACTCTAGACCTCCTCTTTGAAAAGGGGGAAGGTGTCCACTAAACCATCGAAGGACGATAAATTCTCACCTTTTTTACTTTTTATTTAATAGGAGATATTACTCACTTTTAAAAAAACAACGTTTAAATGTCCATTTCAAGAAAAATGACACATATTTTTATGATTTATATGAGTTATTTTATACAGTATATACAAAAGCATCATCCATATGAATCACGAAAAGTAGTTATTTTATGCATAAAAATTATAGTAAAAAGAAATATTAAGAAAGCTTGCAATTGGACTCTTCTCATCGGTCATTGTCATATAAAAAAGTAAAATATTTTTATAAAAAAATAATTATTATAAGTGAATTTATAAAAATATATTTATAAAAATATATTACTATACGTATCACTGCGCAAAATTAAATAGTACATAGATGTCACGTAAGATCATCTAATCATGTTTTTTTACAAATTTTTGACAAAAAATAATATAACTGTAAATAAAAATGTCATATTTACACGATATGATTTTATAAAATGATGTAATTGCTAATTCATTTAGAAGAGTTATTTTTTGACAAATTTAAATTTAAAAAAGATTTATTTATAAAAATCTCAAAAATCAAAAGGAGTGAGGGGAAGGATCTCAACAAAAATATAAATATAAAACTATCTTTTCATGTATGTATTAGAAATATTAATTTGTCAATATACATGTCGATACATTTATTATAAATTGATACAGAATGGATTAGGTGATTGAGATAGATCATTCTTTTGATCACCGAAATCTTCCGTCATTAGAATTTGGTAGGCCCCAACAAATTTCAACTAACACATCAACTCTCTAGTGATAAAATTAAGATTCCATCACACTCACCTGATTTAAATAACATACATAATACATATCAAAAGTGTATTAAACTAGTTTAAGTGTCCATGCAAATGCCCAGTTGTAAGCATATTAAAATATGTTTATTTACATGATGATTTATGCTTCTTACCAGAGTCATAACTACCAAAATGCTAATTTTCAACACAATTCAAACAACTTTATTAACGTAATACCCTTAAAACCTTTGTAATAACCCCTATACCCCTATATGTATATATATAATCTTTATGCTTCCACTAGCATAGTTTTTATAACTTAAAGGTCAGATTTCAACGGAATTTACCGTGCCATCGGGTCGAGATGATCTAGTTCCATGACGACACACAAGATGATCGACGTACTTGGATCTTCTCGACGACATTGGCCGAGGAGGAGGGAGGAGGCAATGGCCGAGAGAGAGGTTGACGAGAGAGGAGGAACTCGCGATGGAGAGAGGAGGGGGAGGCCGCCACAGTCGTAGGCGAAGGCATCCCCGATCAATTATTAGTCGGCCAATTATGTGTTACATGTTAACTTCTAATTTCATGCTTTCGTGACTATCATTTTTATTTAAGTTTACTTATTTGTATTTATTTAGATAAATTACTTAAGCTGCGTCTCAAAGTTCTTTGAAGTATGTTTAAAAGATAATGATTAAACTCTTTGTTAAGTTTTTGTTTCAGTAATACTTATTTATCTAGATAAATTGTCTATGTCACGTTATGTTTTTATCTACGGAATATTCATTCGGTAATTTTAGATATTTCTAAAATATGTTTAGAATTTTAGTTACCTTGTTAATTTAAAATATGTTCATGGTATTTATAGGTTAAATTTTAGAAGCTCAAAGCTATAAGTTATATAGTTATATTTGAAATACTTAGCTGAACGATATTCCGACAAATCGAATTGGGATGGGACAGCCGTTTATTCCCCTCGGATAATACTGAACCGAGTGAACTCGGATGCAGTGACAACTGGTCGGTTTAGTTGTCAGCCCTAAAAAACACACGCGTGTAAATCAGGGATTGTCGACCCGGTCGACCCGGTCGAGGTCTGAGTCCGGTCGGGTCACTCCCATCTCGATTCGATCCGGTCCATATTTAAATAAAAAATATTATATATATATAATATACATTTATAATAATAGAATAAAATAGAAAATATATTTTTTATATGTATTATATTATTAAATTAATGGGGGTGACTCAGTGGCGACCCACGGCCTGATCGACCCGGTCTCAACCTGAGTCGGGTCAGATCGTGCGGGTCAGAGTGACCCGCACCGAGTCGACAAACCCTGATGTAAATACTTTGAACAAAGAACTTATGTTAGATAAAAAAAAGCGTTTACAAAGATGAAATGTGCATACTTTTTTCGGCAACTGAAAATGAAGTCTGCTTAAAACTTTTAGCTCCATAAGATCGGGCTTAAAAGTATATCAAAACACTTGTACAAAGACGACTTTGTTAATTTAGTGGGGTTAGCGACTTAGCACGTTCGACTCCGGTGAGTCGAATGCGTTAATCAACTCCGATTAGACATATTATATGTGAGAGGAGCGGTGGAGATCATACCATTTTCTCTCGTCGATTAATTTAGGCCGTGTATCTTAACTGAAAAATAAACCGGGTCCAAAGGCATAGCAAAACTCAAGTCCATCAATGCACAGGTAAGATATGTTTAAATTTTTTTTTTACTTTGAAAAAATTACCAGGGTTTTCTTAGTGGAGGTCGAATAGTTGATTATAATATTTTGCTCAAGTAAATTATTTGACTTCTAACCAAGGTAGAGTCAAGATATCATACCCACCGTATCAAAATCTCTCTTTATTTATCCAATAGGGTAACTCACCCTATTCGCCTCTCTTTGATAGAGAGAGATATAAAATGAGAGTTATTATTCTTATATTAATTTATCTCAGAGTTTAATTTTATTTTATTTAACGGATAATTGGTTATCCTTTTAAGATAAACCAGAATTAGTTATGCCTCACCTCTTAGGATAGAATAATATGTCCGAATTAAACGTGAGTTATCTTTCAATCTGATTCGATTAATTTTTTTGACTCGTCTAACTAAAAATTAGATAAATTGAGAGTTATAATCGGGACAAACAAACGATAGATAACCCCGATCAAAGTGAGGAAAGCCTCAGAGTTCTTCTTTTAAGTCAAGTTCATCCATCACAAAAATCGTAAAAAAATACATCCCAACTGATCACAAAGCCTGACTACACCCATGTTGCGAGCATTTCATATGTAGCATTGCAAGCACTTAATTTTATCATGGTATCCAAATAAATTTGCACGAATAAGCAAATCTCCCAAAATTTTCATTTACCAGGAACCATGCCACTCCTAAGCAAACCGTTTCACTTCACGACCTTGAAACTTCCTCCAAACAGAGCCATTCTGGCCCATTCTTGTTTTGTCAGAATCCTCAGGTTCTCTCCTCCAACTTCATAGAGAAATCACCCAACAGAGCTTATCATGGGAGGCGTTCCATGTCCCCAGAGCAATCTGGAGAAACACAGGTTGTACACCAAACAAAACCGCTGTTTTCTGTGATCGTCTCCACAAGCGGATTAAAATCGAAAGATTTCAACACCTCCTGCGATCCCTCTATCCCGACCTTATCCGGCTTTTTGACGTGGACGGTCTTGATGGCATTTCAACTCTCGATCCGTGAACGCGCGATCCAACCAATCAGAGCTCGCCCGGACGAGACAACGAAATCAGTGGCCGTCGCAACTATAAATCGCTAGGAAAATTCTCGATTGCCGTGGTCCCATAAACTTCCGAGAAATTCGAATCATTTGAGAAAGTTCGTGGTGGAAGCTATGGCTGCTGCAGAGGAAGCCCAGGTCCCGACCGTGACGGCGGAAGCGGCGTACCTCGAAGGCGAGGCGACCGCGGAGGCGGGGGCGGCAGCCGCCGACGTGCCGTTGGATGCCGCCAAGCCCGTGGGCGAGGAGAACCCGACGAAGCCGGCGAAGGAGAAGAAGCCGCGTGCGTCCAAGGCCCCAAAGGAGAAGAAGCCCCGCGCTGCTAAACCTGCCTCCCCCGTACACCCCCCCTATTTCCAGGTAGCGGATGGCTCCTGCTTCTGGCGATTTTGTGTTGTTTTGGTGCAGAGTGGAAGGGATTGTGATAGGTATCTCTGTTGTGTAGAATGGGTTTTGATGGATGTGTCTGTGATGTGGGTGATCAGATGATCAAGGAGGCAATCTTGGCGCAGAAGGAGAAGGGCGGGTCGAGCATCTACGCCATCGCCAAGCACATGGAGGAGAAGTACAAGTCTGTACTGCCGGCGAACTTCCGTAAGACGCTGCTGCTGCAGCTGAAGAACTCCGTCGCCAAAGGGAAGCTTGTCAAGGTGAAGGGCTCATTCAAGCTCTCCGAGGGCGGGAAGAAGGAAACCGCCGCGAAGAAGCCTGCCGCTGCGGCCAAGGAGAAGAAACCCAGGGCGGCGATGGCGGCGGCGGCGGCCCCCAAGACGGCCAAGGGCAAGGCGGACGCCGAGGAGAAGAAGAAGAGGAAGGCGCCTGCGGGTCCCAAGCCCGCGGCCGCCACCAAGGCCAAGGCGGCGAAGTCGCCGAAGGTCGGGGTGAAGAAGGCTAGGAAGGCCGCCCCTGCGAAGCCCAAGCAGCCCAAGTCCATTAAGTCCCCAGCGGCCAAGAAGGCAAGGAAGGCTACCGCAGCCTGATGGTGCCGCCTCTGGCGTCTGGAACGATGGGGGTTCCCATAGATATTTTGTTCTGTTCGAGCTTGTAAATAGAGGTCTCTAACTTGTCCTTCTTGTTCTTCTTCTCTCCTGGATCTGTCGTCTTCTGGTTCATCTGCATGTACATGGCGGGGTTGGTCACAGTTTGTTGTCTTTATCAGAAATGAGAACATCAGCAAGGCTTTTGGCTCTCTCTCTCCCTCTTCAAGTTCGATTCTGCGATCACTGCGCATCTGTTGGTGACTTTGGAAGTGGGCAAACCTCTCTTCAAATCACCCCACTACCGTTGTAGAGTTATCCGTGAATCTTGCCAGAAAAATCTGGCTTTTGCTTCCGAATTAAGTGAAAGGCAATGGAAGAAAATGCTTCGTTGCGGTGGTGTTTTGAATCCCGGATTGGATTGTGCTCTGTAATTTTAAAGGGTGACCCGGATTGGAAGATACAATGTGGGAAAGAGAAATCTTATGAAAGACTGGAAACGATGAAGATAGATTGTTTGCGGGGAATTTGTCGGAATGAGGTCGACCTAATCTATTGTCTTCATATACGTGTTGTAGGATACTGGGGAGTAACCTCCGAAGAGGTTTCTTCTGTTCTGGGAAGTCCCAAGATTTTTTTATCTGAAGTTGTAGCTACGTCTGCTTTGCTGAATTCTGTGTAGTCTGTGTCACCTACCTTTTCTAAGTGGTTTCTACTCTGCTTTGCAGCATATATTGGAAGTGCAAGGCGCATGCGCATGGCCCGTCGTTTCCGACGTTGGAAAATGGAAACAATTGAGTGGAGGTGGGATTCAATTGTGATAGAAATATTACATGGATTTTTTGCCCCCTGCGTTCTGGGTGGATCTGTTTTTCTGTTCTCATCATTGATGGCCATTTGTTGACGTTAACATGTTAATGCTCATGCAATATAAATATTTTATTACATTAGTATTCAGTGATAATATATTATATTTATACTATTATGAATTAAGGTGACGGTGCAATAAGATGTTGGTAACACATTAGCTAACGTGTCAGTAACTACTGATGTCCTTTAACGGCGGGAAAGTAAAGGGGGTGTGAAAGTGATTGATTTCTTCACGGAGAGGTGAAAATAATGTCAGAGATTTGATAAGGGGTCCTTAGTTATATTATTTACACTTGGAATTATAAAAATATTATCCTTACATATATTTTAAGTAAATATAATTTTATCTCTATAAATGGAGTTGTAAAGGAGATTTTTACTTTTAACCCCTCTAATCTCTCATAATCATGTATTAGTCTCCGCAATTTATGTATCAGAGTCCACGAATTCTTTCAACCCTTAACGAAATGGTTGGTTAGGGTGTGTTATTATGATTATACGTCTTTATTCTAATTTGACAGTAAGATTTTTGTACTAGGAGCCGATTTAAGTTAAGATCTTTATTCTCGGGTTAACTCGTTTTACCTTCTCACATAATGAATATTTTACCTGACTCTGATTATGATAAGTACTAAAGTAAAAATATGAAAACACAAGAATAATTCACCTCAAGTCCACCCGAGTTAATTTATCCTACTTTGTTATCAAAATGATCACATGTGATTAGTAGATGATAAATAATAATAAATATGTCGTCACATTAGCGGGGACTATTATATCTAGAGGGTTGGGAGAAGTAGGGGTGAGCATAAATCGAACCAAATCGAAAAATCAAACCGAATCAAACTGAACCGTTCGGCTTGGTTCGGTTTGGAGTCGAATTCGGTTTGGTTCGGTTTCATAATGTGTGAAATCGAACCGAATCGAATAAATCGAATTAAAATTAAAAAAATTAAAAATTAATTACATACATATAAAAGCATACAAAATATAACTATGTTTATTTTTATTTTTCTTTTATATACATATAAGTCATTAAATTTATATATATTGTAATAAAATATAAAAATTCGGTTTGAAACCGAACCGAAGCGAACCGAATTTTTTTGATTTGATTTGGTTTGGTTTGATAAGCAAATCGGTTTGATTCGATTTGAAAAAAAATGATCTCAAACCGAACCATACTCACCCCTAAGGAGAAGGGTCGCCGTAGGAGGGGAGGGGGTCGGGTAGGGTCACCGATGAGGGTGTTTGGGTTAGGGGCAAGGATGGGTCGTCGAGAGAAGAGGACGTTGGGGTCGCGAGTGAGTGGTGGTGGAGGGAGGGGGCAGCTTCTCCCCCGTTAGATTTTAGGTTAGTAACCTTCTCTCTGTCACTTTGTTAATCGGGTGGATCAATGGCGATCAACTCACCTGGCCTGGTCGATTGGCATATTTCACCAAAACATCCCAATTTTACACGTGAATTCCCGCTAGGACCGATAGTTATCAAAGCCAACCAAAGTTAAAACTGACGAACAAGGGAGAAAATTGAAAGGACACTGTCGAATACGTCATCTTATTTCGTTACCAAAACGGCCCTTATGTCAAGAGTGGGTAACTCACCTTAATTTGTCCACTTTTTTTTTCTCTCTCCACCTCATCCTGATTAGACTTTTAAAATAAAGAAGGATTAGATTATCTTGACATATGAGAGTGTACTCGGGCGTTATTTATTTTCACGTAATTCTTTGATTTTAAAATCATCAGTTTTAAAATATGTGTATTTTTTATTTTAAGAGTGGAAGATCTTGTTTGGATGTTGTGATTTCAACTTGTTTGTTTTCTCTGGTTTTGGTTTCCGGTGGATATGAACCATGAACATAAATAAGATAATTTTAGTGCCACGTGGATCAAAGTAATCTTATTTACACTATTTTACAATTAGACACATAACCAAAAAATATCTTATAAAATAAAATAATTATGAAATTTTACGGTGTTTTATTTTCCGTGTTGATTAACTTCTTTTTACGAGGAAATATATATCTCACACATATTAGACATAGGCAAGACTTCTCAAATTAATTTTCTTCTTTCCCTCCTCCTTTCAAACAAGGTTTGCCGATCGTTCTGGGAGAAACCCAATATTCTGTCGATACATATCAGTATGGTCATGAGAGAGAGAGATAGAGATGTGAGAGTGGCGAGACGAGGTCCTCCGGGGAGGTCGATCTGGGCACTAGATCACCGTGGATGGAGGGGGGTAGTGCAACAACAATGACGGAAGTGGGAGCATGTAGGAGGGCTTAGTGAAGTAGCGATGCGAAAGCACGGCTTGTGATAGGGGGCCAATAGCACAGTGATGGGAGTTGGTGGTGGCACCGCCTAGAGATGGGGAGGCCGACGGAGGAGGGAGAGGTTGAGAGGAGAGAGTGGAGGGAGAGGGAAGAGGGGATTCTCGGAGAAATAGTAGAAGTGAAGAATGAATTCACTTTTAATGCTCCTCTGAGAATCAATCATAAAAGTAAAACGAACGGTACGGATATCAAAGGCGACAGTGGAGGAGAGGTTAAAGCATAGATGTTGTAGGGAGGAGGAGGCGGCCGCATTGGAGGGACGAGGGGGAGACCCATACCACACGATAGAGCGGGTAGGCGATACAAAGAAGGGTGATTGAGGGTCTCTCGCCCGGTTCTCTTAACTCAATCTCTGTCTCCAAGTATTGTCCACCTCTCTGAGCACTTTCCTCCTCTCCGAACACCCACCACACTTCGCCTCCACTCTACATACTCTCTCTCTCTCCCCTCCTAAACTTCTTTTCTGTTCCTCTCGATCGCTACTGACTTAAGTATCGGAGGGTTGTCCCTCGGGTTTACTCTTAGGGCTCCTTCTGACGTGTTGTCTAGTAGTTACATATTTCCTCAGGGTGGTCGGCCGTTCTTGTCACGACCTGTACTCTATACCGTCGAGGTGTTGTTCATCTCTCTGAGCATTTTCCTCCTCTCCAAACACTCACCATGCTTCGCCTCCACTCTACATGCCTGCTCTCTCCCCCTTAAACTTCCTTTCTCTACATGCGCTCTCTCTCTCCCCCTAAACTTCCTTTCTGTTCCTCTCGATCGCTAATGACTTAAACATCAGAGGGTTGTCCCCTGGATTTACTCTCATGGCTCCTTCTGATCTGCTGTCTAGTGGTTACAAGTTTCCTCGGTGTGGTCGGCCGTTCTTGTCACGGCCCATACTCTATACCGTCGAGGTATTGTCCACTTTGACCTACCGACCTCACAGTTTTATCCTTTTCTAATAATGGTCGACTTCAGAATGAGAGACTTCCTGGGAGATCACCCATCCTAGTGCTACTCTTCATTAAGCACGCTTATAGGGTGTTTGGTTGCTCTTTTTTCTCTCAAGTTTAAAAATAGGAGTAGGAAACTCAGTTAGACGTGTTTGGTAACCTATCCCTAATTTTTAGGATAAAATTTCATCCTTTGAAAAGTTCTCTCAAAATAAAAACAAGGGTCGACCCATTTTTTTTAAAGAGCTCTCGTGACCCGCGTGCTCCCTTCCCCCCTCCCTTCTCCCCTCTCCACTCCCTCTTGATGCGGGATGGGACGCGACTCGACGCCAATTTGAATGCGAACCTAAAACTCTAGGCAAACTCGCGACTCGTCCCTAGCGAGGGAAATATGCGGACGTGCGCCGTTGAGAAACCGGCAATGAGTTAGGGTGGTCAACTCTCTTTTTCGTGCCCGGATTGGGTCACGGGACAGGTTTCGCTCTCTCTCGCAGCGGTGATTAAAATACTTTAACGAGTTAGGACCTATCACATGCAAGCAGCGGCATATAGAAATATATGTGAGTAAAGCAAATGCCAAAGAGGGGAGCGAAAACGATACCTCCACGTTACCGGACGTGGGGAAGGCGACCCCGGCCAAGACTCATACTCCCGGTATAAATGAATTAACAATAATTACAGAAATGATTTTATTGCCCACTCCATGCAGGGAGGTAAAGGGCTACACGTGGGCCCCGGGGTAGCGAACTCGGGTTGACGGGCAGCAAGTCGGAAGGGCTATCGGGCCGGAGGCGGGCTGCTGATCCGACTCGGTTCTGTTCCGACTCGCTGGACAGCAAGCGAACTCGGCTGTTGGGACGACGGCTTCCGATGGACTTCTGGTCGAGGCGGTTGGCTGGGACGCTGGTGGAATCCCTCTCTTCGATCTTTGAACTCGGCAGCGGCCGAATCTGAGACGGTGTATTTTCTGAGGAATTATCCGGCGGACTGCTCTTGCTGGCCTGACTCGGAACAGATCTGCACGCCTCCACAAAAATAATTGTTGCGCCCAGATCCGGAGGCGGATCGAGGCGAGATCGACGCCGTTGGACAGAGGACTCAAAGGGCTACAACATAAATTAATTTCACAACCATCCAACAATCGGATTGGAAATGAAAAACTCTGTGGGTTGTAGTTGTTTCTGGCTCGGAATCCAGATCTGACAGGACAGAATGTGATCTGCTTGAAAATGAATTTGGACCGACAAGAAAATGGTAGATATAGGACTTGGGAATTTTATGGGTGATGGGGTGAGAAGTGAGGATCACGCATGAATTTTTTTGGGATTTTTCTGACGTGGTTTGAGGGGTGGGAAAAATAAACTAACAGACTACTGTCCCACAGATCTGCAGATTGGCAGACTGTCGAGGGTGGAACTAAACGATAGGGAAAAATAGCAAACGTAGGCTGATTGGCCTGAAACTTTTTGTGGAAAGTGGGAACAACATGGGGAACTCACCCTCCAATTTTGAGCTCAATCAGATCATCTTATTGGGAGATAAAAATCGGGCTTCAAGCTTCTGTCCAGAGGTGGACAGAACTCCAACGATGTGGCGGTGGTGGTGCGACGGCAGCTCGATGGCGGCGGCGGCGGCGGTGATGAGCTTCTCACTCAGAGAGGGGATGATAATGAGATCTCACATCTCAAAAAATTGGCAGCAATCTAGCTGCAAGGGGTTGGGAGAGAGGGGGAGGGATGCACCCTTGGGTTTCTCCAAGAGAAAACTCACTTTTTCTTTCAATAATTCTTGTGAAAATGACAAAATACATGGGTTTTATAAACCTCACTAAATGACCATTGCTACCCTCAGATCTAGGGTTAGGGAGGGGCAATTAAGGGATAAGAATATTTAATTCCTTCTCCCATGTGGTCAAAGAAAATACAAAATTCAAAAAATAGGTGGAAGGGGGGGCCCATGGCAAGTGGGCATCTTGGACTTTTCTTGGTCCAACTTTGAAAGGTCTTGGTCTAAGCCCACCTTGGACTTTGAACCAGCCCCATGGGCCCTAGAGCCTAAGTGGACCAATGGAAAAGAAGGTGAGGGTCCCGCCGGGCCAACACGGCCTTTTGCAAAGAAACTCACTAAACCATAAGGACTCACACTTTGACTTATAGTTGCCATACAATTGTAAACCCATTTAACACAAGGGTATAAATGCAAATAAAAAAGTCAGTGGCCTTGCTTTGATGTCCCCATCAATTCTCCATGGGTGGGAGAAACTCGACCCCGTCGAGTAAGGGGTGCGGCTGCTCACGTGGCTCCTGTGGATTCGTCACCGTACCAGGTAGTGCGGGTACACTCCACTCCTAGTAATCGTCACATGCTCATCCCGTATATGTTCTATATGCTCACGCTGCCGCGGGAATGAGGCTAGTGGTGGACACTCCGGGGTGGGATCACTCTCAAAGGGAGGAGACTGCTCGAAGACTCACTGGGAATCACCGATGGGTCCCTGTGGGTGACTAGATCCGAGACATTGAGGTAGAGCTGATCCCAAATTCTGGCAAGTCTACAACGTACGCATAAGATCCTACTTGCATCCTACTCGAAAGAGACTGACGCCGCGAGCGTGCATTAGACCGACTTGACTCAACGTATGCAGACTCTCACAGATTGTATGAAACAAAGACTCACACATGACCCTAGGCAAACTTAGACACTCATAGTAATACGATGACTGACGACAAAGAGATACAAACACAAGGGACAACTCGGTGAGAATGACGGACACCGTCTGCATATACCAAGTGTAAGGAAAGACAGACCCACAGCTTAAGGTCGCGAGGTTCAACTCTCGTCAACCGTATCCGGTTGGAGAAGACTCGTCCTCAGGTACAGAAATGTGTGAGGACAAGGAGGTGGGTGATGGGAAAGTCATCCGGACGTTTGGTGTGAAGCATGGAAAGCGGGAAGTCCGGACGTTGTCTCTCATACGTGTGGCATAAATCAAACCATACCGCGTCAACATAGGGTGTCGACAGTGGTACGATAGTGACTAGTGGTTGCGCCACTGTAGGAGAGACGGGTAAAAGTGGGATGGTGTGGACGCACTTTATATTAAATATGTTTGGTTCATTCGTGTTATTGGTTTATTAAGTGTGTGGGTGTGCCAGTCACAAAGTGACGATTTATTGTACGCTCGATCTGACTAATCAGACGATTGTGTGGTTCGTGTCGGGACCAAAACTCGACGCGCCATAAAGGTCACAGCGTCATTTACATCCCCTCGGAGAGGTGAACACCCTTGATTAATCGCTGGGAATCAGGGCCTCATGGCCAAGAAATTATATCGAGAGAAATAGGACGATAGCGACCTCGAATCAATCGGAAAGCCCTATGTCTAGGGAAGCAAGCATTCGAAACATGTCGGTCACTCAGGGGACTATTTAATATTCGGACGAGTGTCCGGCTTGAGGGCAGTGTGCTCGTCACGGGAAAATCGGAGCATGTGCATGCCGGGGTACGGTAAATTTATTGTTCAGAGGGATGAGAAACATTCAGTTAAATCCTGGTTAGAGTGGTAGGGAATCAGTGAGTTTATTGGCCCGACGCAAGATCGAATCAGGACCATTCCGGGGGTGCCTCCCACGGTCCAAACGAGTCTTGTGTGGGCATCATTAATATTTCCGGTGCCGAAGGGCAGCGAGAAAGTGTCCCGGGATTAGATTCCAAAACAAAGACGTGTACAGAGATAGTTGGCTATAGGCCCAGGATGTGGGTCAGACAATGACCATGGTTGGGAATGTTCGACAGTCCGCCATAAAGATGCAAGTGTAGACCATGTTCGTCATAGAATGCATGTGAGGAATTTCGATTTGGTTTTCTTCTATTCATGTAGACCATGTTCGGGGTTATATTCGACAGTCCGTCATAAAGATGCAAGTGTTCAATTATTCGGGCTCTCCATGGTTCGTTGTTATTTCTGCGAAGCTGTTTCATTCTGTTTATTTGTCGTTTCCTTTTGTATTGTTGCTCTCCTTTTATTGTTGTTGTTATTAGGCTAATTCTAATGAAAATTCGGCAGCATCTCCCCTAGACCCGGATGGTAAGGGGAGTAAAGGGGAACACGCCCACAAGGAGTGGCGACACCCGACAACTTGAGGTGTGTGCCAAAGGCAGCAGCGCCTTTGATAAAACTTCAGAAACCCCGGGAAGACCAACGAATGGGAGACACCTCTAAAACTGGCTGGGGGTGCACCGGGTAAGAAGAGGTGACTGGTGTGCCGGCTGAGAAGCCTCAAGGGGCATACCGGGCTAGAGGGGACAGAGGGTGCACCGGCCAGAGCAGCTGTGATGGGCTGAGGGTTGTGCAGTACTCTGTCGGCTAAGGACGGGCTTAATCTATACCGGCCAAGGGAGACAGGACTGCTGCACTGGGCTGAGGGTGGAGGCTGTACCGGTGAGAGGGCTAGAGGGTCTGTGTCGGGCAGGCCAAGGCTGAGGCTATGCCAGGCAGGAAGAAGGTCTGGTGCACCGGGCTGGGGTAGCCAGGGGCGTACCGGGCTGGGGTTAGCTCAGGAGGACGGAGATGAAGGGAAGGAATGGGCCAGGGGCCTTGATTCGGTCAGTCCAAGGGAGGCTTCAGTCAGGAAGAAGAGAGAGGGTAGCAAAGGTATTGGGCTCGTAGGGCTCAAGGAGAGGAAAGGGGGAGCTCCCCTTGGGCTAAAGACCAAGCGTGAGGTCAGGGACAAGGATACGTGACAAAGGAGGGGGGGAACCTGTGCAGAGCTCCACCGGCAGTAGGCAACCCGAGATGGCATTGCGGTGAAGCATTGCCCAATGAGGCTGACAGGTCGGTCTCATAGGAGGACAACATTGGCGTGAAGGGTCCAAAACACTGGAGAAGTGGGAAAGAACACAAACAACCAAGCACATCGTAAAAAGAATGACTAAGGGGAGTGGGAGGGAAACTCAAACAGGAAACATTTCCATTCAATAGAAATAAAATGACCAAGGCTGGCCACACATATTACAGAGTGCCTTGAAGCTAAACTGAACACAAGGAGGAAGAAGAAGGATAGGAGGATAGAGGATGAAGAGGAAGAAACTGGGAGGTAGTTGGGGTAGAGGAAGGGCGATGGCTCCAAGCTCTCCCCCTACTCTCTGCTACACCCACTCTCTCTCCTTCTCTTACTCTCTCTTTTTCAGTGGCCTCCGGGCGGTCTCCGATGCCGGAGTGACCTTCCTCTTCCTCTTCTCACTTCTCTCTGCGCTCGACCAGAGCTCTACGTCTGTGCCTCTATCTCTGCGTCTCTCCCCGTTCGTCTGTGTGTCTGTTCGCCGTGGTGCAGGGGGGGCTTTTATACCTTCAGCGGCAAGAGCTTTCGAAGGCGGGAACGATTCGACGGGCATTGAATGGGAGTTGACCTCTCCCGTCCTTGATTGCAGGGGATAGCCATCGTGCCTTTAGGAGGGAGTGACACCTCAGCAAGCCCTGCCTTCTCCCCATTGCGCGCCAAGGATCATAGGGCATGGTGTTAGATTTGATTTGCCAATTGTGCCGGGTGAAGAACACACCAAAGCGTGCCGCTGGAAGGCTGGACAGCTGTGCCGTTGGAAGGCTAGAAAAGAGTGCCGCTGGAAGGCTGGAAAAGTGGGCTGTTGGAGGGGTTTGAGGATGTGCCGCTGGGGGGCAGGAAAGTTGTGCCGCTAGAGGACAACCTGGGTGTGCTGCTGAGAGCCACCAGAGTGTGCCATTGTAGGCTTAAAAGGGGTGTGCCGCTGAGAGGCCACCCCGGGTGTGCCGCTGAAGGGGCCAGGATGGGGTGTGCCGTTGAACGGCTACCAGGGGTGTGCCGCTGGGGCACTTCAAGGGCGTGCCGTTAAAGGCCTTGGATGGAGTGTGCCGCTGGCAGGCCTCCATGGTGTACCGCTGAGGGGGGCACATGGGGTGTGCCGGCCAGGGTGTTGAGGGTGTGCCGCTGGAGGGCACTTGAGGGTGTGCCGTTGGAAGGGCATCACGAGTGTGTCTTTGGAGGGGCTGCCACTGGTGTGCCGTTGGAAGGGCACTTGGAAGTGTGCCACTCGAAGGCACTTGAAGGTGTTTCCTTTTCTTCTTTTTCTTCTTTTCATCTTCTCTTTTCTTTTCTTATCTTCTTTATTCCCCTACATGTAAACATGGGGTGAGAATTTTTTAGTGTCCACAAATGCCCCCCAACCGCAGACGGCGCGAGAGAGGGACGAGAGAGCGGGGCCTACGGGTGCAGACCGACTGAGAGGTTTATCAACATGACGAGGAGAGCGGGGTTGCAAGAGCCGAAGGATGTTGGAAGGCAGCTACAGAAGCTGAAGTTGTTGGAAAGCGAGCCACGAGGGCGGAGAGAAGGGTTTCATTCCTTTAACGGTCTGGACGGCTTGTCCAAATCGAAAGCGGTATTCGTCACCCAAAGGGACGGAGAGAAGAGTTTGTTGATTCAAAAGGGACATTCGTCATCCGAAGGGACGGGGAGAAAAGTCTATTCATTCCAATGACCCAGACGAGAGGGTCCAAATTGAAAGGATTGTTCGTGACCCCGAAGGGATGGAGAGGTGGCCAAGTCGCTGACACGGGCCAGTGTTTACGTAAGGAAAAGGGGATGATTCCTTACCCGAATGGTAGGCTCGGGCCAGGGTGAAAGGTTATTTTGTTCTTTAATGCGTCGGGGGTACCAGCTGTATGAAGGGTCTTTTAATTCTTGGGCTGGACGTAAGGTCCGAACCAGAGTGGAGAGAATTTTTTAGTTCTCTAGCAGGACGGAAGATCCGATCTAGAGTGGGGAGAATCCCTTGTTTTTGTTCTCTAGTCAGGCGGAAGGTCTGATATAGAGTGGAAAGAGTCTTGTTATTCTCTAGCCGGATGGAAGGTCTGAGCTAAAGTGAAAGGGATCTTTTGTTCTCTAACCGGACAGAAGGTCCGATCTAGAGTGAAGAGAATCTTTTATTCTCTGGCTGGACGGCAAGTCTGAACCAAGGTGAAAGGATCTTTTTGTTCTCTTGCCGGATGGAAGGTCCGATCTAGAGTGGAGAGAATCTTTTTGTTCTCTGGCTGGGCAGCAGGTTCAAACCAAAGTGGAAGGAATCTTTTTATTCTCTAGCCGGACGAAAGGTCCGATCTAGAGTGAAAGGATCTTTTTGTTCTCTAGCCAGACGGGAGGTCCGATCTAGGGTGGAAAGAATCTTTTAGTTCTCCAGCCGGACGGAAGGTCCGATCTAGAGTGGAAGGATCTTTTAGTTCTCTAGCCGGACGGAAGGGCCGATCTAGAGTGGATAGAGTCTTTTCGTTCTCTGGCTGGGGGACAGGCCCGAACCAAGGTGAAAGGATTTTTCTTTTGGTTCTCTAGCCGGACGGAAGGTTCGATCTAGAGTGGAAGGGTCTTTTTATTCTCTAGCCGTACGGAAGGCCCGATCTAGAGAGGAAAGAATCTTTTTGTTCTCCGGCTAGACGGCATGTCCGAACCAAAGTGGAAGGATCTTTTTGTTCTCTAGCCGGTCGGAGGGTCCGATCTAGAGTGAAAAGAGTCTTTTTGTTCTCTAGTCGGACGGAAGGTCCGATCTAGAGTGGAGGGATCTTTTTGTTCTCTAGCCGGACGGAAGGTCCGATCTAGAGTGAAGAGTCTTTTTGTTCTTTAGCCGGACCTAAGGTCCGATCTAGAGTGAAAGGATTTGATGTTCTTTAATGCATCGGGAGCACCGGCTGTGAAATCCGAACCCGGGAAAGTGGACCGCAAGGGCCAGAATCGGTGTTGCGGAAGTAGGCCGTGAAGGCTGAAATCGGGGAAGCGGTCTACGAGAGCCACAGTCGGGAAGCTGGCTACAAAAGCCGACATTGGGGAGCAGGCTGTGAAAGCTCAAATTGGGGAAGCGGGCTAGAGAAGCCGAAGTTGGGAGATTAGCAGATCGCAAGGGCAGGAAGTAGGCCACGGGGGCCAAGATTGGGCTCCACGAGTCAAAACTGGGAAGACGGGCTACGATAGCCAAATTTGAGTTTTATTATTATTATTATTTATTATTATTATTTTTTAATTCAAGCATGCAGGCATTCGTCAGTAGGCATAACATAAGTATACACAAGGTAGCTCCCTCTATAGGAGATGTGATAAGGACATTGCCCATAATTCACAGACACGGTGCGAGTCGGAAGGCACAACTAAGGGGTGGTGCACCCGTCAAGAGGATATCACATGTCTTGCATGCATAACTTAAATTCATGCATTTCACCCGAGGCAACTCTTTGTGGAGTGGAGGAGCAGACGTGTGAGCAAAAGGCCCTAAAGATAGGGATATGCATGTTTTCTAAGCAACACTCGAGGATTACTGTAGTGCCTACATATGCATTTCAGACTCTCGATTTTGGTAGCTTCGCACAGCCCCCATCTATTTATTTTGGTAGCGGATTTCACCGTTCGGCGCGAGTCTCCTCATGTGTCTCAATGAGGATTCTCGGCTACTAGGCTTTGTCTGTTGTGCCCCTTGGTTTTGATGATAGCAAACACCATTAGCTTCATCTACTATATAGTGCATATGAGTAATGTTCATGTCATGCATAAAGTCTGTGCATATCATCGCTCATGGGGATTAAGGTCCGTGCATGTTTGCGTCTCACGTAGCGCATTGTGTGTGTCTAAGGCATAGACACTCGGTGCTAGTTCCTGTAGCATTTCATATAATCTGCGCATATAGAGCACATGAGCAACTCGGTGCAGGTTCTGGCCCACGCTAAGTCGGTGCAACTGTCGTGCGTGTAAGGGTCAGTGCATATTTGGTGTTAGTCTAAGTCGGTGCAGCTTTTGTTGCTAGCACAAGTTGATGCATTTTGCTGTAGCTCAGGTCGATGCATACTTTGCATTGGGCAGATCACGTCGGTGCAAACCTTGTTTTGAGCATATACGTCTTAGCACACTTAGAGTCTGTGCAAGTTTTGTCTTGCAGTATATCTCCAAGTCAGTGCATATCTAGGCACATGCATGTTCAAGGGACATAGTCGGTGCAATGCACTGTAGCACACTTAGGTAAAGTCAGTGCATGTTTTCCTTTCGTTCATGTCAAGTCGGTGCGTATTCTGCCTCTCATATAAAGAAAGTCGATGCACCTTTTCAGTTAAGTCTGTGCATGCATAACTCAAGTCGATGCAACTTTTTGTTGTTGCACGCGACTAAGTCCGTGCATGTGTGCATCTTACACAACAAAGTCTGTACATACTTCGGTGGCATGTCTGTGCATCTTTTGTACCATGCACACAACGTCTGTACATTCTTTGGTGGCATGTCTGTGCATCTTTTGTTCCATACATACATAAAGTTCATGCATATGAATATTAAGTCTACACACTGTTGCCTTGACGACTTAGCAAGTCTATACATTCTCGAACCAACTCTGTGCATCTTTCTACTATCCTTATATTGCTTCTAACTGATATTAAGTCTGACCTTGACAGGATATCTGCTCGAGGAGTTTAAGAAGGGCACGTGATCCAAGAATGGAGGATGTGCCAGGATCGTGACACATGTAAAGCAGCGAGTTGAAATGCTTCCACGTGGTCAAGGCGCTAAGGCAGGAATTCATGGAAGACACACGCCCACCTATCTGCTGCTGCTATAAAAGGGAGACTTCTCCATCTTGAGAAGGATGATCGTGAAAATACTTCAGAAGAGAAGAAGCAGAAAGAGCCTGCATGATCCAGAGAGAAGAGAAAGAGAAGAAAGAGAGAAGAAGAGAAGGAGAGAGTTGAGAGAGAGGAGTCTGAGAGAATTACTTTGAGAGTTTGTTCCTCAGTCTCTCGATTCAGATACCAGAGCTGAGATTGCTCATTGTGAGCTACATTCCCTTTGGGGGTTTCGTGTTTTTCGTTAGTTTCTTCCTTATTTTCTGAAACCTTGTTTTCAAGCTGTGTCAGTGGAGCAAGCTGTGAAGCTCAGCGGTTTGCGGAGGAGGATTCCTCTGGACGGGTGAAGCTGTAAGTCCCCAGCGGTTTGCAGAGGAGGATTCCTCTGGACGGCATAAGCTGTAACACCCAGCGGTCTGTAGGGTTTTGACCTCGAAGCTGTGGATCAGCGAAGCTGTGTATCAGTGGTAGAAGCCACATTCCGATTTGGAGTGTGGGGTGGACGTAGATCTCAGGTTTGAGATCGAACCACCTTAAAAATCCCTGTCTACTGTGTGATTGTCGTGTGACTTGTGTGCATCTTATTCATCTCTTCCATCCGTAGTAGATGCATGTTTAGGATCGTTTAAGTTCATATCTGCTAGAGTTGGTATTCTATGATCGTGTTCGTTTATCCTTCTGCCGTCCAACAGTAGTTTGTTTTAATTCTGCACTTGAAACTATTGTAGTTGGTTTTATTGGGTGACTGATCTATTCACCCCCCTCTAGATCGTCTATAGAGTGTTATCAATTGGTATCAGAGCCTAACTCTTTTTCAAGGACTAACATCCTAAAGAGGAACAGCCATGAATGCTAAAGGAATGACAGCAGAGGGACATTCAACCTCCAAGCCTCCGTACTTCGACGGCTCTAACTAAGCCTACTGGAAGAACAGAATGCAGGTCTTTCTGAGGGCGAAAGACTACGAGATCTGGAGGGTAGTGAGCAAGGGACCGTTCGAACTGCACGAGAATGAAGAGGCTTGGACGAGAGAGGAAATTAGAAAGTCTACTTTGAACTGGAGTGCCGTCAACTCTATTCAGTGCGCACTTCATCCCACTGAATTCTCCAGAGTTTCATCTTGCAAAACCGCCAAGGAGATGTGGGACACACTGGAGGTTATCTACGAAGGGACCTCACAGGTGAGAGAGACCAAGGCAAATATGTTGGTCTCTGAATATGAAGCATTCTGGATGAAGACCGGTGAGACCGTTACTGAGATGTATGCTCTTCTGACGATCATAACTAACGGTCTGAGGAATTTGGGAAAGAGCTATTCCGACTATGAGATTGTAAGGAAGATCCTGCGATCTCTGACTCCTGTTTGACACACAAAGGCGACAGTGATCGAGGAGTCAAGGGATCTTCAGAGGATGAGAGTTGACGAGCTGATAGGTTCTCTAATGGCATATGAGATGAACCTTCCCAAAGTTGAGGAGCTTGAGAACAAGAAGAAACCAATCGCGCTGAAGGCTAGCTCCAGCAGAACAAGCAGATCCAGCCACAGTGGATCATCAAGCGAGCAGAGCAGCCTCTCTGGGTCAGAAATCGATGGAGACCAACTTGCTATGCTGACCTGAGAGTTTAGGCGATTCTTGAGAAAGGAAGGCAGAAATTTTGGCCGAAGATAATTCAGCGGCCGACGACATAACAGGTATAGGTCTAACCCTGCGAAGAAACCTGATACTAATGTTTGCTATCACTGCAAGAAGGCCGGTCATATGAAGGCAGATTGTCCAGAGCTCCAGAAGCAAAAGGAGAAACTAAGGAAGAAAGCTGGAAAAGGAAAAGCCATGATTAGTACTTGGAGCGATGAGGACGAGGGCACACTGAGCACCACCTTAGAGAGGGAGGATGAAGAAAAGCCCGTCTGCCTGATGGCCAAAAGTGACAAAGAAGAAGAAGAAGATTCCAATGAGGTATCCTCTCCCTTTGAGCACTATACCATTTCTGATTGGGAGGATGCCTACGGAGACTTGCTAGATAAAGTGGATGATATTAGAAAGGAGAACATGCATTTGAAGAAGAAAGTAAATTTTCTTATGAATGATAAAACCATGTCTGATAAAATTGCATGTCTGCAATATGAAAATGATAGTTTAAAAATTTCATGTGCTGAATCTGATGATTCGAAGCATGCTTTAATAGATTCCAGAAAGGAAAATGAATGGTTGACGAATGTTATTGATGATTTGAAGCTGAGAATTCAAACGTTTGAAAATGAAGCAAAAATTTCAAATGAGAAATATGAAGATGTTTTGTGTGTGAATTCTGAATTAAAGAAAATTATTGAAAATTTAGAGAAAGTAGATGTTGATAAAAGGAAAATAATAGAAAATATGACTCAAGGTTCAGATAATCTCAATGCTTTGTTAGGGTCAAAGGTGAATTTCAGAAAAGAAGGTCTCGGATTCAACTCAACTGCCACGGAGAGCTTTGCCGTGAAAACCATATCATTCGTGGCAGAGAAAAAGAAGGGACCTCTCATAAAAATGGTTAGTGAAAATTCTGTCTCTAAAAATGTTAATTCGAAAATGTCCAGTGCCAAGGACAAGGGTAAACAGAAGGTCGGTGAGCCTAGAAGATCCTGCCCTTCACCCAAAAGTAAGTCTTAGGTTCGGGGTCAGCCTCCAAGCAAATCTAAACCCCAGGGCAAGGCCACCAAGTCTCCACCACTATCATTTGTCCAGAAGAAGACCCAACATAAACCTGTACAGAAGTCTAGTGGGTCAAAATTGCAAGGGAGACCTAATGCTGCTTGGGGCCAGACCAGCCATACTCACCAGCCCAAGGTCCAGACCTATTACACTTATCCTCAGAAATAGCCACAACCATTCTATAGGTCTGGATGGAATCAAGTCCAGGGGAGGTCTAGATATCAATCTTTTCCCACTCACTGGCATATACCTTAGTTTGCTAGCTGGGTTGGTCAGTCTAAGACATGGGGTCCTAATAGACAGGTCTTCTTTGGTCAGCCTAGGACCACTACGGGCCGCAATTATCTGAGTACCTATTGGCCTGGGCACTGGCACAAAAATAATCATGCTGCTAATAAAGATGGTGCTAGAACTCAACAAAAATCACAGCACCAGAAGAAGAAGGTTCAATCAGTTGGTGCTGAGAAAAAGAAAAATGATGAAAAGAATGTTAGGAATTCCACTAAGCCAACTATGTCTAGACAAATGTGGATTCCTAAACAATTGTTGTCTTGCTTAAATTGTTCTGTTTCTGCTTCGGAGCCCAAACAGTTTTGGGTTCCAAAATTCTCTACTTGATTGTGATTGCCGGTATGCCTGGCAGCCAGGAGCAATATGTGGTACCTGGATAGTGGCTGCTCCAGGCATATGACAGGAGACAAGGCCAAATTTTACATGTTGACTGAGAAGAATGGAGGTCTTGTCACCTTCGGAGGAAATACAAAGGGTAAAATCATCGGGTCAGGTAAGGTAGGTAAGTGTACAACCTGCTGCATTGAAGAAGTCCTAATGGTTGATGGTCTTGCATATAACTTACTTAGTATCAGTCAGCTCTGTGATAAATGACACAAGGTAGTCTTTGATTCTCATTATTGCAAAATCTTTGAACTTGATTCTGATGTAGTTAAATTTTCAGGAAAAAGAGTGAATAACATTTATTTGGTAGATTTAGATGATTTAGCTCATTCTAATCTTTGCCTCACTACAAATAAAGATGATTTAGCATTTTTGTGGCATCGTAGATTAGGCCATGCCAGCTATACTGTTTTGCATAAATTGAATAAACATAGCATGGTTAGAGGACTCCCTGAAATCTCATACAAGAAGGAAAACAAAGTTTGTGATGCATGCACACAGTCCAAGCAAACTAGGAAGTCATTTAAGTCTAGAACTGAAAAATAAGTTGATGATATTTTTACTAAACCCCTCGGAAATGAAAGATTTATATATCTAAGAAGAGAACCGGGGCTTTGTAAATTTCAGCAGGAAAATGACTAATTTCTCTCTTGAATTATCTTTTGGAGTGCTTGAAATAATTATGTCTCCCTGTTTTTGAACTTGTGAATAAAGTTATTTGATAGTAGAATAATCACTTGTGCACTGAGTATATAAGTTGATGCACGTCTTGCACGTATTATCTCTGAAGTCGATGCATAGTTGGGCATATAGTCGATGCATTGTTATGCATATAGTCGATACATGGTTGTGCATATAGTCTATCGATTGCCTTATATAGACTTTATGTCGATGCATGCTTTACACATAGTCGATGCATGTTTTCACCGGGGTGTATAAGCTTTCAGCATGAAGTCGATGCATCTGGTGTTTTAAACAGCATGAAGGTCGGTGCATCCTATGTTCATGTTGCATGTAGGTCGGTGCATCTTGCATATCACATATGTCAGAGTCGGTGCATCTTTATACCATCTGCATACAGAGTCGGTGCAACTTGAGTTAATGCATCATGATGTCAGGGGGAGTGTTGTTGAGTCAGATCTTTGTTCAACTTCTCCTATCCTTTCCTCCTTTTTCAGATATATTTATCCATTGATATCAGTCCATATAATCTTGCAAACCTTTTTGAGCTGCTCCTATGCGTCATTATCACCTTTTATGAATTGGTATCATTATCACTTGGTATCACTTTGATTGGATAATAATCTTGCTATCGGTTCATTACAGTAAGCTGCAGTTATTGCAACTCTTCCTTTATAAGAATCATGGTTGCTTCTTGACTGAATTGAAGGTTTAACCTTAATAGACTGGAGAGTTCAGAAACTGTCCATCGGAAAATAAGGTGTTCGAAATTGTTTATTGCTCTTAACTTTATTTTCACATGGTTAGAATAGAAAGGTCTTCACTGTACCTGAACATAACAGGCTTAGTGAATTCAAGATGCAGAAGACTAGAGTGTGTATTGTCTTTAAACAGTCACTCTAAAAAATCATAAGGGCAGCAGAAATAAGATCATAAAAGAAAAAAATGAACAAAGTGGCAGAGCAATGACTGAATTACACTGAGAAACTGAGGCCTCCATCAAAGAAATGGAGAATACCTTAAGTCATGAAGTGATTCAGATTTACTATGTATCCTTGATCAAATCTACATGGGTAGTTTCACTAAGTAACTAGGGGTACTGGCCTCTAATCAAGGTGTACCCTTAACGTCAAAGGTGCAAACTGTCTTTGTAGATTTTGACATGAAATAGATCTAGTAGTTTATGCCTAGTAACTGGGGTACCTGCCTCTGATCAAGGTGTACACCTAATGTCAACGGTATAAATGCCACTGATCTGTTCACTAAGTTCAGAATCAGAAAAATCAATGGTGAAAAAGGAACTGTTGTAACCCTTAGATAACAAAAGTCATTGAGTGTCAACTATTTAACTTCAATACAAATTCAAGTGACTTTCCTTGATATTCACTGTTTCTGAAATCAGTAGGGTACTGTCCTGACTCAGTTTATTACGACTATGTGTTTTAGATTCATTGCTATAAACGGAGTCTACAGCCCTATTTCCGGAAGTCAGTTGCTTTACTCGATGTTCTATAATTGTTAAACCTAGATTTAATCAAGCATACACAATGTTGACTCTTATATCCCAAGGGTTGATTTATAACCTACTCATTTCCTGAACCATTGCATGGAATGTTATTTCATTCATCCTCCCTAGTTTCCTTATCTTTTACCTTCCTCCTTTTTGCTGAAGTCAAAGGGGGAGAATTATTGTTTCTCGTCAAAGGGGGAGAATTAGGGGGAGATATTATGTCAAAAGGGGGGTAGAGAGTAATACACTCAGGGGGAGCATTTTATAGATGCATTAGTCTACATATGTATTATCCATTGGTGTGGTGTTGTCATCATCAAAAAGGGGGAGATTGTTGTGCCCCTTGGTTTTGATGATAGCAAACACCATTAGTTTCATCTACTATATAGTGCATATGAGTAATGTTCATGTCGTGCATAAAGTCTGTGCATATCATCGCTCATGGGGATTAAGGTCCGTGCATGTTTGCGTCTCACTCAGCGCATTGTGTGTGTCTAAGGCATAGACACTCGGTGCTAGTTCCTGTAGCATTTCATATAATCTGTGCATATAGAGCACATGAGCAACTCGGTGCAGGTTCTGGCCCGCGCTAAGTCGGTGCAACTGTCGTGCGTGTAAGGGTCAGTGCATTTTTGGTGTTACTCTAAGTCGGTGCAACTTTTGCTGCTAGCACAAGTTGATGCATTTTGCTGTAGCTCAGGTCGATGCATACTTTGCATTGGGCAGATCACGTCGGTGCAAACCTTGCTTTGAGCATATACGCCTTAGCACACTTAGAGTCTGTGCAAGTTTTGTCTTGCAGCATATCTCCAAGTCAGTGCATATCTAGGCACATGCATGTTCAAGGGACATAGTCGGTGCAATGCACTGTAGCACACTTAGGTAAAGTCAGTGCATGTTTTCCTTTCGTTCATGTCAAGTCGGTGCGTGTTCTTCTTCTCATATATAGAAAGTCGATGCACCTTTTCAGTTAAGTCTGTGCATGCATAACTCAAGTCGATGCAACTTTTTGTTGCTGCACGCGACTAAGTCCGTGCATGTGTGCATCTTACACAACAAAGTCTGTACATACTTCGGTGGCATGTCTGTGCATCTTTTGTACCATGCACACAAAGTCTGTACATTTTTTGGTGAATGTCTGTGCATCTTTTGTTCCATACATACATAAAGTTCATGCATATGAATATTAAGTCTACACACTGTTGCCTTGATGACTTAGCAAGTCTATACATTCTCGAACCAACTCTGTGCATCTTTCTACTATCCTTATATTGCTTCTAACTGATATTAAGTCTGACCTTGACAGGATATCTGCTCGAGGAGTTTAAGAAGGGCACGTGATCCAAGAATGGAGGATGTGCCAGGATCGTGACACGTGTAAAGCAGCGAGCTGAAATGCTTCCACGTGGTCAAGGCGCTAAGGCGGGAATTCGTGGAAGACACACGCCCACCTATCTGCTACTGCTATAAAAGGGAGACTTCTCCATCTGGAGAAGGATGATCATGAAAATACTTCAGAAGAGAAGAAGCAGAAAGAGCCTACACGATCCAGAGAGAAGAGAAAGAGAAGAAAGAGAGAAGAAGAGAAGGAGAGAGTTGAGAGAGAGGAGTCTGAGAGAATTACTTTGAGAGTTTGTTCCTCAGTCTCTCGGTTCAAATACCAGAGCTGAGATTGCTCATTGTGAGCTACATTCCCTTTGGGGGTTTCGTGTTTTTCGTTTGTTTCTTCCTTGTTTTCTGAAACCTTGTTTTCAAGCTGTGTGTCAGCGGAGCAAGCTGTGAAGCTCAGCGGTTTGCAGAGGAGGATTCCTCTGGACGGCATAAGCTGTAACGCCCAGCGGTCTGTAGGGTTTTGACTCCGAAGCTGTGGATCAGCAAAGCTGTGTATCAGCGGTAGAAGCCACATTCCGGTTTGGAGTGTGGGGTGGACGTAGATCTCGGGTTTGAGATCGAACCACCTTAAAAATCCATGTCTACTATGCGATTGTCGTGTGACTTGTGTGCATCTTGTTCATCTCTTCCATCCGTAGTAGATGCATGTTTAGGATCGTTTAAGTTCAGATCTGCTAGAGTTGGCATTCTGTGATCGTGTTCATTTATCCTTCTGCCGTCCAGCAGCAGTTTGTTTTAATTCCGCACTTGAAGCTGTTGTAGTTGGTTTTATTGGGTGACTGATCTATTCACCCCCTTCTATATCGTCTATAGAGTGTTATCATTGTCCTTATTATAACTCTATTGTGGATTCCACCGTTTGACGCGAGTCTCCTCATGTGTCCCAATGAGGATTCTCGGCTACTAGGCTTCGTCCTTACTGGAATTCGCTTCACCATTTCGCGCGAGTCTCCTCATTTGTTTCAGTGGAGATTCTCGGCTACTCGGATTCACGTTTCTCTCTGTTTTTTTTTTGCATCATTTTTTAATGGGGGTAGGCAGTTTTTCCTCACGATTACCTTTCACGCGAGTGCAGGAATTCAAGCATCCGTAGAGTGCTATGAAGAAAGTCGGGCAATCCCTATGGTCGAAGACCATTGAACACATTGAGTGCGGAGTGGGGGAGTGCTGCCTCAGGTTTATTTTGTGAGTTGGACTTAGCAATTTCGTCATGACTCTTCCCCTTGATGTGTGCACCCGCCATAATTGGGTTCCTTTCATGCATATGCCGCGACGTACATGCATCCGGAATTGGGGCAGCATTATTTAGCAAGGAAACATGGTCCTAGAAAATTTCAAGGAAGTGCTATTCTATATTATTAGCAAACATGCAAGCAAGGCAGCCAAGCAAAATTTTTGTCTCTTTTTTTGGTCTCTTTTTTTTGTGTAAGAGCGTACTATCGTTACGTATATGTATCTTGTATGTGCATATAGAATCAATGCAGCAGCCAGGGTGCTGAGGAGAGAGGCCGCAAGGGCCGGAAGAACATTGGGGAAGCGGGCTATAAAAGTCGAAGTTGATATTGGAAGTGGGCTACAAGAGCCAAAATTGAGGAGAGCGGGCTGCGAGAGCAAAATTCCGGGAAGCAGGCTACAAGAGCCAAAGGTATTGGGAAGCGAATTGTAAGAGCCAAAGTTATGGGAAGCGGGACGTGAAGGCCGAATTCTGAGAAGCAGGCTACAAGAGCCAAAGGTATTGGGAAGCGAGCTGCAAGTCGCAATCGGGAAAGCGGGCCGTGAAGGCTGAACTCTGGGAAGCAGGCTACAGGAGCCAAAGGTATTGGGAAGCGGGCTGTAATAGCCGAAGTTATGGGAAGCGGGCCATGAAGGCCGAATTCTGGGAAGCAGGCTACAAGAGCCAAAGGTATTGGGAAGCGAGCTGCAAGCTGCGATTGGGAAAGCGGGCTACGAGAGCCGAGAAGCAGGCTACAAAGGCCAAAGGTTAGTGAAGCGGGCTACAAGAGCCGAAATTGGGAAAGCGGGCTACGAGAGCCGAAATTGGGAAAGCGGGCTACGAGAGCCGAAGTTGGGGAGCAGGCTACGAGAGCCAAAAATCGGGGAGCAGGCTACGAGAGCCAAATCGGGGAAGAATGCTACAAGAGCCAAAATTGGGAAGCATGCCACGAAGGCCAAAGGGAAGTGGGCTATAAGAGCCAAAATGTTAGGTAGGTGAGCTACAAGCCGAAGTTGAGAAGCGGGCTGCAGAGAGCTGAAGTTGGGATATTGAAAAGTAGGCTAAAGTGCTAAGAGATATTAGGAGCGGGCTAACAAGCCGAGAGATATTAGAAGCCAACTATAAAGCCGAAAGATATTGGAGAGTGCGGTGGGATGGATGGATTAATCCTGATAATGGGCCTTGGCCGAAATGGCTGAGCCGAAGGGCGTCGGGTAGCGGGATATGGGAGCTGAAGAGAAGGGTCCCCTTTTGTTCTCTGGCCAGGGAAAGGGTCCGAACCAAAGTGAGAGGTCTATTCTTTTGTTCTCTGGCCGGGAAGGATCCGAACCAAAGTGAAAGGTTGATTCTTTGATTCTCTGGCCGGGGAAGGATCCGAACTAAAGTGAAAGGTTTATTCTTTGATTCTCTGGCCGGAGAAGGATCCGAGCTAAAGTGAAAGGTTCATTGTCTGATTCTCTGGCTGGGGAAGGATCCGGATCAAAGTGGAAGATTTATTCTTTGATTCTCTGACCGGGGAAGGATCCTAACCCAAGTGAAAGGTTTATTCTTTGATTCTCTGGTCGGGGAAGGATCCGAACCAAAGTGAAAGGGTCTCTTGATTTTGTTGGGTGGCTAAAGGCCGTAGGTGGAGTTGCTTGTTGGCTCGACATCTGTCGGCTCGAATGCCGATGGTTGAAAAGCTGTCGACCCAGAGGTCGATAATCGGATAGCTGTCGACACTGAGGCTGATGATTGGATAGCTGTCGGCTCAAGAGCCAATAATTGGGATAGCTGTCGACTCGGAGGTCGATAATTGAATAGCTGTCGGCTCAAGGGCCGATGACTGGATAGCTGTCGACCCGGAGGTCGATAATTGAATAGCTGTCGGCTCAGGAGCCAATAACTGGATAGTTGTCGGCCTGGAAGCCGATAATTGGGAAGCCGTCGGCTCAGGGGCCGATGGTTGGGAAGCTGTCGGCTTGAAGCCCCGATGGCTGAATACTTGTCGGCTTGAAACCCCGATGGCTGAATATCTATTCGGTTTAACGCCCCGTTGGCTGAATATCTTGTCGGTTTAATGCCCCGTTGGCGGAATATCTTGTCGGTTTAATGCCCCGTTGGCAGAAGGCTTTGTCGATTTAACGCTCCGTTGGCAGAAGGTTCTGTTGGTTTAACACCCCGTTGGCGGAAGGCTTTGTCGGCTTAGATGAAAGGTCATGACGCCGACCACATGCGAAGTCTATTTGTTTGATGGCTGAAGGCCGAGGGTGAAAGACCATGTATGTCTCGAGGCTCACTCTCTTTTCTTCTCTTCTTCTTTTATGTGGAGGGGCAAGTGGAAGGACCACGTCTGCCTGATGATTGTTCTTTTCTTTTCTGCTCTTCTTTTATTGTGAAGAGGTGGGTTCGAAGACCACGCCTGCATCGTGACTATTCCTTTTTCCTTTTCTTCTTCTTTTATGTAAAGAGGTGTGGACGTGCAAAATTGCACGCCTATACGTCCCAACTAGTCCGGCATCATCAACAACTCCAACTAGAGAAACTATGGAGAAGATGGGCCATCCGGACTCTCCAAACAAACGCACATACTGCCGTGAAGCCGTCTCCGGAGTCACAACAACGAAGAGAGATCAACTACAAGAATACACTCCAACCTGTGGGCCCCGAAAAGAACTAAGTGGACCGTCAATCGGACTCGAAACGGGCTCAAGTCTGTCTCAACGGCACACGCCCGTGCCCCTCAACGGCACGCTTGCAGGCCTCTCAACGGCACTTCCAGGGGTTGCCCTCCACTGGCACACCCCGTGCCCCTTCAACGGCACGCTCAATGCGCCCCTTAGCGGCACGCTCCCTGCTGCCCTTCAACGGCACGCCCCTGTCACCTGTTCAGCGCCACACCAGGCGGCCCTTCAGCGGCACACCCCAGCCTCCCGCTTAGCGGCACGCTCCCACGCCCGTCCAGCGACACACCCCTCCGGTGGCCCTCCAGCGGCACGCCCTTGCCTGTGCCTCCACCGACACGCTCGGCAAGCACACTCCACCGGCACACCCAGTTTGGGTGTCTTCAGTAGCACGCCTGCAAGCTTCTTCAGCGGCACGCCTGCCAGGCCCTTCAACGGCACGCCATGTAGAGGCCTTTCAACGGCACGCCTGCCAGCCCCTTCAACAGCACGCCATGTAGAGGCCTTCAGCGGCACGCTTTTGCAGCCCCTCCGCGACACACTTCTTCAGCTCCTCCAACGACACGCCCAAGTGCCTTCTCCAACGACACACTTATTGGCCTCTCGAATGGCACACCTCATTGACTTCTCCACTATAGTGCGTGGCCGAGCACTGTAGCATACCCGAGCACTGTTGCATGACCGAGCATCGTAGCATGCCCGAGCACTGTAGCAGGGCCGAGCACTGTAGCAAGACCGAGCGTTGTAGCGTGCCGAGCACTGTAGCATGGATGAACATTATATCGTGCCGAGCATTGCAGCATGGGCGAGCACTGTAGCGTGCCGAGCACTGTAGCAAGGCAGAGCATCATAGCAGACTGAGCACTGTAGCAGTCCGGGCTTTTGAAGTAGACCGAGCTAAAGTTGAAGAAGGGTGTGCTACTGTAGCAACCGAGCCTGAAGAGAGCAATGCAGCACGACCGAGCACTGTAGCAGTCGAAGCTTCTGAAGCAGACCGAGCTAAAGTCGAAGAAGGCCGTGCTACTGTAGCAACCGAGCCTGAAGGGAGCAATGTAGCAGGACGAGCACTGTAGTAGGCCGAGCTACTGAAGAAAAAGAAGTCCAAACACTGTAGCATGCCGAGCTACCGAAGAAGGGAAAGCCCAAGCACCATAGCAGGCCGAGCACTGTAGCGGGCCGAGCTACCGAAGAAGGAAAAGTCCAAGCACCGTAGCAGGTCGAGCACTGTAGCAGGCCTCCTGTCTGACAAAAGGACTGCTTTTGACTAATAGTCTCACCTTTTCGGCCGACAGCTCATTGCCTTGCACTGCAAGAAGCCATCCGGTATGATGGAGACCTGGACTTCTAATACAGTGAAGAAACGATTTCATGTCCGTCTATATAAATGGGGCCTCCTAGAGGGCTGAAGAAGAAGGACCCCGTGAAAGGAAGGAAGAGAAGAAGAAGAAGAGAAAAGAGAGAGGGAAGGAGAAGCTCCTGCTCCCCCTTGCTGCTTCGTCCACCATCGACTGTGTGCGAAAAAGGAAGAGAAGAAGAAGAAGAGAGAAGAGAGAGGAAGGAGCGGATGCTCCATTATTTCCCCCCAATGTACTTCTATTTTTATTCTCTCCCCCCTGCAATGTACTAGCCCATGTATTTCTCCCCTTTTTTATGAGGAATAGAAGAAAAGCTTGCAAACGTTTTCTATATCTTCCTACAAACATTTCTTCTATGTCTGCATTTCTCGCTGTTTTACTTTCTTCATGGCTCCCCATTGTCTGCCTCTGAGTACCACAGCCTCCCTTAGATACATTCACCTGGTGCATCCCCAGTCTATGTCAGCCTAAGTTGTTTCTCATTCAGTGTTTTCTCTGAGTTTTCTGAAGTTTTCTCAAAAGTGGCTGCCTAGACACACACCTCAAATTGTTGGTTCATGCCACTCCTTGTGGGCATGTCCCTTATTATCCCCTTCCATCTCGGGTCAAGGGGAGATGCTGCCGAATTTTTGTCAGAAATAACAATATGTTAAAGGACAAAAGGAAGCGACAAACAAATAAAAATGAGCAACAATAAAACATTCTAACTAACTCAGAGGAACCATGCAAGATTCAGAGAACTGCACCACTGAACATGATTGGGGACTCAATCACGTGACGGGAAGATTGAAAGCTTAACCATCTGAGATTCTTCATCAGAATTGCATGAATGAGGGACCCTCCCTTGAACTCTGTTCCACCCAGCGGCACACTACCCACTCCCCTTTACTCTCTAAGCAGTACATCCCTAATCCTTCAGCGGTACACTCCCCTTAACCTTCCAGCGGTACACCTCTTAACCCTCCAGCGGTACACCTCCCTCAACCTTCCAGCGGTACACTCCTATTTACTCTCCAGCAATGCACTCCTCCAACCCTTCCAGCGGTACACCTTCCAGCGGCACACTTTCTATTCTCCAGCGGTGCGCCCTTCAGCCTCTCAGCGGCACGCTCAATCTCTGCTCCACCATATCTCCGATCAGAAGGGGGAGAACATAGTAATAATAATGATGAAAAGGAAGGGAATTTATGTAACGATAATAATAAAAAGGGGGGGTGATCCTAATCAAGATAATAAACAAAAAGAATAATAATAAAAGGGGGATAATAACAAGAAAGGGGTATGTGGGGATGTTTTTTTGTTTAGGTTTATTTTACTGGATTTATTAGGTGTGCCAATCACCGGAGTGACGATTCATTGTGCGCTCGACCTGACTTAGTCAGTCGATTGTGATATTCGTGACAGGACCCTGAGTCCGTCATACCATAAAGGCTATGACGTTAATTACGTCCTTCTAAAGAAGGATAACCCTTAATTAATTGCCAAGAAAGGATGCCTCGGGGGAAAAATGAGATACGACTATTACGCTAACTCCGCTAACGGGATGCGAAACATGCATAGAAAATCGTGCTACGCGGGACTTGATAACGGTGTTATGGTGCAAACCCGGCAGCATGTCCCCTTGTCTGGGGCTATGCCAAAGGGAAATATAGGTCATTCACCCACGAAATGTCGGGATGGAAGTCAAAAGAGAGGCGGGCATAGCCCTGGATCCAAAAGGATTTGAATGTGACGGGACAGTGTCCGCTACCATGTCGTTTGTTGATATTCCCCTTAAGGGACCATTGGAGGACATGTAGTGGCAGAACTCCGAGGGTCAGCGGGGTGACAAAAGAAACCTCGTATTCGGTATAATGTAGGGGTAAAACCCCGATTAATGTATCTCCCGTGGATCTGGATGAAGAATCATGATTCCCTCGTAAAGCGATGAAGGCTGGCATGAAGGTTGACAGGAATGGGACATTGAGTTTAGACTGGATTTGAGTTTAATAGAGTTGTTGAGACATCAGATTTGAATGGCACATGTTAACAAGATGAAACGGCGCAGATAGGAGTCGGTGCGAGGGGGATCCCGGCGCGACGGGCAACCGGCCTGGCTGGAAATATAGGCAGACGGCACGGCAGGGTGTACGGCGCGGCAGGTTCTCGGCGCGCCCTTCACCCGGCGCGAGTTTGGCGCCGGGAGGTGATGGCGCCGGGAGGCAGTGGCGCCGGGAGGCCGTTTTGTTGGTTTTCTTCTGATATTATGAGGGTTTCTTATGAGTTCAAGGGGATCCTCTTTATTCAACGGGGATTCCATGGCAATAATTGGGTAAGATAGAAGATGGGGGTGGATTCATTCACCAGGGGGTCCGAGGAGACAGTGTAACTGTAACGTATATCCCCTGTGGCGACCAAGGTGCCATGAGATGATATAGCTCAGCCCTTTGCCACACAGTCGGGGGCTAAATGCATAATTTCGGTGAAAATGTCGCACTATGTGACCGAATAACCCTCTGAACGAATTTTGACAGCACCTCCCCTTATTTTGGGAGTATGCCAAAAGGGTATTATAGGTCATCCACTCACGAACTGTCGGAGTGGAAACCAAAGTAAGAGCCGGGCGTAGCCCGAGATCCAAGGAATCTAAATCATATGGGGCTTTATCCATCTGTTGTGATATTCCCTGTACAATCAGTGGAGGGCATGCAGTGGCAGAGCTCCACGACTTAATAGGGTTATAAAATGTGGGGGAACGACCCCTTTAATATGGCTCCCATGAGGATAGAGGGAAAGGTAGTGCGTCTCCATAGGACATGGTATGATGAGCAGGGTTGGCATGGCCTGACGGCATCGGCACGAACGCATGGACATGGCCAGTAGGTGTAAAGGTATCGGCGCGAAGAAGGAGTTGGGCTTCGGCGCGAAATAGGAAACCCAACCGGCGCGGCAAGCCCTCGGCGCGAGACTTGCGCCGAGAGGTGCTCGCGCCGGGAGGCTTCCTGAAGTGAGGTTTTAGAGGGGTTTGAAGGCAGGGGCTTTGGGTATTTTAAAGAAAAATGGTTTGTTCAATAATTTGAAGACCAATTCGGACGATCGTGGAGAGGATGGTCCGGGGTGGAGATGACCTTCCTTCTGGGGCCTCACTGGGAGCAGAACCATGCACGGAAACCTCACGATTCGGATTTGTCCTTTCTTGTTTCACAGACAAGAAGCCATGAGATAGGCTGTCTCAGGCTCTTGTTGTGAGTGTAAAGTTGAAAGAATCATACGATGAACGAACATTCAACAGACTCAGAAAGCCAAAACGGTAAAGCATGCATAGATGTGCAGCCATCAATATCTATAGCATATAGTGCAGAGGCAGGACAAAAGAATAATGACGGGGGAGAACTCAACCCATCTTTCATTAACTATTTCATCGGAAAAAGGCGTACATAAATTCTACTCGGGAGAAAAAGAAGCATACACCGACTCTATCCATAAGGACAGGGTTACATTGGCATTCAGTGCTACGGGAGCAGAGATGCTAGAAAGCAGAGATACAAACGAGAAGGGGGAGCGGTATTCAGACAGAGGAGAAAGGGGGAAGAGGAGCTGCAGCTGCTCAGGACGTCGAGCGGCACACCCCACCTGGCTTCTTCCTTCGAGCCTCTGCCCCTCTCTTTTCTTCAGCTTCTATGGAGGGCTCTCGAGCTTCCCCTTTCTTTCAATGGCTAACTCTTCTATCTCCTTCCACCCTCCTTTCTTTTCCTTCTCTTTTTTCTCTATTGCCCCTCTTTGTTGCCTCTCCCTTTTTTGTTGCCTCTTTTTTTGTTGCCTCTCCCTTTTTTGTTTTTCTTGTTTCTTCTCCCTTGTTTCTTCTCCCTTGTTGATTCTCCCTTGTTTCTTCTCCGAAGGGCAGCCTTCTTATAGAGGGATGACCCTCATTCTCTCGGCCTGAGCTTCCCGGCGCGCCAGGATCCATCTTCCCGGCGTGGGCAGCCCTCGACGCGTCTCAGTTCACATTTGGGCTTGGCCCATTTTCCTGTCATTCGGCACAGGATCCACCTAATGAACTCCTTCCGACAGTGGGCTTATTGGCATATATATTAAGACTTCATGGGGCTTGTTTAGCACCAAGCATTCACAAACACGTGTGAGGCACTGTGCATCCCACCTTCGGAGAATCAGAATTATCTGAGCATCCTTTCTTAGCAGACAGATGGTTGCCTGAATGTTGGTATGGTTTTATCAGCCCGACTACCTGAATGATAGCCGTACTGGATAGCGGCCTAGCCAGGGATGGCTTTAGCCGAACAAAGTGTTAGGAATAGCGGGTCTCTTCTATTCTGATTCTTGGAACTTCCAAGGATGGAACAGGAGCCGCACCCTCGACTGGTCTTCAAAGCTATGAATTTACTTTGGTCTCTTCTGGTATATTTTGGGTGTCAACAAATGCCCCCCACCCGTAGGTGACGTAAGCGAAGAATGAGTGACACGGGACATGCGGGTGCACACTGCATCACACCTCGTAATTTCTTCAGGTCTGCTCCTGTTCATTGTTCATTCTTGTGACTCTAGGTCTTCATTCTGCTTGGACAATCTCAGTACTTTGTCAGTATACTCGGACAGGTATCAGCATTCTTGATTTGATCTTCTGATTGCAGCACCCTAGATGAATCGAACGGCGCCACTGACGATCCCGACACGGTCATCTCGGCGCGGTCGTCGTCTCGGCGCGCTAAGTCTCGGCGCAGTTGCTCTCGGTGCGATGGTCGTCTCGGCGCACCTTTTGGCGTTTTTGAATTTCGGCGCGAAGGCCGTCTCGGCGTGCCTTTTGGCGCGTTCGGCAGTCGGCGCGCAGGCCATCTCTGCGCGCCTGTTGGCTGGGCCTATATAGGCGTCGAGAGGGGGGAGAGAGGCTCATTTCTCACCGAGCTCTCTCTCTCTTCGGCCTCTTCTTCTTCCACTGCTTCTACGATCGACGTGGGGATCCTCCCCTTGACCATTTTCTCCTTTGGGACTACGTCCCTCTTTATTGCGGAGTCACCCCCTCTTGGTGGGTGCTCTCCTATTTGACTTCTGGGCATACCCCGGATAAGGGGAGATGCTGTCAAAATTTTCCTTGAGATCTTCTTTTCTATTTTCTTCTTCATATCATCTTATTTTCCCTTGATTTTTGTCTGTAGCTGCTGCAATGGCCTCTTCTTCCAGCCGTGTTGCTTCCGGCGCTGCTGACGTTGACGCTTACTCCCAAGGTAGGGTGTCTGGCCCTGTTGTGACCTGGAGGAACGTCAGACAACTGGACCGGGGTCTCGGGAGGATCGCTATAGTTGATGAATCCTCTGACTCCGAAACAGACACGGTATCCTCGTCTCGCGTAGTGACCGTCGAGGGAGGGCTAGACTTCAATCGCGACGACGAGTATCGCCCGAACTTCCCGAAGGACTGGCACCTTGCACTGTTCATCTGCACCTTCAGCGTCTCGGGGAAGAGAGATGTCATGCTGGCTCGGATGGTGGAGCGGGCCATGTTGTTGGACCGGGACAGCCTGAAAGGTTCTGTGTACCGCGGAGACACCATCTATCTCCCGGGAGAGCGACGCAAATGGAATGTCGCCCTGGGGGTGACAGAGCTGGAGGCAGAGCAGAAAATGCTGACACGGGCTCCAGGATTCACACCAGCTAGGTGGGATACCACTGTAGGTCGGGTCAACAGAGAAAAGCCCGGCTATGGTTTATTCTTGGCGCCCATCAAATGGGGCTATAGGGACGAGCCATTCGTCCTGAACTGCTTGGCTGCCCAGTTCAAATTCCAGTTGGCTGCTGGGTGGTTTGCAGACACGAAAGTGACCGATGCCCATCTCTTCCGTGTAGGAGCGGTAGAATTCACAGAATATGTTCTGAAGGAGTATGCGCCGTTGCTGGTCAGGGCCGGGGTGTATCACAGTGTATATGCATCCCGTTTTAGGTATCCCATCTCGAAAGGGTTGTGCTGCGGTATGTTCGAAGTGTTCTGCCCGTAGTTCAATACTTTCTATACAGCAGAGGGCGAAACTTATCTGGACCTCTGGAGCCTGTCACAGCTGTCGGGTCTGCCGATCAACAGAGAGCCCTATGAGGAGGTCTGCCTTCATGACTTCATCAAGGACGAGACAGATGGTGAAGGTGAATATTATTTCGGCTACTCATACCGGTACTTAATGAAAGCGTACCGCTCCCTCTGCTTGGCGCTAAATAGGGGGTCCTCAAAGGGGTATCGGCCTCGAGAGAAAAGCAGCAAATTGAGAGTCCGAGTAGGACATTGGATTCAGTATTTCTTCGGCGGCCCTCTGAAGTACAGTGAGTTCCCCCATGTAGCTCCTATCGCGGGTAAGCCCAGCAGACCGCCCAAGTTCAAGTCAGCACTGCCCTCTTCCCTTCGACGGATTAGTCGCGGAGGACCGAATCCCACTGGGGCGGATCCCCTTACGCATTGCGCGGCTTACCTCACCTTCTGGTTGTGCACTTTTGCTCTCCCATAGGGAGATGAGACAGTCATTAGGCCGGAGGCAATATACCCAGCTTGTCAGATGGCTTGGGGCATGCGACTTGCACTATGTCCAGCAGCACTCTGCCTGATCTACAAATCTCTTGGAGATATTCATAGGCATCAGGTCCCACGCTCTTTCAGAACAGTGGGGCCGTTTCATTTCTTCAATGCCTGAGTGTGCAATTTGTTCCCAGAGCTGGCTCCCAGGACTCTGCAGACAGTGACATTGTATCCCAGGATGCTGGAGTTTGCTAGTGTTGAACCCGATCCAGTGTCTCAGCAACTTTTCTCCATCTGAGGCCGGTTGATAAGGGTCCCGATGGATTCAACGGGGACCATCCATTTTTGGAATTTGGCCGCACATTCTTCTCCATTGGTGAACCGCCAACGTGAATGTAAGCTCGAGGCAATTGAGACTTTCACACATTTTATTTCAGGCAACACAGTGACCCGGCCAATTTTGGAGCCTGAGCTCATTGACTGGGCCTTGTCAATTCGCCCCAGTGTCTTAGTGTTCAGGAAGGGGGGCGCTGTTCATTTAGAACCTTACTATCCTTTTAGGTTTGGCCAAAATTTCGGCTATGATCAGCATATCTCGCCTTCGGCGGCCCTGTTTCCCCTGGACAGCAGGTCGAAGCATGGCTCGACTGTTGTAGCTGAGGGTCGCTCCTGGTGGGACTACTTTCATCGTTGGGACGCCAATGTTTTCAGAGTGCCGATGCTGAACCGAGTTCCCCGGGTTACTCCAGAGTATGTGAAGTGGTGGAATGCTCGAACGGGCTTTTATCGCAATGCCCGGGTGGCATGCTGGGATGTAGCTGAGCGCACCTTCCTGAGCCAGCAGCCTAGGCCAGTTTTCGACATTGAAGAAGCCCATTTGAAGAGGCTGTTCTCCCAACATCCGAAGGAGGTAGAGGTATATATAGCAGGCAGAAAAGCCGCAAAAGAGGATGCAACTGAGCCGCTGGTGCATGTACTTGCTGACATAGACGAAGATACTTTCAAGCAGAATCTAGAACATCTGTGTCAGATTGGTGGTTCCCGCCTGGAGCTTCAGCAGTACCCGTTCCCCATTGAGGAGCCGCTCTCCAAAGCAGTTTCATGGAAGTGCGAGGTGGACCGCTTTTGCCCGTACCGGGCATTTGTCAACAGAGAAGACAGGACCCCGACATATTATCAACATACGTCTTGGCTGTTTGTCTTGATGAACATCCACGGACTGACCCTTGACAGTCCCATAGCGACTGTCCTGGACAAGCCTTTGTTTGTATCTTTTCATTATGCCGACGTCTGGGGCTTCGACCACCTCGGCTTATATCATTGCATAGCTTCTCATGGTCATGCAGATTTGGCCGACCTAGCCGAGAAGTGCAAGAAGATTGGTGACATCTGCTGGCTTGTTCGGGAGGCTGCATCCCGAAGCAAGGAAGTGGCTTATCAGTATTGGTCACTTTCATCTTTTTACAGCGGCCGGGTAGGTAAGTCCTCTTCAGTTGACATGTAGAGTGGTTCATTGCTAAGTTCTTTTTATAACGGCATGCGCTTCATTTGACAGATCGTCCAGATATAAAGCAGCAAGGACTATATAGAAAAATCATCTCTCAGGCCCAGAAGCCGGAATATTTTGAGGTTCCTGCACCGGTGCCGACCACCACTCCATTTCCACCTGGCAAAAAGAGAGAGGCCTCTGCGATGAAAGTTGCAATAGGCCGAGCGAAGAAAGCTCGGAAAACCTCTTCCAAGTAGCCTTCGACTGGTGCGACTAAGACTCCTCTGCTTGAAGTGCCATCGTTCGAACAGTTTGCCGCCCGGAAGGAGGCCACTCAGCAGGCGACTGAAGGTGACATCACTTTCTCTTACGGTCTAAAGGAGTGTTCCTTTCATGACGTCTTAATTTTTTTTTGACGCCCTTTTTGTTTGACCTCAGCTCAAGGAGCGGTCGACATCACCCCACATGCTGAAGAAGGTGCCTTGGAGGCAGGAGAGATAGGGTCTTTTGCCATAGCCGTGGTAGGGGCGACCACAACAGCTGAGGCCACAGGGGAGAGTCTCCCTGCTGTTGATGAGGATGTCAGACTCCCTTCTCCTACACCTGCCAGTGAGGTCGAGGGTGAGCCACGTGACTGTCATCTTTCTGACTCTTCTCTTTTATTGATCCTTTTGTCCCGCCTTATGTATATGTTTATCGCAATGGCAGGAGTGGTTAGCACAGTAGCTAAGGCGCCTGCCGTGGATGCTCCTTCATAGCCTGAAGGACATAAGACTGTGCTAAAGAAAGGTGTTATCCCATTGCGGCGTGTAGTCACCCGCTCGGCATCCCGTCAGGCGACAGAGGAGGCGGGCCAACCTAAGATCAGCATAGATATTTTCTCCAGCAGCTCCGCCACCCATTCTGACGAGGAAATTGACTATCATTCTTCAGAAAGTGACGAACAAGCCCCCGCGGTAGCCAGCAAAGGTGTCGCGGCATCCTTCGTGCCGTTGAGTGATCCTGTGATTTTTAGTCCTCCGAGGTTGCCAATGACCTCATCGGAGGGAATGCTGCAGGAGGAATTTGCCAGACTGGATATGGAGGTGGAGATAACCCCTCCTTTTGTTGCTTCATCTGCAGAGTTGGAATCTTCCATGCAGGCGCTTGAAGAGATGGGTGCTGCAGCCATAGTAAGTTCTGCCCGCCCCTCTGCAGAGCCGCATATTTTTTCATTCTTTTCTGCCATCTTGGTGCTTACTGGGATCTTGTTCCAGGAGCCTGAAACTGCCATTCACCCTCCGGTACCGCCTTCTGGTGCTATCGTGGCTTCGTCGGAGGCTTCGGACGTGCTACCACTGGCCACCGTGTCTTCTTCGGGGGTAGTTACCATACTTCGCCCTGTGCCAGTAAGAGTACACGTAGCTGCCGAAGTATCATCAATGGAGCCGAGCCCGTTGGGAGAGAGCCTCGCCCTGGTGCCGGCAATAGAGTTGAGAGCCGAAGCCGACCCGTCAAGGGGTTCTGCCTTTGTCCCGACGGCCATAATGACCATTGCGCCTGACTCTGCGACTCCATCCGTGCCAGAAATAGAGTCGGAACCTCTGCCTCTTCCAGCATCTGCGGAAGAAAGTTCTTCAAGGAGCCCGACGGAGCAAGAGCATGCTGCTCTGGTACCTGCTATTTCAGCCCTGGCGGCCGTTCCATCTTCTTCTTTCGTGGCAGATATTGGCCTGTGGGCCTTCATAGACAGGGAGGTGACCTTTGAGGTGGCTCCGACAGCCTCCCTGGGCTTTACTTCATCGGAGGAGTTTGTCTGGCAGTATTTGGGGATGTTACGCCAGGTCGTGGAATCTCAACCGACCCTATCTTACCCCCAGTTGAAGGAAGTGGCCGAGCGACTGACGATTGGACTGCAGGCATTAGGTTGTCCCTTGGACACCTGGACCCAGCGGGTGCTGTTCCTGTTAAAGTTCGTAAACCGTCGGGACTTTCTTGGGAGAGTGATGAATGACCGACTAGCGGCCCTAAAATTGCAGAAAACTGACTGTCAGGCAGAGCTGACATCTCTGATTTCCGATCTTCAGAAGAGCAAAGCTCATGTTGAAGCATCTGCTGCTCGGGCACATATTTTGCGTAGCCGACGAGAAGAACTCCGGGCTGAATTGGCCACCATTGAGGCCGAGATACCACAGTTGGAGGCTGCAGAAGTCCAAGGCATCGAGGAAACTTCTTTATTGGAGGGCCGGGTCGCGTCCCTGGAGACTGAGGTGACTCGCGTTCAGGAGGAAGAAATGCAGCTCCATGAACTGGGAGCGGCTCCACATGTTGGGCTCATTGACTTTACAGATATTTTCAAGCGGTCTTAGCCGATTTGCCTTTGTAGTTCACCCCCTTCGAAGGGCTCCTTTTGCATTCATCCATCCCTTTTGTAATGAAATATAAGCTTTCTTCACTATTTTCGGTGTCCATCTTTGCACCTATATTCTGTTACATCTTGTGGCAATTTTTGCGACCCGTTTGGAAGTGCACCCATGTCTGTGTCGCAGGAGAGCGTCCACCCTTTCAAGGAAAGGATGGGGGCCTCGCTCCACCACGTGATGGGGTTCCATAGGTTGCCAGGTTTGTGCAGACGTGAGTTTTGCCGACAAAAAAACATCAGAAATATGACTGCTAGCTAATGAAAGGTCCATCCAGGATAGGCTTCATCATTGGTAGGGCAACTGATGGGAGTGCGACTTAGAGGCATAGCATATACCTTATAGTAATCCCATTATTGACCCTGGTTCGTGGAAATGTTGGCCGACCTTGTCGATGGTGACAAGGGTCGAAAAGGTAGCGACCGATCTTGCCGATGGTGACAATGGTCGAAAGGGGTAGACGGACTTGCCGAAGGTGACAAGGACCGGAAAGGGTAGCGACCGATCTTGCCGATGGTGACAAGGGTCGAAAGGGTAGACGGTCTTGCCGATGGTGAAAGGGACCGGAAAGGGTAGCGATCGATCTTGCCGATGGTGACAAGGGTCGAAAGGGTAGACGGTCTTGTCGATGGTGACAAGGACCGGAAAGGGTAGCGACCGATCTTGCCGATGGTGACAAGGGTCGAAAGGGTAGACGGTCTTGCCGAAGGTGATAAGGATCGGAAAGGGTAGCGACCGATCTTGCCGATGGTGACAAGGGTCGAAAGGGTAGACGATCTTGTCGATGGTGACAAGGACCGAAAAGGGTGGCGACCGATCTTGCCGATGGTGGCAAGGGTCGAAACGGTAGGCGGTCTTGCCGATGGTGACAAGGACCGGAAAGGATAGCGACCGATCTTGCCGATGGTGGCAAGGGTCGAAAGGTAGACGGATGGGTACGCATTGGTGGGATATCGGATGAAGACTCCGCCTCGACCCTATAAAGGGTCTTCAGGACGGAGGGTGGATCATCACTATTCATCATTCATTTACTTTTTTTTATTCACATTACTGACCTAAGCGCCCTTTCGGGTTTTCGCCGAAGCCAGCTCCCTCTTGCTTTTGCCCACGCGCCCTCTCGGGTTTTCACGTGGCGGGGTACCCGATTTTGCCTGCGACGCCCTTTCGGGTTTTCGCCACAACAGGGTTATAGCCATTTTTGCACTTGTCCTAATACAGGAGCAAGTCTGGCGGGGTATCTATATTTTTAACCCCATTTTTTTTCTTTTTTTTTTGATCTCGAATTCGGAGTACAAAAGAACTGGGCTACTAGAATGCCGACCGGCCTTGCCGATGATGACAAGGATTGGTCCCGGGTTTAGTTCGTCGACACTGGTTAAATGCCGAAGCAAAGGTCATGGTTTGTTAACAAGGACGTAAGATCCGAGTTAAGGGTAGAGGTCGACCGATCTCGCCGATGACGACGAGGGTTGAACATGGGTTTATTCATCAGCATGGGTCACATGCCGAAGCAAAGGTAGGATTATTAACCAGGACAGAAGGTCCAAGTTAAGGGTAGAGATCGACCGATCTCGCCGATGATGATGAGGGTCGAACATGGGTTTGTTCATCAGTATGGGTCACATGCCGAAGCAAAGGTAAGATCATTAACAGGGACGGAAGGTCCAAGTTAGGGGTAGAGATCGACCAATCTCGCCGATGATGACGAGGGTCGAACATGGGTTTGTTCATCAGCATGGGTCACACGCCGAAGCAAAGGTAAGATCATTAACAAACAGGGACGGAAGGTCCAAGTTAGGGGTAGAGATCGACCAATCTCGCTGATGATGACGAGGGTCGAACATGGGTTTGTTCATCAGCATGGGTCACATGCCGAAGCAAAGGTAAGATCATTAACAGGGACGGAAGGTCCAAGTTAGGGGTAGAGATCGACCAATCTCGCCGTTGATGACAAGGGTCGAACACGGGTTTGTTAAAGGATTTCCGGTGGGACTTTTGATGATTGTCCCTTTTGGAGTTTCATCGGGTCGAGAACAAAAAGAGGAACTTTTTAGATTACCACTTTACCGACCTAAGCGCCCTTTCGGGTTTTCGCCGAAGCCAACCCTCTCTTGCTTTTGCCCACGCGCCCTCTCGGGTTTTCACGTGGCGGGGTACCCGATTTTGCCTGCAGCGCCCTTTCGAGTTTTCGCCACAGCTAGGTTCTAGCCATTTCTGCACTTGTCCTAATATAGGAGCAAGTCTGGCAGGGTATCTATATTTTTAACCCCATTTTTCTTTTCTTTCCTTTTTTATATATATATTTTTTGAGGATATAAAAGGCGGTAGGTTGAGGTATGATGTCCGACCGTTGGTTGATCGTAGGCGACTGCTGGCCGGAGTACCAGGCCTTGTGCCAAGTAGAATGTTCCATTCGTTAGCAAGGGCTGAATGCTAACGCAAAGGAATGATCTTTCACCGATTTGAGCGTAAGGCCCGTAATGGCAACAATGTGAGAAGGCCGGCTAGGACATGAAGTCTTGAGCCGAAAGGGTTTATTCGTTAGCAAGAAGATAATGCTAACGCAAGGGAGGGATTTCATGTCAGTTCGGACGCAAGGTTCGTAATGGCAACCTGGCGTATTCTTTTGAGAGCTTGGCCAGGGCAGAGTGCCATTAAACCAAGGGAAGGTAGCTCGGTTAGGGCGGAGTGTCACTGGACCAAGGAAAGGTAGCTCGATCAGGGCGGAGTGCCACTAGACCATGGAATGGTAGCTCGATCAGGGCGGAGTGCCACTAGACCAAGGAAAGGTAGTTCGATCAGGGCGGAGTGTCACTAGACCCAGGAAAGGTAGCTTAGTTAGGGCGGAATGCCACTAGACCAAGGAAAGGTAGCTCGATCAGAGCGGAATGCCACTAGACCAAGGAAGGAGTAGCTCGATCAGGGCGAAATGCCACTAGACCAAGAAAGGATAGCTCGATCAGGGCAGAATGCCACTAAACCAAGATAAGGGTAGCTCGACTAGGACGGAATGCCACTAGACCAAGGAAGGATAGCTCGATCAGGGCGGAATGCCACTAAACCAAGATAAGGGTAGCTCGGACAGGGCGGAGTGCCACTGAACCAAGGAAGGATAGCTCGATCAGGGCGGAATGTCACTAGACCAAGATAAGGGTAGCTCGGCTGGGGCGGAATGCCACTAAGCCAAGAAAGGATAGCTCGATCAGGGCGGAATGCCACTAGACCAAGATAGGGGTAGCTCGGCTAGGGCGGAATGCCACTAAACTAAGAAAGGGATAGCTCGATCAGGGCGGAATGCCACTAGACCAAGATAAGGGTAGCTGGACTAGGGCGGAATGCCACTAAACCAAGAAAGGGTAACTCGTTCGGGGAGCGCCGGCTGAACCGTGTGGTATACCTTTAGGTGCTTCCCATTGAGGGGAGAGAATTGGATGACTCCTTTGTGATCCGCAAGGATGTATGCACCCCCTTCATATACTCGGTAGACGACATATGGTCCGACCAAGTTTTCAATCAACTTCCCCTTGGGGTTGGAGGCCATTACTTCTCTTCTTTTGACCATCACCAGGTCTCCTTTCTTGAATTCTTGACCCTTGACCAGCTTATCAAAAGCACGGACCATACGAGCTTGATAGAGTTGAATATTCTGTTGCGCCCGGAGGCGCTTTCCTTCAAGCTCGGTGAGCTCTTCTAATCTTATTTCTATGTTGACCTGCTCGTTGCCTGCCAATCCGTGCTGGATGGCGACCCGCAATGAGGGGATCTCCAGCTCGATCGGCACCACGGGCTCTGACCCATATACGAGAGAGTAGGGCGAGCAGCCGGTAGGGGTCTTGTAGACCGTGCGGTAAGCCCATAGCGCCTCGTACATTCTTTCTTCCCAATCTCTTCTGTCAGTCTTGACAATTTTTGCCAGCAGAGTGCATAGCGTCTTGTTAAAGGCCTCTGCAAGCCCGTTGGCCTGAGGATAGTAGGGAGACGATGTTCTCCAATCAATCTTGTATTTGTCAGCTAGCCGATAAACCTTCTGATTTTTGAAGTGGCTGCCGTTGTCGGAGATGATTCGGTTGGGAATCCCGAACCGGAATATTACATTCTGTCGGAAGAATCTCGCAACTAATTCTCCCGTGACTTCTTTTAGTGCTACTACCTCCGCCCATCTGGAGAAGTAATCTGTAGCTGCTAAGATGTATTTGCACCCTGATGAAGATGCTGGTAGTGGCCCCACCACGTCTGTACCCCACTGTGCAAATGGCCAGTTTGGTAAGGTAGGATGTAGAGGCACTGGAGGCCTTCTTGATATATTGGCATGCTCTTGACATTTCTGGCAGGCCTTGGCAAACTTGCAGCAATCATCAAATATGGTGGGTCAATAATAACCCAACTTCTTTATTTCGATTTTCATTTTCGGACCGGCCTGGTGCGCCCCGGCTGATCCGGCATGGACTTCTTGCATCACCCGCCTGGCTTCCTCTAGAGATAAGCATCGAAGTAATACCTTCTTCTCGGCATCTGCCATTATTCGGAACAATGTCCCATTCCTCATCTCATAGGAATCTTTGATTCTCAGGAGTTTCATTTTCTATTCTTTTACCTTCGGAAGCTGTTGGTGTTGGAACCAATGCAGGAGGTACTCCCGCCAGTCGGGCTGCTGGACTGCTTCAGCAACTGCTACTTCATCGGCTTGTTCACCGGCTAGAGCTTCTATCATGCTGGGGACCTGCCGCCTGTTGATGACTGATATATTCAGGCTCGTATCAAGCGGGACCGCCAAGGAACTTGCCAACTTTGCGAGGGCATCGGCTTGAGCATTCTGCCCCCGGTTGATATGCTTGATGCTAATGAGGTAGAATCTTGTCATTAGGCGCAGGGCCAGAAGGTAGTAAGGGACGAGCTCCTACTTTCGTACCTCAAACTCCCCTTCCAATTATTTTATAACCAGCATGGAGTCCCCGAATGCCTCTAGCATTTGAATCCCCATGGATAGAGTAATATGTAGCCCGATTATGAGGGCTTCATATTCTGCTTCATTATTTGTGCAAGGCTTGTTTATCGAGCAGGATGTGTGTATGACTTCCCCTTCCGGGGACTTCAAGACTATGCCTGCTCCTGCGCAGACTCTGGCTGACCCCGCTGCTGTGGTGTCAATTCTAGAGGCCCAATAAAAATACAGCTACCATAGGGAGGGCCGCACATGGCTGACCTCCAAAGTTTCATCTTCAGGAAGCTCTGGTTTCAGAGGGCAGTCTTCGGGTACTGGATGTTCAGCAAAGAAGTCTGCGATAGCTTGGCCCTTGACGGCCCTTTGCGGTACATAGGAGATGTCATACTCCATAAGAATCACCGCCCATTTGCCCAGGCGACCTTTGAGGGCCGGCTGAGACATGATGTATCTAAGCGGATCCTCCCTAGAAATCAGCTTAACTTTGTGCGACAGCATGTAGTGCCGCAGCTTCTTGACCGCGAAGACCAATGCCAGGCAGATCTTCTCGATGTAAGTGTACCTTTCCTCAGTTCTGACCATTATTCGGCTGAGATAGTAGAGGGCTTGTTCTTTTCCTTCTTCATTATTCTAGGCTAGCATTGCCCCCAGAGAATTATGTGTGGCTGCTATGTAGAGGATCATCGGCTGTCCTTTCACCGGCGCACCCAGCACTGGAGGAGTTTTCAGGTAATCTTTCAGTCTATCGAAGGCTAGCTGGCATTCCTCGTCCCAATAGAAGGGAACGTCTTTCATCATCAGTTTGTGAAAGGGGTGGCACCGCCCTGACAAGTTGGATATAAACCGTCGGACGTATGCCAGGCGGCCCTGAAGAGATCTTAGCTCAGAGAGATTCCTTGGCGAGGGTAACTCCTGAATCACTTTGATCTTTGCGGGGTCTATTTCAATTCCCCGATACCTGACAATGAAACCCAAGAATTTTCCGCTCGAGACTCCGAACGCGCACTTCATCGGGTTCATTTTTAATTCATACTGCCTTAGCCTCTAGAAAATGACTCGGAGGTCCTGCAGATGGTCTTCTTTCTTTTTGGTCTTGACTACCAGGTCATCTATGTAGCACTCGACCTTACGGTAAAGCAGCTCATCAAATATTCTAGTCATCGCCCGCTGATAAGTTGCGCCGACGTTCTTTAATCCGAACGACATTCTTTTGTAGTGGTAAATGCCTTTGGGTGTTCGGAAGGCAGTGTGGACCCAGTCACGTTCCGCGATCCATATCTGGTTGTAGCCAGACGACCCATCCATGAATGATAAGGCCTCATGACCAGTAGTTGCATCTATCATGACTTCCGTTATCGGCACTGGAAAGTCATCTTTAGGGCAGGCTTTATTTAGATCCTGGAAGTCAACACATATCCGGATCTGTCCATTCTTCTTCTTCACGGGCACGATGTTATCTAGCCACGTGGTATATTGATTTTCCTCGACGAAAGCCACATCAATGAGCTTGTCGACCTCTTTGCATATTTGAGTGATGAGCTCTGGCCTCATACGCCTAGGGGGCTGTTTCACCGGCTCTACCCCAGGGTTTATGGTCAGCTCATGCTGTGAGGCCGAGGGGCTTAGTCCCGACATTTCTTTGTAGGTCCAGGCAAAATAGTCCCGGTATTCTTCTAGCAGCTGGATGTACATCCTCTGTTCTTCAGCAGACAGTTGGGCACTGAGGAAGGTTGGTCTGGGGTCATCTTCGTCTCCTAGGTTGACTTCTATCAATTCATCGACTGTTGCCTGACCTCCGTCTTCTATCTCAGGGGGTGCAGGCTGGAGGTCGACAAAGTCTGGTATATCATCTTCGAGGTCGAGGACCTCGATCCCTTCATCTTGACTTATTTGAGTTCTGCCAAAAATATCTTGTTCGGCTGACAATGGGTGCATGCGCTGTTCTGCCAACAAGTTTACCTTACCAGCGGCTTCAAGGGGCGAGCTGATTGGGGATTGCAGTCACCATGGGCTGGCGATTATTTGTCATTGGGTCAGAGTGGCCTTGCAGCTCTTTGGCAAAGGGTGAAGAGATCTCGGTCCCCTGAGTTACCATGCCCTTAGTGAAGGCAACCATTTCTCTTCTAGCAGCATCTGTCTCCCGATCAGGCTCGGGGGAATTTTCCCTAACTGGTCTGAGAAGTGCCGGCATCATGAGTAAAGGAGGGCCACCGGCGGGAGGCCACTCTGCTTCTTCCACCTCTTCGGCTTCACTGCTGCTAGCTGTGTCAAATTTGGCCTGAAGAGCTGTATCTTCCGGGTAGACCTGTTCCCAGCAGCGGCAGGAGAACACAGCCTCGGATTCTAGGTTTCTTGACTGGGCTAGCTGAGTGCACTCAACTTCCGTCGTGTGTTTATCAATAGCTGCCCCCAGTGGGTTATCTTCCATCAGGTAAAAAGCAAAGATGGTGTCTACTTCATAGCGCCCGTTGTAATAGTATTCTTCTAGGGTGAAGCCCAATCCCGGATGCTGAGTGACACGCCTCATTTCTTTGTCCAGGCTCGGAGGGTACCATAGCTTCTGGAATGCTTCTTTCCTCTTGCGAGGTTGGCCGGAAGGGATGTGTTGCTTCTGGAACATCTTGGCCATTTGATTTGTCATAAATGTCAGCCCCTGTATAGGCATTGAGGGGTTCTCTATGTCTTCAGGCAGATGACAATCAATGTCTTCTTGCGTAGGGTGCTCTTCAGCCGTGTAGAACAAGCTGCTGGGACCACCTATCTGTGGCACCTCCCATGCTTTGAAAGGCTCGACAGTAGCATTGTCGAGGCTGAGAATTGGCTTGGTAAGACCTTCGGAGACTCCGATGTGGTCGTGCTGTTGATCAACCCTGACTTCATTAGTTTCGGGGTAGATGGCGGGAGGCGCTATCCGGCCTACATCCCCGGTGACAGTGATGTTTGAAACCACCTTGGGCTCGACATATCCACGCGGCGGCGGAGGGAACCATTCTGCTTTGGGAGTGTCTTTTATTTTGCTAGAAGGGGTCTTGGCTGCAGGGGCTCTCTGCGACCATTCTACATATAAAGGGGCGTCTGCCAAGTGGCATTCGAATACTTCGAATGGGTGGAGATCAGCAAATACTCTTTCCTCTCTCCCATCCGTGCTGTATTTGATGCATTGGTGATGTGTGTAAGGTACCGCCATATTCTCATGTAGCCAAGGGCGACCAAGCAGCACCTTATATGAGGTGCGGGAATCAATGACATGAAACTGCACCTTCATGATGAAGTCCCCTAGGGTGAGCGTGAACTCTGCTACCCCTAGCGACACTTCGCACTTCTGATTGAAGCCGGCAATACGCATATCCCCAACCTTTTGTAGGTGCACGCTGAAATAGTATCTCTCATAAATCCTGTAGGGTAGAATGTTGACAGCTGCCCCCGGGTCCACCAGGATTCTGTTCAGCTCTCGGCCATTCAGGTGTCCCCTCATATACAGAGGTCTATTGTGACTGGTGGTGGGGAGCAACATGTCCTCCTGGGTGAAGGTCATGCTGGCCTCCGGCAGTGCCTTAGCTAGACAGGCTTCATATTGGGCAGGCGTCTGGAGAGCAGTAATGATCGCCTGTCGGGTCTCGTCACTGAGAGAGAGGATTTCCCAGACAGTGAACCTCGCTGGGAGCTTCTTCAAGAGCTTGACCACCCGACTTCCAGCTCGGACATTGGACATCTTTATTTCATCCGCCCACTTGGGCTTGGAAGATTCTTGGACTGTGGCCCCTGATGGACCTGCTTCATCAAACTCAGAGGCTGCGCCCTTTTGTTCGGGATTACCTCCTGGCTGCTCCTTACTGGCTGGCTGCTACCGGGCGAGTTTCTACCCCTTCTGACAATTCGGGAGATTGCTGGAGCTGTGGGTGATTGCCCCCGGTCGCCGGTTCAACCTCCCAGCATGGCTGCTTTCCTTTTGACATTTTTATGAACTCCAAAAATGAAGGAGTGGGAATGTTGCCCCCGCTTTGGTTGTATAAGCCTGACGGAGGGGGGATGTTGAACCCCCTCCTCATGTAAAATGCCTTATTTGACCAAATTATTTGTAAACTGAAAATGAGTCTTTCTAACGTCCTGGATTTCAACTCATCATACGAGGTTTTGGCGTGTTATGAAGGCTCAAAGCAATCTTCTTAAGGGTAAGTGAGTTAATTTGGCATTTTGGATGAAAGAACTAATTGTGAGTTATTTTGACAGGCCAATCTATAAGGACAAGAATTTCAATGCTCTGGGACGTTTGGTGAGATCGACTTCAACTTTGATATTCAATTCTATGGTTGAAGTTCTTTAAGATCGTCTCATGTTTGTAAAATATCTAGATGTGTTCTTGGACTTAGAATTATGGTTTGTGATTGTTGTGGAGCGTGGGACGACCCATCGGGGCGATCCCCAAGCCAATCGGAGCACCTTAGCAAGGGTTCTTAACCCCTGCTGAAAGGGTCGACCCCAAGGGTCGACCCCCAGCTTCAAGGGTCGACCCCAAGGGTCGACCCCTGGCAATCAATTAAAAAACCCATCGGCCCCTTTTTAGCCCAACTGAAAGGGTCGACCCCAAGGGTCGACCCCTACAGGACCTCTTGCTATTTTTTGTTGAGCCAGAACCTGGTTCTGAGAGGGTCGACCCCTGGGGTCGACCCATGACTTCTGGACTTCTAGCACAGCACGAGGGTCGACCCCAAGGGTCGACCCCTTCAGTTCTGGGCCGAGCCGTGATTGTTGACTCTTGGGATTTCGACCTCATGGGTCAAATGTATTAGGTTGGGAGCCCGTGCTTAGCTCCACGTTTTGTGGATCTGGTCCCTTGACCGTCCCCATAACTCTCTTGGCCTATATAATATCGTTTGGTTGATGAAAACCCTAAGGGAAAAATCGTATGTTGAGCTGTAAGCCTTCTTTCTAAACCCTTGTGTTTGCAGGTTGAAGCAGCCACCTCCCGACCTTGTACCAGCTTGAAGATTGCGTGAAAGTGAAGGGAAGGAGAAGGAGAACTACTTCCATACAAGCCACAGCTGCTGGATGCGATCCAAATCAACTTGAAGCTTCATTCAAGCCAAGATCATCACTGTACTGCACAAAGTGTTCGATTAAATTCTGGAAGTGAAAGGGGGAGCTCCAACCAGGATAATCCAACTTCTTTTCATTCCTCTCACTCTGAATACTTTGAGTTTGACTTCATCATCTGTTTGTAGTCCGTAAATCTGAGATTTGTGTGTGTGTGTTCGTGTTCGGCAACACGAACGTGTGTGTGTGTGTGTGCTTGCTGTTCTACACAGCGTGTGTGTGTGTTTGCTGTTGTATACAGCGTGTGTGTGTGTGATTCACTGTCTAGTGAAGGTTAATCCTCCGTGTGAGGGGTGGACGTAGGGGACACGGTGTGTACCCGAACCACCTAAAAATCCCGTGTGTCCATTGTGGTTTGATTTTTCGCTTTATTTCGTGTGGGCTTCACGGTGAGGAGAGAATTCAATTTCTTGTTAATTAATCACACCATCATCACGCATTCACGTGTGTGTTTCTGTTCGTGCTAGATTTGAGTTCGTTGTTTATCTTGCTTAGCTCCCGTGTAGCTTGTTTTTAGTTTTTATTGGCCATCAATTCACCCCTCCCCTCTTGATTGCCACCCTCCGGGACTCAACAATTGGTATCAGAGCTTTGGTCTCTGGTTGATTTACGATCTCACGGTCGTCAGAGCAGATCCCGTTAAATGGCAAACAGAGGGATGATGCCCGAAGGGCATTCCATTCAAAGACCTCCGTTCTTTGATGGATCGAACTACCCTTACTGGAAAAATAGAATGTATGTTTTCCTACGTGCCCAGGACTATGATGTTTGGCGTGTCATAAGTAAGGGTCCATATGTTTTATCTGAAAAAGAAGATGAATGGGATGAAGAAGATATAGAGAAGTGTTCAACGAACTTTAAGGCTATGAATATAATTCAATGTGCCGTTCACCCTAACGAATACTCACGAATATCTATGTGTGCCTCTGCGCAGGAGATGTGGGACAAGCTGCGGCTTATATATGAAGGAACATCGCAAGTCAAGGAAACAAAGGCCAATCTCTTAGTTCGGGACTATGAGTTGTTCGCAATGAAGCCAGAAGAATCAATTTCTGATATGTTTGCAAGGCTAACAGAAATTACAAATGGACTAAAGGCGCTTGGCAAAGAATATTCAAACAAGGAGCTCGTAAGAAAAGTTTTGAGATCCCTTTCTCCCCAGTGGCATACAAAAGCCACTGTAATTGAAGATTCCAAAGACCTCAGCACCCTAACTCTCGATGAGTTGATCGGCTCGCTGATGACATACGAAATAAACATCAAAAGAAGCGAGGAAGATCACAAGAAAAAGAAGGTTGTCACACCATTGGCCCTAAAGGTGAATTCACCGGATTCAGAAGGCAGTGATAATGATTCTATTGGCAACACAGAAGATGAAGAACTGGTTGCCATGATCACACGACGAGCAAGAAGGTTCGTCAAAGGAACAAGGAAGTTCGGTGGTCAGTTCAGGAAGGGTCCAAGAAGGCAAGGACCAAACAAAGGAGAAAGTAGCAAGAAGGAAGAAATAATTTGCTACGAGTGCAAGAAACCTGGCCACATGCGAGGTGAATGCCCCGACCTCATCAAGAAAGTGAAGAAAGGTAAATTCAGGAAGCCCAAGGCCATGATGGCCACATGGAGCGACGAGGATGAGGATGACTCCGGCATTGAGGATGGACTTGACGAGCTAGTCCAAAATCTATGCCTCATGGCCAATGATGATGAAAAGGTAGATTCTGAACCTGAAACTCTCACTTGTGAGCAATGGCAAATCGCATATGAGTCTTTGTATGAAAAATGTAGAAGATACAAATCTGAAAACAGAAATTTGAAAAAGAAAATTGATCTTCTTGTTCATACAAACAAATCATGTGAAGAATGCCATCCTTTGAAATCAGAAAGTGAAAGCATGAAACATCAAAATGAAATTCTCGTTTCAAAAATTGAATTGTTTGAGGAAGAGATTTCATGCATGAGAGAAGAACAATCTACATTTCTGAAAATGCATGAACACTTAAAAAATGAATTGGAACAAGAAAAGCTTGCAAGTATTGCTTGCAAAGAAGCCAAGGTGAAGGCTGAAGAAGAGATCCAATCTCAATTGGCTCAAATAAAAGAACTTGAGGATGCTCTTGTCATTCTTGAAAAATCAAAAATTCAAACGACCCATTGGGCTCCCACAAATTCAGCTTCCTCCAAAACCAAGAAACACATGCATAACTCTTATTCCAATGTTGGTATAAGGTGGAAAAGAGATGAAAATATCATTTGCTTTTATTGTGGAAGAATGGGTCATGACATGTATGACTGTAGAATTCTGAAATATGATGAAGAAAAGTTTGCTAAAGTCAGAAACAGATCATATGTGCATCATGCTTCTAACCACCATGGACCCAAGCTTGCTTGGGTACCAAAATCTCCATAAGCACTTCAATTGTATTGCAGGTCCACACGAGAGCTCAGAAGAACAAATGGTACTTGGATAGCGGGTGCTCTCGGCATATGACGGGAAACAAGGAATGGTTTGTGGACCTGCATAAAAAGGATGGTGGAATGGTGGCATTCGGTGGTAAGGACAAAGGAAAAATCATTGGAGAAGGTAAGATTGGTAAGAGTCAAAATCACACCATTGAAAATGTGCTGCTTGTGGAAGGTTTGCATCACAACCTTTTAAGCATAAGTCAACTTTGTGATAAGGGATGCAATGTTATTTTTGATTCTAATCACTGCACTGTTTTGAACAGACACACTCATGAGGTTAAGTTCATTGGATTCAGGTATAACAATATTTATATGATAGACTTAAATGATGCTTCTCATGAGGGTTTGTGTTTGATTGCAAGGAACAAGGATGATGCGTGGCTATGGCATCGCCGGCTTGGGCATGCAAGTTTCAACGTACTGCTGAAATTGTCCAGAAATGACTTGGTTATTGGACTGCCCAAGTTGAAGGCGATCGATGACGAAGTGTGTGGGGCGTGCAGCATGGGAAAACAGACAAGGAAGTCATTCAAAAGCAAGAATGATGTGACCACATTGAGGCCTCTTGAAGTCATCCACATTGATCTCTTTGGACCAAGCAGGACACATAGCTTGGGTGGTAAACTATACGGCTTTGTAATTGTGGATGATTATTCTAGATTTTGTTGGGTTTACTTCCTTTCACATAAAAATGATGCCTTGACGGAATTTGAAGCATTTTGCAGGGTGGTACAAAATGATAAAGGGGTTTGCATCAAAACCGTGCGGAGTGATCACGGCAGAGAATTTGATAACCATGAGTTCAGCGATTTTTGCAGGGCTCAAGGCTATTCTCATAATTTCTCCGCACCAAGAACCCCCGAGCAGAATGGCATTGTTGAAAGGAAAAATAGAACCCTGATTGAAATGGCAAGAACGATGCTAAATGAGAATAATCTGCCAAGGTACTTTTGGGCTGAAGCAGTGAACACGGCCTGCTACATAATCAACCGTGCCATGGTAAGACCATTATTGAAGAAAACTCCCTATGAGCTGTACAGAGGTAAGAAGCCAAACATTTCACATCTCAAACCGTTTGGCTCAACATGCTACATTCACAACAATGGTAAGTTAGACCTGGCGAAATTTGATCCCAAAAGTGTTAAAGGTATTTTTCTTGGGTACTCACTAAGCTCAAGAGCATATCGAGTGTATAACTTGAGAACTCTTGTTGTTGAGGAAAGCCCCCATGTTATCATCGATGAATCATCTCCAAATAAAACTAATGACAAACCTGTCTTGCAGGATGATCAGTTGGATATTGAAGATATCGAGAAGAAAGAAGGAAAAGTGGAGAAACAAGAAGAAGATGAAGAACCACATGAAAATGATGAAAAGAAACAAGAAGAAGAACCACAAGAAGTTGAGGCTAATCGGAAAATCAAGCTGAACGGCAGCCACCAATTCAATGGAGTTTTCCAAAGGACCATCCGTCGGTCAATGTAATGGGCGATGTTGAAGAAGGAGTACGGACACGAGCCTCATTCAGGGAAGTTGAAAATCAAGACTATATTGCCCTGCTCTCTCAATTTGAACCCAAATCCATAGAAGAAGCCTTAGGTGATGAGTCATGGATTTTGGCCATGCAAGAGGAATTACACCAGTTCCAAAGGAACAAAGTGTGGTTCCTCGTTCCATGTCCTAAGAATCACTCCGTGATCGGAACAAAATGGGTTTACCGTAACAAAACAAACGATCAAGGAGTGGTTACTAGGAACAAGGCCAGGCTTGTTGCCAAAGGCTATAGCCAAGAGTTGGGTATAGACTTTGATGAGTCTTTTGCTCCAGTAGCAAGACTCGAGGCTGTGAGGGTTCTTTTAGCATTTGCATGCTGTCATAATATCAAGTTATTTCAAATGGATGTTAAGAGTGCGTTTTTGAATGGCTATATCCAGGAGGACGTGTACGTGGAGCAGCCACCGGGGTTTGAAGACACAACGCATGCAGACCATGTATACAAGTTGAACAAAGCTCTTTACGGTCTGAAACAAGCACCCCGTGCATGGTATGAACGATTAAGCGATTTCCTTGCCCAAAATGACTTCAAACGAGGTAACATTGATCAAACCCTTTTTACAAAATTGAAGGGTAAGGAAATCTTAATTGTTCAAGTTTATGTTGATGATATTATCTTTGGCTCCACTAATGACACTCTTAGCAACGACTTTGCAAAATTGATGCAAAGTGAGTTTGAAATGAGCCTCATGGGAGAGTTAACTTTCTTTTTGGGATTGCAGGTACATCAAACGGTGGACGGGTTGTTCATACACCAAAAGAAATATGCAATGGAGTTGCTGAAAAAATTCGATTTGGCATCAACAAAGCCACAACCAACACCCATGTCCACTTCAATGAAAATTGATCAAGATGAGAAAGGTACATCAGTGGACCAAAAACTCTTTAGAAGTATGATAGGTTCACTATTGTATCTAACTGCCAGCAGGCCCGACATACAATTTGCTGTTTGTCTATGTGCAAGATTTCAGTCAAATCCAAAAGAATCTCATTTGTCGGCTGTGAAACGGATTTTTAGATATATTGCTGGTACAGTTAACTTAGGATTGTGGTTTCCACGGAATTCATGCTTTGAACTAGTCGCTTATTCTGATGCCGATTACGCGGGCTGTAAGATGGATCGGAAAAGCACAAGTGGATATTGCCATTTTCTTGGGGGTTGTGTGGTCTCATGGGCCTCCAAGAAATAAAATTCAGTGGCATTATCAACAGCCGAAGCCGAGTATGTGGCTGTCGGTAGTTGCGTTGCCCAAGTGCTATGGATCCAACAGCAAATGATTGATTATGGCATTTCCTTTAAAAACACCCCAATTCTTTGTGATAACACATCCGCCATAAATCTGTCCAAAAATCCAGTTCATCACTCTCGCACCAAGCATATTGAAATTAGACATCATTTCATTAGAGACCATGTGAGTAAGGGTGATATTAACATCAGTTTTGTTGAGACAGATCGTCAAATTACCGACATTTTCACCAAACCTCTTAGTGTAGACAAGTTCACATCATTTAGAAGGGAACTAGGGGTTTGTAGGATAGATCAATCTGAGTCTTAATCATGTGCATCAATGTCATCGCATTGCCTGTAGTGTGTCATATATATTTGTCATGCATGTGCATAGTCGTGCTTGAAAAATAATAAAAAAAATTTTGTACATGAAAACCTGGATTGCCTGGTATGCATGTTCTTATTATAGAATACAACCATTGGTTTTGCAATTTCTATGGCCGATAGCTCCTTGAATTTTCTTAAGGCCAGCAAAAGAGCAATTGATATCAAAATCTGAATTTTAGGAGACGGTAAACAATGAACGCCTTCTATGGTCTAAGTCATTCTTGAAGCAAGTTCCCCAGTGTGTATACCCATTTAAATAACTCAAATTTCTTGATTCCAACACAACATGATCACTGGGGACTCGAGCCATATCATTCGATTCCTTGAAATTCCGTTTTCATCAGCTTTTGCAGCAAACCCTGGAAGGGTCGACCCCAAGGGTCGACCCACGCAAAGGGGTCGACCCCAAGGGTCGACCCTCGCTATCGGGTAAGGTTCTGGGGCGGGGTTTAAAAGGGGACGACCCATAGGGTCGACCCGTTCCGGTCGGACGGCTTCGCCGCGTCAGAACCGGCTCCAATAAGGGAGGAAACCCTAAGTTTCCCCCCTCCCATCCATTAAAACCCCTCCAGCCCCCTTCTAGGCTAAGCCACCACCTTCTCTAAGCCCTAAAACCCTCTTTGGCATCCCGCATTGTGCCCTAGTGCGGCCCTCTTGGTGGCTACCCGCGCGGATCGTTCTTCCGACGCTAGCACCGCGTCTCGTTGTTTTTCCTTGCACTGAGGTAAGTTCGTGATGTGTGGAGGATCCCCATTTTCTCGCGTGGAAGCATTTCTCTCCAAGTTGAGCCATTTTGATCTACTCCCTCATCTCCAGTTCCGTCGATTTGTGGTTAGATGGCCCCAAAGAGGCAAGCTTCACACAGCCGTGGAGAGTCGAGTGCAGCCCCAGCACGACGTGGTCAGGCGGGCGCCCGAGGCAGAGGACCGGCGCCGCCACCCAAAGTATTGGATAGAAAAGTCCTACGGCCACGGTCGGTATCTTTTGTAAACTTGAATCGTCATCTTCCGGGACTAGTTGATGTGTTATGCAGTCAGCCGAATCTAGATTATTTCATGTCTGCACATCGGCGTATATATCCCAACTTGGTACATCAGTTTTATGGAAATTTTATCATGTCCGGGGAGCACCCAACTACAATGGTTCATGGCCACCGGTTAATTCTCACTACAGAATTTTTGGGAGCAGCATTTAATCTCTCGACTGAATGTTTTATGCTTGGAGATATTGAAATTCCTGAAGATGTAGTGTTTCAAATGATGAAAGGTGAAGAAAGGGGCAACCGTTCTGTGGCAGGGCTGAATGCCAATCATTTTCCACCTTTGCAACACATTTTACACAGAATGATCACCACAATTTTACTTCCAAGGGGCGGCGGTCATGACAAGGTCACTGAAATTCACAGGTTTCTTTTCTACTGCATTTTAAGTGGCATTCCTATGAATTTCCCAGCCATGATTTTATTTCATATGAGCAATAGCATGAAGCACAAGAACCGCACCATTCCATATGCTGCTGCACTCACTGCTGTGTTTACATACTTGGGTATTGATCTCTCCAAAGAAAACTCACAAACCATCCGAGAGGCTGACATTTTCACAATTCATTCCATTTGCCATAATATGGGATATGAGCTGCTTGATGGAAATTTAGTTCGCACTTTGAAAAGTACTGAACAAGAGATCAGTTCTGAGGATGAAGATGATGAATATGAACAGGGCCCACATGCCGAAGATGTGCCTTCCGAGGAGGTTCATCTACTCATGGATCGGTTGGACTCGATAGATAACCGATTAGACAGTTATGGGGAGACTTTGGAGGGCATGCAACACCAACTTGCGGATCTGAAGCTTAGTCATCAAGTGCACACCCAGTATGTTCAAGACTCATTTGATCATCAATCCAACTTGCTTGAGGAAATCTTGGGTTATATGAGGCGTCTGCACACCTCACCGCCTTCCGATGAAGATTGGATGACATTGCTCTTGCAGCTTGGACTTTACCCCCTACTTATTTCACCCCCTCCTTTTTGATGTTGCCAAAGGGGGAGAAAAGACTATTTCGACTATTTATATGTATGTGTGATGAATGCTTGCCTGCATGATGTGTGCTCATTTTCAGTTACCTTTCAGTTTGCATTTTAGAGTCATGGCATATTGTGTGAGTCTTAAGTTCTATTATGTCTCATTGTTATTGCATTTGAACCCTTCCTATTTCACCTTGTTGTCGGCACACCTTGTGGTAATGCTACTCAATCTCACATATTTTGTCAAGTTGCCCTTGATATCGGTTCAGTATGGTGATTTCAGTTCAATATTGGTGGTTGATATGTTTCATGATTATGTGGTTTCACTTATTCTTGAATGGTGAATTACATTGATCAAAAATGCAATTTTGATTAAATTTTGTCATCATAAAAAAGGGGGAGATTGTTGAACCCCCTCCTCATGTAAAATGCCTTATTTGACCAAATTATTTGTAAACTGAAAATGAGTCTTTCTAACGTCCTGGATTTCAACTCATCATACGAGGTTTTGGCGTGTTATGAAGGTTCAAAGCAATCTTCTTAAGGGTAAGTGAGTTAATTTGGCATTTTAGATGAAAGAACTAATTGTGAGTTATTTTGACAGGCCAATCTACAAGGACAAGAATTTCAATGCTCTGGGACGTTTGGTGAGATCGACTTCAACTTTGATATTCAATTCTATGGTTGAAGTTCTTTAAGATCGTCTCATGTTTGTAAAATATCTAGATGTGTTCTTGGACTTAGAATTATGGTTTGTGATTGTTGTGGAGCGTGGGACGACCCATCGGGGCGATCCCCAAGCCAATCGGAGCAACTTAGCAAGGGTTCTTAAACCCTGCTGAAAGGGTCGACCCCAAGGGTCGACCCCTGGCAATCAATTAAAAAACCCGTCAGCCCCTTTTTAGCCCAACTGAAAGGGTCGACCCCAAGGGTCGACCCATGCCCCGAGGGTCGACCCCAAGGGTCGACCCCTACAGGACCTCTTGCTATTTTTTGTTGAGCCAGAACATGGTTCTGAGAGGGTCGACCCCTTCAGTTCTGGGCCGAGCCGTGATTGTTGACTCTTGGGATTTCGACCTCATGGGTCAAATGTATTAGGTTGGGAGCCCGTGTTTAGCTCCACGTTTTGTGGATCTGGTCCCTTGACCGTCCCCATAACTCTCTTGGCCTATATAATATCGTTTGGTTGATGAAAACCCTAAGGGAAAAATCGTATGTTGAGCTGTAAGCCTTCTTTCTAAACCCTTGTGTTTGCAGGTTGAAGCAGCCACCTCCCGATCTTGTACCAGCTTGAAGATTGCGTGAAAGTGAAGGGAAGGAGAAGGAGAACTACTTCCATACAAGCCACAGCTGCTGGATGCGATCCAAATCAACTTGAAGCTTCATTCAAGCCAAGATCATCACTGTGCTGCACAAAGTGTTCGATTAAATTCGTGGAAGTGAAAGGGGGAGCTCCAACCAGGATAATCCAACTTCTTTTCATTCCTCTCACTCTGAATACTTTGAGTTTGACTTCATCATCTGTTTGTAGTCCGTAAATCTGAGATTTGTGTGTGTGTGTTCGTGTTCGGCAACACGAACGTGTGTGTGTGTGTGTGCTTGCTGTTCTACACAGCGTGTATGTGTGTTTGCTGTTGTATACAGCGTGTGTGTGTGTGTGATTCACTGTCTAGTGAAGGTTAATCCTCCATGTGAGGGGTGGACGTAGGGGACACGGTGTGTACCCGAACCACCTAAAAATTCCGTGTGTCCATTGTGGTTTGTTTTTCCGCTTTATTTCGTGTGGGCTTCACGGTGAGGAGAGAATTCAATTTCTTGTTAATTAATCACACCATCATCACGCATTCACGTGTGTGTTTCTGTTCGTGCTAGATTTGAGTTCGTTGTTTATCTTGCTTAGCTCCCGTGTAGCTTGTTTTTAGTTTTTATTGGCCATCAATTCACCCCTCCCCTCTTGATTGCCACCCTCCGGGACTCAACAGGGGATTTGAATTCCTCTGACCTCCGGAGGGGGTATCTTGTAGGGTTGCTCCCCTCTGAAGATAATATTATGGTTGGCGGGCGGCTGACGCCCCCACCTTCGGCCCGACCGGGTCGCATGTGCGGCCGTTGCGGCTTCGGCCTGGCTTTCCTTAGCGGCGGGCGTGAAGCAAATCTCTTCTTCATCCTCCTCACCGGGCAAATTGAACAGAGCAGAGAGGGTATTGCAAGAAAGGGTCACTCCCGTTGTAGCCTTGTCGGCCCCTTTCTTCCTTCTTTGTCTCCTTTTCTTTTCTTTGACTGGCGCCTGCCCCCAGAACAGACTGCCATCTTTGTCTGATGCCTTGTCAGCTTCCCCTTCCTGCTTCAGTGAAAGCTGTTCTAGCTCCCGCCATGGGAGATGATCTCGTACCAGCAAAGGTTCTAGCTCGGGCTGCACATACTCATCTAGCCCATTTATATAGTCCTGCAGCCGCTGAGCTTCTGGACTGATCTTCTTGACCACCGGCAATGGAGTTTGCCTGCTCCGATTGCAGGTAGGTATCCGGATAACTGATGGTGGATTGGTCCACACAGGTGTTGTTACCGGTGGAGGGGGTCGTGGTGTGACGCCACGAACATGTGCTCCCGGTGTCGAGCGAGGTAGGGCCTTTTTCTTGGTTCTTGCGGGGACTTGCTGCCATCCCTCCTGTTCTTTTATTGGGGCCAGAAAGCAGGCTTCATATGTATGCTGAGTACTGGCTTCTGCGGTCTCCTCAGGCAAGGCTTGATACAAAGAGACCATATTGACGGCGGCTCTTCTTACAGGCGCCTCATGTGGTTGTGGAGGGTCGACCTTGTACTCCCCCAATTCTATTTCTTCCCTTTTTACCATGCTTTCGATAATATCCTTGAAAACATAACAGTCTTCAATTGGATGCCCCAGCATCTGGTGGTAAGGGCAAAACCTTGGGCTGTCTCTTCTCTTCAGGTCCTCCGGCCTCCTTGGCTCAGGCAGGGTAACCTTATCATACTGGGTAACCGAGTCGAATAAGATCTTGGTCTTCTCCTTTGGGAAAGAGTAGGGCTTCTTCATTTTATCCCGGAGGGATGGGCCTTCTTCGCCGTCTCCGGTCTTGGCCGGTTGAGGAGCAGCTATCTTCTTGCCTTTGTCTTTTTGCTGTTCAAATGCCTTGATATCAAGGGCATTTGCTTCTTTCGGTGCCTGGCGCCGTTCTGTTGCCTTGCCCTTTTGTGCAGTAGGAGTATTTGGTGTGGGGGCTGGTTTTGCTAAGAAAGCCTCCACTTCGGCAACAATATTGTTCAGACGGTCGAACGACCGGATTTCCATGCCAATCATCTTCTCCAGCACCTCTCTCCTGAGGTTCTGTTTGCAGATCTGTACAGCGTCCTCCTGGTGCGGGGGCCGCTTGCATCTCATTCCGAGGTTCCTCCACCTCTTGATGTAGTCGAGAGCGGTCTCATCTGCCCTCTGTCTTGTTGAATAGAGTTCGGCCACTGTGACCTCCCTCTCTGTAACATGGAATCTTTCTCTGAACTTCCTCTGCATGTCCGACCAGTCGTTGATCGACCCGGCCGGGAGGCTGGAGTACCATTCAAAGGCGAGCCCTGTGAGTGAGGACCCGAAGAACTTCAGTAAATATGACTCGTCGGTGGCAAAGTCACCCATGACGGTCATGTAGTAGGCAACATGTTCCTTCGGGGATCCCTTCCCGTTGAACTTGTCGAACTTCGACGGCTTGCTGATCCCGGGAGGGAGCCGTTTAGCAGCATGATGCGGTGGATATGGCACCCTATATGCATCGAATATAACATAGTCACCTTCAGCTCTTTCAGCGAGCTTCATCTCGATCATCCTTTCTACCATCATCTTGCTCATGGTGGTTGGGTCGACCGGTTCCGGGTAGAAATGTGCCGGCTGCAAATAGGGGGTGACCAGGGTGGTCGCCTGTGGAGGAGGACGTAGCAATGGAGGTGTCTGGTGAACCTGAGGCAGCACCGGGGGAGCCAGTGATTGTGATGGGCGTTGTTGAGTTGTCGCCAAATTTGGCTCCGCCTGTAGAGGCGGGGTATAGAGTGGCGGGAAGTCATTCTTGCTGACGGCTCCCCTTGATGATTCGGCCTGCACATCAGGCCGCTTGGAGGTGGAGGACTGCTCTATCTTTTCTGTTAACTGCTTCTTCAGCTGTTCTATCTCCTGGCGGTACCTCTGGAGCATCATTAGTACAGCTGGATCCATAGCCGCCGTGTTGGGGATGGCCTCTGTCGTCTCGCCAGATGCACCCTCAGGTAGGATGTCAAGCAAGACATCTTCATCTTCATCTGTCGTTATCACATTTGCTGTGAGAATGACGGCCTTGTCATGCTGTTGGGGGCAGGGCAGGGCTTGCTTTCCCTGGGTTGCTGCCAGCATCTATTTCGCGGCCTCCACTCTTCGAGTGCTCGGCCCCGGTCTGTCGGCTAGCCAGGCCAACTCTTGAGGCTCTTCGGGCAGTTTTCCATAATGGCCATCTATCCCGGCCATATTGCATGTGAAGATCTGTATCCTGCGCCTCTGTCTGCGAACCTTTCTCTTGGCATTCTCCGGGAAGGTAAGCCTTTTGAACACAGAGATCCTTTTCTTTTCCCCTTGACGGGGGATAGTGTCATCGGCTTGAGTATCAGAGTCGTCTCCATATCCATTGTCATCAACCGATGACGTCATCCTCCTATCTTCTTCTTCTCCCGCTGCCATTAATGGACAGTGGTCTTCTTCAGCTGCGGTTGCCTGCAACAGCCGTTGTTGGCCCAAAGAGGGGTTGCCCAACCCCCTAAAATAGATTCTGACCATATTGGTCATTTCATCTTGCCCTCGGCCCGAGTGCGGGGTCGGGGACAGTTGTTGACCTCTTATCGGAGGAATGTGAGTAAACCGAGCCCTCTCGGCAGTCTGCTGTAATCTTCTTCCCATAATGGGGATATTGGCTTGTCGGGCGCAGGCCCTAAAGCTTTCTCGGCGTGGCAGATCCACGATTGTCTCTTCCTTCCTTGTGATAAGGTTCCTCTTGTTGTTTTCTTCTGCTCTGGTGGATCTGGGGTGATACTGCACTGGAGCCTCTTGCTGGACAGGCTGGACCTTTTTGGAGACCTAAACCTGCTTGAATCTTCTTGGCTTAGGAGCCAGCATCCTCTGTCCATGACGGTCGGCTTCTTCTTCTTCGGCCCTTCTTCCAGCGAGAGCCTGGTAGGAGTTGCGGACTGGCACAGTAGGGATTACCCGATCCGGGCTCACTAGAGCCTTGCGCCCGTCCAGAAAGACACGGAGGCCACCGACCAGCATAGACTTGCCGGATGTGGAGAGTCGTCCGGTCAAAGCAACATCAGCCTTCCTTCGGGGGTTCCGGTGTAGGCGTCTCCCGAAGATCTTGGCAGGGACGGGGCGGGCCCCGTGAGCAATGTGATGCACCATGCAGCTGGCGACTTGGGATGGACTTGCGGACGAGTTGTCACAGTGTTGAGCCTCCAGGGCGTCGACCTTTTCAGCAACCTTTTCTTCGACGGTCTCCAGGGACTCCGTCTGCAACATGTCAACAAAGGCTAACCCCAAGAAGTTGGGGAAGCCTACAGCTGGTGGGAAATATCCGAAGACCATGGGTACCGCCAGGTAACCGTGCTCCACATGGTCGGCTACGATTGCGGGGCCGAAGCCAACACGAGTGAGTCCGGATGACGTCATCGTTTGCCTGACACAAACAAACAAACAATCAGCATTCTTGGGGTAAGCCCCCGAAGGTATCCTCTCTTGGAAAAGAGATGAAGGGAGACTAAAGTCCCACCGGGCGTGCCAGACTTGTGGGGATGTTTTTTTGTTTAGGTTTATTTTACTGGATTTATTAGGCGTTCATTGTGCGCTCGACCTGACTCAGTCAGTCGATTGTGATATTCGTGTCAGGACCCTGAGTCCGTCATACCATAAAGGCTATGACGTTAATTACGTCCTTCCAAAGAAGGACAACCCTTGATTAATTGCCAAGAAAGGATGCCTCGGGGGCAAAATGAGATACGACTATTACACTAACTCCGCTAACGGGATGCGAAACATGCATAGAAAACCGTGCTACGCGGGACTTGATAACGGTGTTATGGCCTAAACCCGGCAGCATGTCCCCTTGTCTGGGGCTATGCCAAAGGGAAATATAGGTCATTCACCCACGAAATGTCAGGATGGAAGCCAAAAGAGAGGCGGGCGTAGCCCTGGATCCAAAAGGATTTGAATGTGACGGGACAGTGTCCGCTACCATGTCGTTTGTTGATATTCCCCTTAAGGGACCATTGGAGGACATGTAGTGGCAGAACTCCGAGGGTCAGCGGGGTGACAAAAGAAACCTCGTATTCGTTATAATGTAGGGGTAAAACCCCGATTAATGTATCTCTCGTGGATCTGGATGAAGAACCATGATTCCCTCGTAAAGCGATGAAGGCTGGCATGAAGGTTGACAGGAATGGGACATTGAGTTTAGATTGGATTTGGGTTTAATGGAGTTGTTGAGACATCAGATTTGAATGACACCTGTTAATAAGATGAAACTGCGCGGATAGGAGTCGACGCGAGGGGGATCCCAGCGCGACGGGCAACCAGCGTGGCTGGAAATATAGGTAGACAGCACGGCAGGGTGTATGGCGCGGTAGGTTCCCGGCGCGAGTTTGGCGCCGGGAGGAGGTGGCGTCGGGAGGTGATGGCGCCGGGAGGCAGTGGCGCCGGGAGGCCGTTTTGTTGGTTTTCTTCTGATATTATGGGGGGTTCTTATGAGTTCAAGGGGATCCTCTGTATTCTATGGGGATTCCATGGTAATAATTGGGTGAGATAGAAGATGGGGGTGGATTCATTCACCAGGGGGTCCAAGGAGACAGTGTAACTGTAACGTATATCCCCTGTGGCGACCAAGGTACCATGAGATGATATAGCTCAGCCCTTTGCCACACAGTCGGGGGCTAAATGCATAATTTCGGTGAAAATGTCGCACTATGTGACCGAATAACCCTCTAAACGAATTTTGACAGCACCTCCCCTTATTTTGGGAGTATGCCAAAAGGGTATTATAGGTCATCCACTCACGAACTGTTGGAGTGGAAACCAAAGTAAGAGCCGGGCGTAGCCCGAGATCCAAGGGATCTAAATCATATGAGGCTTTATCCGTCTGTTGTGATATTCCCTGTACAGTCAGTGGAGGGCATGCAGTGGCAGAGCTCCATGACTTAATAGGGTTATAAAATGTGGGGGAATGACCCCTTTAATATGGCTCCCATGAGGATAGAGGGAAAGGTAGTGCGTCTCCATAGGACATGGTATGATGAGCAGGGTTGGCATGGCCTGATGGCATCGGCACGAACGCATGGACGTGTCCAGCATGTGTAAAGGTATCGGCGCGAGAAGGAGTTGGGCTTCGGCGCGAAATAGGAAACCCAACCGGCGCGGCAAGCCCTCGGCGCGAGACTTGCGCCTGTAGATCGGATTAAAATCCGCTCTTTGTTGGGGAAATTAAATATGAAAATGGGATAAATAATGCAAAAGAATGCAATAAAAATAGCACGAGGTGCTAAAGTGGAGATGATGTGATCGCCAGAGGGGTTACCTCAATAAGAAGAAAAAGGAGATCGCGTGTACCTGATGGAAATTAGGATGCGGGATGGATGTGGATTTCCTCCTCCAACTTCAATCGGCCGGCCGATGAAGTGGGTCTTCTTAGTTGATTACCTTGTAAAAAGACAATGAAAACAAGCAAAAGAGAGAGGGATCAGCCAGAGTGCTATAGTATCAATCCAAAACTAACATGAAATGATGAAAAGACATCAACGTGCGCACCTTTTTTTTTTGTTTTTTTTTAAACCCCTAGAAGAGAACTAGGGAAAGGATATGACATGTTGATATGTAATGCAATAAGAAAACTAATGATAGGATGACAGTGATGATGAATATGCTTAGAAAATAAATGAAATAAGCACGATAGCCCTGCTCTTCCTGACGAGAGTAAAGGGAAGCCGTGAAGGTATTGAACGGATGCAGAGAGATGGATGAAGCACGCCCCTGATGCAGAGGGATGGAGTGGAAGCAGGCGTTCAACCTTCTGAATACTTCAAATGCTTTGAATGCTTAACCCGGTTAACCTTTTTCACGATCGAATGATATTTCCTTTTATAATGCTTCAATCGGATGATCAAACCAAGGAAATGATAAGAACAGGCAATGAGGCATCCAGGGAAGGATCAAGATCGAGCAAGAGTCCCATGGATGGTAGGGAACTGTGAGGGAAAGATGGAAAAAGGAAGGACTCTGGATGAAATACGACTCAAGCCAGGGCGTCAATTTATGAATTGACGACCTGCCACAGAACGTTTATTGAAACACGACCTAGGAAAGGCCGTTTCTTCCTGGATTTAATTTTGGAAATAAAACTTTCTTTGTTTAGAAATTCCTGGAACACGCCTGAGGTAACGGCGTTGCTTAAAAACACGCCCCGAGGTAGGACGTTACTATGGAAAAGCTTTTTATTTTGAAAATAGATAATTCCAGAAATTAACGGATAATACCAGGAATTGACGCCCTCATCTATGGTCGTCCCTTCTTTTGAAACGCCCTATGACAGGTCGCTACTTTGAAAATAACGCCCTTCTTCAGGTCGTGAATCAAAAAATGCAGGAAAAATGCATAAAACTCACAAAAATAGAAAAAATTCATTTTATAGGAATATTGAAGTCCACTTGGGGCGTTTATATAATGACATGAGACTTGATCAACATAACGTCAATTTTGGCGTGTCTACAGCTGCCCCACCTTGGCGTCTGCTTTGCAAGGGAGTGAGACAGAAATGGAATGAAGTGTAACAAAAGGAATGAAGTGAAATGAACTGATAAGGAGACGCCAAGGTGTGATGTGACACGCCTCAGACACCAAGCATTTGAAATCTTTCCAAGATTCTGAGTGGAACAACTCTGAGTGGTTTCCAAGGAAACATCGATTTGTTGGATAAAAGGAGATTAAACTAAGTAAATAAAGGGTGTGCGCGTGGGCACGACAGGGAAAGACCATTGGAGAGCGATTACCAGCCAACGTGGACGTGCTTCAACCAAGGTAAATTTTGCAGAAAAGTAAAGAGAATTGGGATAGAGATCCAACAAAAGGGACACTTTCAAGGAATCAGCCTGAACGGCTTCAAATAGAACGAAGTACTTGATTTGAAGTGGAATATCTCATGTCAACTCAATCAAGAGCGAGTGAACTTCATTATTGCCATAATATGAAGATTTTCAGCATGAAACTCAAAGTCCTACATGATGCATGCTGGGCTAAAAGAAAAGATTAAAACAAACTAAAATAGAAAATAATCAAGGATAATATTGCTAAGCCATTTAGATCTGGTCAAGAATCCACATCTCTGAGCTAACACTAAGCCGAAGCCTGTTTGTCCGCGCATCAACTCAGAAAGTGGAACCATCGTCCCAAACCTTTAACAACTCAACGGCCTATCCGTGTGATCAAAACTTTCCTGAAATCGTCATCGTTTTTGATGAAGGGGAACTCGAATTTCAGGTTCATCAGAACCACAAGGTCCTTGACATACTATAATAGTGTAGATATCATATAATAATGATGCTTACAAGAAACAGATACAAGGTGACAAGATGTTACTCCCATGAGTGGTCCAAACGTCTCGAATCCTGCAAACTTTTGCACTTGAAACTTATTAGCCTTCATTAATTCAGAACATGACATGATCATAAGTGTTTAATCATAAACAATTTCACCAAAATAATAGCACTTAAGTTCATTAAAAACATCGAGAGGTCAAAAATCCGTAAGCCAATAAAACACGCATAAGAACAGGGCGTTAACAGCATGAAAGACGCCTGACCATAGGTCGTTAAACATTTAAAACACGCCGTACTCAAAGGCGTAAACAGTAACGGAAGCTTTAGAAGAAGACGCCCCATGTTAGGGCGTTAAATAAAACACGACCACTGGTCAGGTCGTCAAAAAATAAAAAATAGACGCCCTTACACAAGGCGTTAATTCAGCACGAACCTCCGTTTCTAAATCAAGAACACAGTCCTTAACCTAATCAAACTTCTATCTTCGGGACTCTTCAAGACTCTTCAAATCCTTATAAAAAGGAAGGCTTTCTTTCAATAAACCAACCGAATCTCTCTGCAGCCGTCCAAGCCTTCTGTTCTTCTTCATCTGCAGGTTGCAACTGCTGCTCAAACTCTTCCTGCAGCGGCGATGGACAGGATGATGAAGAAACCTAGAATCTCTACTCCCAGAATTACTGAAGTACAAGGGCACATAAGTAATCGAATTGCTTCGAATCAGGTAAGCTATTCCTCTGTTATTTGCTCTGTGCTGTTCCTTCTGCCGAACTCTCCTCTTATATTTCATATGCTTATGCTTGTTACTGCATGTGTTATGTTTTCTTCTCACAGGATTACCCAACTCTTCCAGGAGCTAGAAGATATATCCAAATCAAGTGGTTGCCCCTCATCCTCTCCAAATTCACCTCAGATATGAGGGTATATGTAGCTAGATGGCGTCTCTTGGGGTTGATAACCCATGCCAAGCATTATGATCAAATCCACATAGATTGGGCTGCCATAGGAGCATTGATTGAAACATGGCATCCTTCCACCCATACTTTCTTATTTTCCACATTTGAGGCCACTATCTTGCTGGAAGAAGTAGAGTTGATCTTAGGCTTAAAAAGGATGAAACACGGAGAAGAAGAAAAGATGGCCATGATGCCAAGGCCAATCTCCTCCCATGAATTGCTAACCTCATTGATACCTAGCCCAAATATAGTGAACCAAATCAAGGTCACTAAAGGAATTAACCTCTTGAAGCTCGCCTCGTGGGTGTACAAGAGAGCGGATCAAGCTAAAGAGGAAGAGGAGATAGAAAGAGTGACCAAAGCCTTCGTGGTGTGCTTAGCAGGAGCACTCCTATTCCCATCCACGGAGGACTTTCTAGAGGAGTCCCAATTGAGCGCAGTGGTGAGCTTATGGGAAGAAGAAAGAGTTGGACCGGCGATCCTAGCATATCTCTATAGCGGGCTCACATCGGCGGCCATGGGAAGGCCCATCTACGGGTGCATGCGAGCATTCTCTAGTTGGATTGACCTCCACTTCAAATTCGATCCATGCCATGAAGCCCAACAATCGTCAAGGATCTTTTCAAAGAGCCCACTCTCCTATATAACCGGCTCGTTGGGAATAAGCAATAGGGTGACGAACCGCATTCCTCAAATCAAGAAAAGGGCGGAGTGGAGAGAACACCTTAAGGTAATGCCAAAGAATCTCTTTACTTGTGCCCCGGGTATATTCAAAATGCAGGAACTCCGCGCAAGATTCTCCATTGGCACGGACCTTCGACTTATTGGCGCATCCGAGCTTGTCTTGTACAATGCACACCGGTGCCTTCCTCAGCTCGGGCTTCCAAGGCAAGTGCTAGAAAACATCTCCCATCTTCCTCCAATCAAATCAAAGGATCTAGGCAGCAATGAAGATGGAGAGGAGGCAATCACCATTCAAGCTCTGTGGAAGCTAAGCAAGCTTCATCACCCTGTAGAAGACTTGGATGAAGACAAGGAATAGTGGAAAAATTATGTAATCTCTTTGAGGAAATTAAGGCCCAAGGTGGCTCATTAGGCATTATAGTTCCTTTCTTTCAAATAATAAAGATTGCTTTTCTGATTGAGCTGATTATTACTGTGATTATGATCAAAATCACCCAAACCCTGTGTTTCTGTTGCAAATAACGCCTCAAATAAGGGCGCGAATTCAAGAAAGAACGCCTTACCTCAAGGCGTTTCAATCGGCCCATCTTCCATATTTGACGCCTGCACCAGAGGGCGTGACTTAATTAACGACTTCAAGAAAGGCGTGAATAGGTTCAAACCCCAAAGAATATAATCGTTGAATCATCAAAAGTAACGCCTATTCCTTAGTCACTTCTAAAAAATAACACGCCCTTGACAGAGGCGTTACTCTAAGCCCAGCAATGATGACTTTCATCACATCAATCAACGCCCATTCAATGCGTCTGACGACGGTTATCGTTCCCCATGCAAAATAAATTAACGCCCTAATAAACGTCGTCTACTTTTATAAAACGCCCAAGTCGTGGTCGTGAATTCCATTAGAAACGCCTTCCATTAGGGCGTGTCTTCTTTTCGAAACCCAAAAGTCATCGGCCCCTTTCTTCTTCCTCCTTCCGTCCTCATTTCCCCCCTTCTGTAAACCCTAACCGAAGCCCCCTCTTGAACTCCCTCTCTCGATCTCTTCTCTCACTCTCTCAATCTCCCTCTACCCTAACTCTAGCCATGGCCGGTGGAGGACACAAGCGCCAGAGGGTAGCCGCCCCAGAGGTCGTTGACCTCGACGCCGCCCACGCCCAAGAGGAACCCGCCGTGGAGGAGCTCGCCATCGTGGCCGTTGAAGAACCGGCGGTGGTTGCCGGCGACGACGAGGGCGAAGGAGCAGCAACAGAAGAAGGAGGAGAAGACGAAGGTGGAGAAGAAGAAGAAGAAGAAGATGAAGAAGAGGGAGAGGAAGAAGACGGTGGACCACTGCCCACGGCGGCGGTTGCTCCCCGGGGTCAACTCCGGCGGCCCAGACGGCCACTGCCTCGGCCACAACCCCAGAAGCACAAAAAGGTAGGTTCCCCCTCCCCAATTCCATTTTTTTTATTTTATTTTCATTTTATTTTTATTTTTCCTGATTTTTCATGGCCCTCGGGCGCGAAACCTGCAACTCAGAAAAGAAACGCCTCCCATGGGGGCGTTAATCACAAACGAAACGCCCTGACCCAGGGCGTAAATTTCTTTTATTTTCTGAAAATTAATTAACCTTCATGAAAAACGCCCTGAAGCATGTCGTTTCTTCAAAAATTATGATTTTTCATTAATTTCATGCCCATTAAATGTTTTCATTAATTATTTCGCATGCTGCCATTTTTATTTGAATTATCTGAAAATCATGAAAGCCACGCCCCTCACCAGGGCGTGATTTAACAAGAAACGCCCAAAGCAGAGGGCGTCTCTTCAATAACTCTCCATTTAAACTGAACGGTCCTAAAAATGGAAAACGCCCCAGCCAACGGCGTGATTTGAAAACATTTTAGGATTTTTAGAAATTAACAACATGTTCACGCCCTACATAGAGGCGTTTCAAAGATGAAAACGCCCTCAGCCAGGACGTTACTTTAATAGAAAAACGCCCCCTTTAGGGGCGTGAATTTACTAAGAAACGACCTGAGGAGGGTCGTGACTTCCAAAACATTAAGATCAATGCCCAGGCAAAACCAAATGCAATTACACAAGATTAACCAAACAATTGAGCAAAGTTCTTCTCTTTAATGCGTGCAGGGGCTGATGAGGACCCGTATCTCATGGGTCATGGTCTGGGCAGCATACCAGGGTCTCCCCGACTTCCAGAGGGTTAGGGTAGATGCTATGGGGTTCGGGGCTTTCCTATCCGTTGAGCCATTTAGACCCGACCTAACACTTATCCAGGTTATACGGGAACGTTGGGATAGGGTGAGCCGGTCCTTCCTGATGCCCTGGGGGCACATGGTTCCTACCCTAGAGGATGTGACTAGGATTACAGGGTTGAGGGTGGATGGTGAGGCTGTGAGTGGGTTCACCTATCCTGACTACACGGAGATGGCCCAGAGGTTACTAGGGCTGGATATGGTCTATGTGGTGCCGAGCGAGTGTAGGACCATCTTCCGTACAGACCTGACTACGGTGATGGGTTTAGGAGACGCCAGGCACAGGTCAGGGGAGACCTTAGGTGAGTTTGCACAGAGGCTGACCGACGGTGTGAGAGCGGTATGCTGCCAGGACCCGACTGACCATGAGAGAGCGGATCGAGACCTGAGGAGGTTCCTGCTGCTGCTGCTCGGGAGATTATTGCTGGGGACGAAAGCCGACGTCATCAACTGCCGCTTCTTGGGCATCCTTGAGGACCTGGAGACAGTTGGTACTTACGCTTGGGGTGCAGCCTTGCTGGCACATTTGATAGCTGATCTGTCCACGGGGACGGGACGGGAGACGACCGTCAGTGGCTTCTCACCTCTTCTTCAGGTATGTAATTTTCTCATTTTCATATCTTTTTCTCTTTATCTTTTTTTTTCTTATTATGATGCATGTGAATGCCTTACTAATGCAATGCATGGATGCAGGTGTGGAGCCACCTATACATGCCGATGGGGCGCGTTGACCCACGGCCCGGAGCTGAGGGATCCTTTCCTCTGGCGCGACGCTGGTTACCAGTCGTCTTCGGTGCCCCACTCGACTACGAGTTGTGGGTTCTACGGAGAGAGTTCCGCGACTTCCCTCCCTCGCTGGTATGTATGAATGAATGATATTCATTTCTTTTAAATTGATTTGAATTGATTATGATGAAATGATATGTATGAATGCAGGTGCAGTGGAGGCCTTACGAGGATATGACGGATGAGGGCCAACCTTGGGTCGTATCGGGGCGACCTCGCTTTGGGCGTGAGCTGTGGCTGCACTGCCTGAGTGAGATCGAGCCGTTATGGCTTCGGTTGGTGATGAGGACCCTGGCCCTGCCCCAGGAATGGATCGAGGTCGGGGAGCCTCGAGGGATTTGTAAGAAGACCCGCGGTCGCACCAAGGCGATCGACTGGAGGGTACGTTTTGAGGAGCAGTACGCCGACTGGCAGCGTGGCGGGACCAGAGTCACCTCTCGCACGACTGACAGCTCTGAGTACCTCCGGCGCTACTGGGAGGTATATGCCGGCCGACCCCAGATGAGGGTCTTAGGGGTATGTATGAATGCACTTATTTCTAAATTGAATGCAAATGCTTATGTTTCTATCATGTGACTAACATGCAATGGATGCAGGATGCAAGGGACATAGCGGCGATAGACGCCCAGGCCCACCTACACAGCCTGGAGGACCAGCTAGCCGCCACACGGGCCGACCTAGAGACCCTGGTGAGTGCTTAAATTACTTCTATATGCGAATGAATCTTTTTGTTGAATTATTGATGATTAGCCACTGACAATCTCAATGAATGCAGCGTGCCCAGCAGGGAGTAGTGAGGAGAGATCTAGGGGAGGCCTCCAGCTCGAGGGGACCTAGCGCGGAGGTGACCGCGCTATCAGAGCAGCTAGCTAGAGCGGTTGCACGGGCCGAGGCAGCAGAGCGGGACCTCGCCTCACGGGTAAATTCTGAACTCAAACTCAGTCAGTTCAATTATTGATTAAATATAGCATTGTGTACTGATAAAAATTCATTTTTACAGACTGAAGAGCTTCGAGCCGCTCTTATCTGCGTAGACGAGAGCTTCCGAGCGACGAGCTCACATGTGAGTAATTCAATCATGCATCGTTAAATTATTGAATTATTTCATTTATTGTGGAATTGATGATTTGCTTACCCTTTTACAGGTGACTCAGCTTCAGGCCGTACGTATCGAGTTGGCGATCCGTGACCAGCGGATTTCAGAGCTTGAGAGGTCCCAGAGGCGACGAGAGGAGCTTCCTCAGGACGTGGCCGAGATGCGTTGAGATGGAGAGACGTGAGCGTGCTCGAGAGCGGGAGGAGCACTTGGCGGACCGTGCCCGTCACCACGAGCTATAGCAGTCAGAGCGTGCCCGGTACCAGGAGCTGGTGGTAGCACACGAGCGTGAGCTGGCAGACTCGAGGACGTAGCTGGTCCTTGTTCAGGAGCGGCTACGAGTTGCTGAGGAGTGTCTCCAGCGAGGGCGTGAGCGAGCTCGTGCTGCGGGATACTCCTTTACTAGCTCCACTTTTGTTGCGGGTTCTTCTCTTCGAGAGAGGAGTGAGGCAGGGGCCAGGCTCGAGTTCCAGCTTCTTCTCGGGGGCCCATGCCCCCTCCACCAGCACCAGCTCGGGACGGCGAGGAGGAGGTTGAGAGTAGGAGAGAGGAGGGTGGAGGCGAGAGCTGAGAGATTTACTTGTACTCCTCCACCCTCACACCTGTACTTAGACATTCATGATGTATATATATATATATATGAGATTGAGATTTCTTTTGTTACCTGAGCACTTTGTGTGGTTGTGGCCTTGTGTTTGTGTACTTTCTTCTTTCCACGTTCTTCGTGTTTGCTTTACTTTTGCCCTGTATCTGCAGCTGCGGTTTTCACTTGAATAAAACAGGTTAATTCATCTGTTCGACTTGGCCCCTTGCCCAATGAGCAAGGGGTGGCAATATTCTGACCTTAATGACGGGTCAAGGGGTCAAGCCTTTAATCAAATAAGGTAAAATGAAATAACCAATAAAGGGGAGATGCATCATGCAAGCACACGTATGCAAATAATAAATTAAAAATATGCACAGATAGAATGCAAGCATACGAATGAAGAATGTATTTTATTTTATATTTTTTTTCGTTATTTTCCTGAAAAACGCGCCTTAGATTAGGTCGTGACTAGAGTAAAAGACGCCCCCGAAGATGGCGTGCATTTTAAAAGGATTTGGAATTTGGTGAAAAGACGACCTGAACAAGGGCGTTAATTTGATAAAGACGACCCTCACAAGGGCGTGAGTTAAATTAATAACGCCTTAGGGAAAGGCGTGAATTAGAAGAAGTTTCAAACAAGATTGACAAGGCTATCCAGATCGCGAGCCCTACACGGCCACCATCTAGGATTCATTAATCTTTCTTGAATAATTAAAAGGGAGTCGACGTGCTCAAAGTTGACTTATATTCGAGATTTCGCACAGTGCAATTTCTTAAGTTCGTCTTGACCATCCTGCCAGTTCGTGACTTTACCACATAGAAAGGATGGAAGAAAATATAAGGGAAGCCCATAAGGGATTCTGAGATGTTCAAGGTAAAGTTACCTCCCCTGCCCTATGCCTGTTGGGGTTCGGTCTTTGGCGTAGGAAATTTGTTGCCTTTTTTGCCCCTTTATAATGCACGCATACGCCCAAGGTTTTCCTTGCGGGGACTTTGCCCTCTTGACATGCTTTTCTTTTCATAACTTGACTTTCACTTTGGAATTGATTTACATTGATAAAAAAAATAAACCTAATTGTACTTGGGCTTTTGTGACATTTGCTCCCTTTTGGGTCTTGACTTCCACTTACTAGGGCGGCGGACAGGCTTGGCGCATCTGCCTCGAGGTCTCCCTTCCTCCCTTATGGACCGAAGAAGAAAAGAACGGGTATTGTCTTTCACTTTTAGTCAGGTTTTTGACTTTCCATCAGATTTTGCACTGCTTGAGTTCAAGAATAAAGCGTGTAGTGTGTGCGGGAATCAACCCCATTTTTAAGTTACCAAGACTGATAAATGAATTCTGAATTTTGACATTTCGGGCCTTGATCTTTTATGTGCCATGGCAATAATTTTGAAAGCCTCTTTTTTTTTGTTTGTTTTGAAATTTCTTTGTTTTGGCAAATATTCTATTTTTTTTAGATTTTGGAAAATATTCATTTTTGTTGGATTTTGAAGAATATTCATCATTTTTTGTTGGATTTTGGAAAATATTCATTTTTTTTATCAGATTTTGGAAATATTCATTTTTTGTTGGATTTTGGAAAATCAGGGGTAATATTTCTTAAGATATAAATCGTTCCAAGGGTGAGTTAACTCTTCACCTTCAGCATTGGTTAGTTTATAAGCATTGCCAGGAAAAACTTCTTTTATAACGAACAGTCCCTCCCAATTTGGTTGGAGTTTTGAACGGGGGCCACCTGGCTTAACAAAAATTCTCTTGATTACCATCTCACCGACTTTAAATTTTCTCTCAATTACTTTCTTTTGGTAAAAACGTGAGAGCCTATTTTGATAAACGCGCGCATGCTCAGCGGCGACCAGACGCTTCTCATCTAGGAGTTCCAATTGGGCAAGGAGTGAATCACGACGTTCATCAATAGAAAGTTCCTCACCCAATTGTACTCGCAGAGAGGGAATAAGAATCTCATAAGGGACTACTGCCTCCATCCCATAAGTGAGGGCGAAAGGGGTTTGCCCAGTGGGAGTGCGAATGGAAGTGCGATAGGCCCAAAGAGCTTCAACCAGCTTGTCTGGCCAGTCCAAAAATTTATTAGCCTCACACGTCTTTTTAACGATTTTGATCAAAGTTTTGTTTGTTGCCTCTGCTTGGCCATTGCCCTGTGGATAATAGGGAGAAGAATGATGCAATGCAATGTTATACCTGTTGCAGAGATCCTTGAGCTCTTGAGAGATAAATTGAGGTCCATTGTCGGTGACGATGGTGCTCGGGATGCCGAACCTCGTGATGATGTTCTTCATGATGAATTTACAGACGGTTGATGCTTTAATTTCCACGTAAGCTTCCGCTTCCACCCACTTGGTGAAGTACTCCGTTGCCGTGAGGATGAATGATTTTTGTTTGGTCAGGAGGTTCGAATCACCAAGAGGTCCAATGATATCAAAAGCCCACATGGAAAAAGGCCATGGGGAGGACGTAGGATGGAGTGAAGAAGCAGGAGAATGAATCTTGTCGGCGTGCAGTTGGCACTTAACACACCTACGAACATAGATAGAGCAATCCTCTTCTAGAGTTGGCCAATAGAAACCTAGCCTCAGGATTTTCTTAGCTAGCATCTGGCTGTTCACATGACCACCACACACACCAGAATGCGCCTCTTCCACAACTTTCCAAGATTCATCATCATCGAGGCATCTCAATAAAACACCGATGAGCCCTCTTCTGTAGAGCACACCTCCAACCAAAGCATAACGTTGAGCCACTCTTCTAATTGCTTTCTTTTCTTCTGCGGTGGCTTCCTCGGGATAAGACTGATCATTACAGTATCTGGCAATCTCATAATACCAAGGCTTCTCTTCGTCAGCCAACTCTTCTTCCCAGTCCAAAAACATGACCTCTTTGCCTTTAAGAGTTTCTTTCTGCTTGGCCTTCTCGAGCACCTGATCCCTAATATCAAGGAAAGCACGATCCTTAATAGCTGGAGTGTCACGCTGATGAATCAGAGGGACATGGAAATCACGCTCAGGGGGGAAGACTAAAGCAGAAGCTAAAGAAGCAAGAGCGTCAGCTAGAATGTTCTGACTGCGAGGCACGTGAACGAAGATTAACTTGGTAAAGAGTTTGGCATAAGATGAAGCGAGTTCCTGGTAGGGTTTAAGCTTAGGATTGATAGTGCGGCACTTGACCAGCACCTGGCGCAAAATGAGCTGACTATCACCCACAATCCTCAAATGGGTGACACCATATCGATGAGCGGTTTGTAGACCGGCCAAAAGAGCTTCATACTCGGCTATATTGTTAGTGACGGGGAAGGTAAGCTGAGCAGCAAATGGAATGGTGACCCCTTCAGGTGTTAAAAGAACCATGCCGATCCCTCTTCCTTGAGAATTAAGAGCTTCATCAAAATGTAGTATCCACATAGGATCAAGGGGTTGATTAATGGACATTAATTCTTCATCTGGGAACTCAGAATTGATAGGATCAAAATGAGGTAGAGGGTGATGAGCAAGATGTTCGGCGATGGCATAACCTTTGATAGCTTTTTGTTGAATGTAAGTGATATCAAACTGGGAGAGGAAGCTTTGCCAACGTGCTAATCGATCAGTGAGGACAGATTTTTCAAGGAGGAATTTAATTGGGTTCATGCGTGCAATGAGGTGAACCTCGTGAGCTAGGAAATAGTGTTTTAATTTCTGAACTACCCAAACCAAAGCTGCACAAGTCTTCTCCATGGCTGAGTACCTCTGCTCACAGGGGTTAAGAAGTTTAGACAAGTAGTATGCTGCCCTCTCCTTACCTTCTTCATCCACTTGAGCCAAGACAGCACCTACAGAGTCATCCAGGACTGAAACATAAAGAATAAGTGGTTTGCCTGGAATTGGCGGCCTCATGACAGGGGGATTGGCCAAATAATCCTTCAATCCGTCAAAGGCTGCCTGACACTTGTCATCCCAATTAAACTTGACTCCCGGCTTAGTAAGCTAGTAAAACGGCCTACATCTTTGTGAATGCTGGGAGACAAAGCGGCGAATGAACTGCAACCTCCCTATTAATCCTCGAACTTCCTTCAAATTCTTGGGAGTAGGCATATCTCTAATGGCTCTCGCCTTGTTGGGATCGACTTCAATTCCCCTCTTACTGATAATGAATCCAAGCAACTTCCCTGAAGAAACGCCAAATACGCACTTCTTGGGGTTCATCTTCAATTGATATTCTCGCGACCTCTGTAGAACCTTAGCTAGAACCCCAGGATGCTCAATCCTTGTCCTTGATTTCACAACCAGGTCATCCACATACACCTCGATGTAAATATGAATCATGTCATGAAAAATTGCCATCATAGCCCTTTGGTAGGTGGCTCCAACATTCTTAAGTCCAAAGGGCATGACCATATAGCAATATGTACCCCATGGTGTAGTGAATGATGTTTTCTCTTGATCCTCTTTAGACAGACGAATTTGATTGTAACCTGAAAAACCATCCATAAATGAAAGAGTTTCAAATCCTGCCGTGTTGTCGATCAGAACATCAATATGAGGGAGGGGGAAGTCATCTTTGGGACACGTCCGGTTGAGGTCCCGGAAATCTATGCAAATCCGAACCTTCCCATCTTTCTTCATAACTGGGACAATGTTAGCCACCCAATTGGGATAGAGGACAACTCTAACAAATCTAGCTTTATGGAGTTTGTCGACCTCTTCTTTCATTTTTAAAGCCATGTTAGGGTGGAAACGCCTCAACCGTTGTTTGACCGGGACAGACCCTGGCTTAAGTGTAAGGCGGTGTTCGACGAGCGCAGGGTCTAATCCAGGCATATCTTCATAGCTCCACGCGAACGTGTCCTTGTATTCTTGCAGAACTAAAATGAGCGCCTCCTCCTCGGAGGGCGGTAAATTCTTACTGATGAGGACAATTCTAGGGTCTTCCTCGGTACCCAGATTCACTTCTTTGGTTGGCTCTTCTACAGAGGCTGATGGTTCGTCGAATCGTCTCATGTCACTAGCAAAGGCATCAGCCTCGTCCTCATAGTCTTTATAACTTTCTTCCCCCTCTTCAATAGGGTCTTCATCATTCATGATTTCATAAACGCCCAAACTCTCATAAGCAGCAACAGAATCCTCATATTCTAATTCTGGTAGGATGATTGGTTCTTCCACAAACTCAGGGATTGCTAAACAAGCCTGGCATCTGACAGCCAACTCCAACAAAAATCTTCGGGGAATCTGCCTACCCTTGGCCTTCTTATGTGGAACTATCCCCTGATTTTTATTATTAGAGGGAGAGGAGGAAGAATAGGAACAACTAGCTTGATCAGGGGAAGGAGACGAAAAAGCGGATACAGGAGGTGATACAGAGGAGGGCCCCTCACCAGAGGGGGAGAAGAGTCTTACCAAGGAATCTTGGAAGAGCGGCCCCTGGGTCGGGACGCACTCGGGAGAAAAATAGGAGGTCTCCTCAATAGAAATGGAGGATTGGAATGTTGGAGATTTGGCATTTTTTTTCGTTTTTATCTGTTTCTTTGTTTTTATTCTCTTTTTCCAGTAAGAAGCAATATGAAGGGGAAATAGCAGGAGGAGTGGAGATTGCAAGATTGGAGAAAGATTTAATCAAAGATGGCCCTCTCGGGGGCGTGATGGAGATTTCAGCAAATCGCTCGAGGAGCGAAGGAGGTATCGGAAGAGAGAACTGGACTGAGTTCGGAGCAAAATTGATGGTAATCGGAGGTGGTCGTGGTACGCGACCAAACCAGCAAGAGTATAAGGAAGCCAGAACAGTGGGATGCATGGAAGTGAGAGAAAAGAGGCCGGCCCACAGCCTGTCCACAGAAAATCCTTCTTCAAAGGGGACATCTGGCTCCCCAGTATCTGTGTAGTCACTTAACATCTGCCTTTTATCTGTGATTACTGCTGGCATTTCAATCAGTTCTTGAATCAGCGGCGGCCACTCTGGATCTGTTGGCATGAACAGGCGGCTCAGAGAGATTGTGATGTCATTCATGTCAAACCACCTGTACCAGTCACATTCCGGATCACCCATTTTTCTTCTTTTATCTGGCCTCAAAGACTCCAGGGCTTTGTAGGTAGCCAGTGGGGCAATGTGACGAGCAAACTGTCTGGCGTGCACATCTTGACAATCAAGCAATGAAGTAATGACGGTGGTCTGCTCATTATTCTAAATGCCACCGGTAACAAAATGTGTCTTTAAAGTCCAGGTGAGCGGCTGGCGATCTGGCTTGAAGGTGGACGTCATAACAGCCCACGGCTCTCCTTCATTTTTGCCCGGTGCTTTGTAGCCTAAGCCACCTCGTACAATCATCTTTTGAGGCTTAAAAGGCCTAATCCTGCCCTGGAGTTTGGCACCCAGGCCCTTGCCATCTTGATATCCCATTCTTATCAGAATGTTCCAGCCGGGGGTATTCGTCATATTTTTCTTTTTTTTCGCCTTAGAAGGCAAGGGCGTCATAGCAACCGTTGTGACGGTCTCAGATAGCATCGGCTGAGAGTGGGGAATGTCCAGCACAGATAATAACGGCTTGTTGGCAGGCCATATGGAAGGAACTGATGAAGCTGTGAATGTCTTCCTCTAGCAAGATCGGCACGCTGGTCACCTTGATAATGCGGCCCTTGTGGGGGAATTTAATACACTGATGATTTGTAGATGGCACCGCATCAAGCTGCTGTATGTAGGGGCGGCCCAGAATGCCGTTAAATGTTGGATCCATGTCCAAGATGTGAAAATCTGCTGTTATGGAGGCTGGACCCAAACTTACTTTTAAAGTGATCATGCCTAGAGGAGGTTTTTTGGTATTATCATAGGCAGTGACCGTTATAGTGGATGGCCGAATTTGCTCTTCCGGAATGCCGCACAGCTTTAAAGTGCTCGGCGGTAAAACATTGATGGATGCCCCAGTATCCACCAAACACTGCTTGACAGCCACTTTGTTGATGTCGACTGTGATACAAAGAGCATATTTTCTTGCCTGAAGAGGTGCTAGTTCATGCTCATGGAAGGTGATTGCCGGCTGACTGCTAGCAGGTGTCAAGACCGTAACTATTTGCTCGACCGGAATGTCTTCGTTGACCATGACCTTCTGCAAATATTCCTTTAAAGCCAGCTGATGAGTGGTGGACCGTTTGATCAATTCAAGAATAGAAATCCTGGCGGGAGTGCGGTCCAAGTGCTTTAACAGATCATAGTGAGTCCCTGGCACTGACTCTTGTTCCTGTTCCTGCTCTCGCGGCCCCTGCACGGGCTCTAGCTCTCTCTGTGGGAAAATACGGTGGAATATCCGTCCACTGCGGAGCGGCGCCACGCCTTGACGCGCCTCTGTCGGGGCAAAAATAGGAGGAGGGTTGGAAGAAGAAGAAGGAATGTTGGTAGCAGAAACCCTGCTAGGGGATATCAAAGGGGAATTCGATGAAAGGGATGCCCCCGTAGGAGACGTGGTAGTGGCATTTAACAAAGATGCCCCCGCGGGAGGCATGGGAGAAGTATTTGACGAAGACGCCCGCGCAGGAGGCGTGGGAGAAGGGAGAGATATCCGAAGGCGAGGAGCATTGGCAGGTGGTGGAATAAGGAGAGATCGTGGCACAAAAGGTGGTTGAACTGATGACGGAGGAACCCTTGCCGGTGTAGGAGTGGTAGAGGGGGTAGCGGGTGCTGGAGGTGAGCGAAGTAGGAGTGGCCTGGATGGCGGAGGTATAGAGTTGGTGGTGGAAGGTGGTGCGGGAGGTTGTGGAGGTGGTAGGCGGGTAAGAAGAGAGCGAGCCGGCAAGGCCGTGGAATTGGTGGGGGTAGATGGATTGACGGGGCGTAAAAGAGAACGTCCTGATTGAAGATTGACAGAAGAAGAAGGAGGGGTGCGCAAAAGGCGCGGAGTTTGATTTTGAGTTGGATCATGGTGAAATGCCCCGACAGAGGCGTTTTCTTCGTGCCATCCCTGCCCTCTCTCCACCTCGTAGAGAGACGTGACAGGGTTCACGTGCTGATTAGGAGCGTGCTCCGGCAATGGATTACTGACGATCCCCATATCCTGCTGGGGTGCTGGAGCTTGCTGTGGCTGAACTTGCTGCGGAGCTGGCTGCTGTTGTTGCTGATTTTGCTGTTGCCGAGGAGGCCTTCTTTCTTTCATGGTGGCGATGAATTGCCTCATTTCATCCCAATTAATGTCACCCTGGTCATTCAAATCATAAATATGATCTCTGAAGTGGAAACAACGATCAAGGTTGTGACTAGGGGCGCGGTGAAAAGCACAGTAACGGGATGTGTCAACATTAGCGGGCCACACCGTTCTTTCTTTTGGTAGGACGAACAGGTTAGCGGCCATCAAAGCATTAAAAATATCAGGGAGACTCTCTGGGAGCGGTGGATAATGGGCCCTTTTGGGGCCAAGTGGTGGTCTCCGTTGTTGTTGGCTGTAGTTGGCAGGCGGGGGCACTTGATGGTATTGTGGTGGTGCTGGAGGGTCGGTGCGGGGCGCTTGGCTTGGTGATGGAGCAAAAGAAGGTTGGGGTGCGAAGTGGTGTTGTGGAGCGGAGGCAAAATGGGGGTTTTGCTGTGGAGGTGGCGGAGGTCGTGGGTTTGATTGGTGGTGGGGGTGGCCAACTACGCCAACCTGCTCATTTGTGACAGTGCCCTCAGTCGTGGGCCCGCTGTTGACATTTGTATTCTTTTTAAATAGCCGAGGCTTCGGCTCAAACATGCCCATGATGGGCGAGTCCTTCATTTGCGTTTGTATATAACGAGCTCTTTCATAGAGCTCTTCCATAGTTGTCAGCCGATTCATGGCCAAAATATGCCGGAATTGAGGAGTTGCGTTAGAAATAACCATTTTCACTTGCTCCTGTTCTGACAAAGTGTCCTTCAATTTCTCGGCCATAGACCGCCACCTATCAGCAAATACGATGAAGTCCTCCTCGGGCTTCATTTTCTCAGCGACTAGATCTATAACAGAAAGGGAAGGTCCCACCCGGTCTCTGTACTTTTGCAAGAATTTTCTTTGAATAACATCAAAATCGCCGACATCAGCTGGCTCTAGAGAATAAAACCATTCGAGGGCTGGCTCCTCAAGAGATCTCCTGAATAGGTAGGCCAGGGAGGCCTTATTGTCTTGCCAGAAAGAAGTCTCATATCTGAAATCCTTTAAATGAATGAATGGGTTACCCGTCCCATTATATCACCGAAAATTCAGCATTTCAGAAGGTGGTAAATGGAACACCGGCAATGTAGGAAGAGAAATTTCCGAAGCATTCTTAGTCGCTGTCACCTTCTTGAGCTGTTCCTCCATGCTGGCCAGCTTCTGAAGCAAGAGAGTGTTGGTATCGGGCTCGACCGGGGCCTGATTCTGAGCAAAAGAAGGCGGTATAGGCGTTCGTAGAATCCGAGGAGGTTGGGAAGATTGATGCCTAACCGCTGAATAGCTCGCCTGCTGGGCCGGCATGGCCACAGTAGGCGTTTGTGGACGAGAGGAGGGGGGATGCAAGACCGCCTGGTCATTAATGATTTGATGGCCAGTCACGGCCGGAGGGGGATTAGAGGAAGACGAAAGAACCGACTTCCCCTTTAAAGCGGCCTGAATGGCTTGCCGCTGGGAGTCATCCAGCTGGGAGAGAGCTTGAATCAAATCTGTGACATTAATGGATAGGGAAGGGTTCCCCGAAGTGTTGGAAGATGGAACTTGAGACGAAGGGTCCACCTCATGAGTAGTGGTATCAACCACATGAACTTGTGAGTAATGGGGGTGAGGAGGGAGGTAGTTTCCCTCATAATAAACAGAATCCTGGAGAGGGTCCTCATATTGACCAAATATGTTCTCATTCTCATCATCATAAGAATACCCGTTACCTGACATGCTGATGATTTTACCTGAACGAAGTTTCATTCTTAAGAGAGAGAGTGTTTAATGAAGGAACTTATCACAAAATATTTTAATCCAATCAAAGCAATCAAATCACCCAACTATGTTTATGCAAACAAGGTTGGCAAGAAACGCAAGATTTTAATGTTTGGTGTTTGAATTAGAGTGGATTATTTGTGAAAGTTCACTCTTTTGCCAAATGAGACCTAGTTTGATCCAAGTGTAACCTCCGGGTCAACTAAGTTTTTCTCTCTCTTTAACAACGCATAGGTTCTCTAAACTCCAGGTACTTCAAGGGTACAACCAGCCCGGCGTCCGTGAGGGAATCCACGGGTGCGGGGACTTATGGAGGTCTTGGAAAAGGGATTTCCGGTCCAAAGAGACGGAATGCTCAATGGAGGGTCATCCCGATTCCAAGAAGGGTGTGTGGATCCTAGGGTAGAGAGAGGAGGTCTCTCAACCAAGCCAACAAACAAGATAATCCAAGCAGGAACATAATATCAAGACAGATGCCAAGCAACGAATAAGAACTAAACACAGGAAGCAGTATCTGTGAAAAAGAAACAGTAAAGAAACGACCTGGGAAAGGTCGTTTTCACAGCAGGAGGAAAGACACGCCCTGCGGTAGGTCGTGACCAAATGAAGACACGGCAGCGTGGCTGTCGTTAAACTCTGTGAGGGGCTCACAGACGGTAGAAAAACACGCCCTTAGGTGAGGCCTTATAAAGAAAGGACGCCTCCACCGGAGGGCGTCAAAACTCAGAGAAACACCCTGATGATAGGCGCTGATAAGAAATGAAACGCCTCGGAGAGGGGCGTTAATCCACATGCAATATGATAAGCATGCAACAGACAGCAGTTATGATAAAAGACGCCTTGGAAGTGGGCGTTAATCAACGAAACACGTCCCTGAGAGGGGCGTTAAATAGCAGACGATATAATGAGCAAACAAAACGCCAGCAGATGCAATAAACATACGCCCTGAAAGGGGGCGTTAATTAACAAAACACGTCCCTGTGAGGGGCGTTATATCAAAAGACGCCCTTATGGAAGGCGTTAATAAGCAGCAATTGACTGATCCGGGGAGTGTGCAGGGTGCACAGTGGAGGGTGCCCGAGGGGCACAAGGGAAAGGGTACCGAGGGTACCGAGGGGAAAGGGCACGCGAGGGTGCCTAAGGGGAAAGGACACACGAGGGTGTCAAGGGGAAAGGGCACACGAGGGTGCCAGTGGAGATGGTAATCAATAAAGAAAACAGTGGAAGTCCCACCGTGATCGCCAATTTGTGGATCGGATTAAAATCCATACTTTTTTGGGGAAATTAAATATGACAATGGGATAAATAATGCAAAAGAATGCAATAAAAATAGCACGAGGTGCTAAAGTGGAGATGATGTGATCGCCAGAGGGGTTACCTCAATAAGAAGAAAAAGGAGATCGCGTGTACCTGATGGAAATTAGGATGCGGGATGGATGTGGATTTCCTCCTCCAACTTCAATCGGCCGGCCGATGAAGTGGGTCTTCTTAGTTGATTACCTTGTAAAAAGACAATGAAAACAAGCAAAAGAGAGAGGGATCAGCTAGAGTGCTATAGTATCAATCCAAAACTAACATGAAATGATGAAAAGACATCAACGTGCGCACCTTTTTTTTTTGTTTTTTTTAACCCCTAGAAGAGAACTAGGGAAAGGATATGACATGTTGATATGTAATGCAATAAGAAAACTAATGATAGGATGACAGTGATGATGAATATACTTAGAAAACAAATGAAATAAGCACGATAGCCCTGCTCTTCCTGACGAGAGTAAAGGGAAGCCATGAAGGTATTGAACGGATGCAGAGGGATGGATGAAGTACGCCCCTGATGCAGAGGGATGGAGTGGAAGCAGGCGTTCAACCTTCTGAATACTTCAAATGCTTTGAATGCTTAACCCGGTTAACCTTTTTCACGATCGAATGATATTTCCTTTTATAATGCTTCAATCGGATGATCAAACCAAGGAAATGATAAGAACAGGCAATGAGGCATCTAGGGAAGGATCAAGATCGAGCAAGAGTCCCATGGATGGTAGGGAACTGTGAGGGAAAGATGGAAAAAGGAAGGACTCTGGATGAAACACGACTCAAGCCAGGGCGTCAATTTATGAATTGACGACCTGCCACAGGACGTTTATTGAAACACGACCTAGGAAAGGCCGTTTCTTCCTGGATTTAATTTTGGAAATAAAACTTTCTTTGTTTAGAAATTCCTGGAACACGCCTGAGGTAACGGCGTTGCTTAAAAACACGCCCTGAGGTAGGACGTTACTATGGAAAAGCTTTTTATTTTGAAAATAGATAATTCCAGAAATTAACGGATAATACCAGGAATTGATCTATGGTCGTCCCTTCTTTTGAAACGCCCTATGACAGGTCGCTACTTTGAAAATAACGCCCTTCTTCAGGTCGTGAATCAAAAAATGCAGGAAAAATGCATAAAACTCACAAAAATAGAAAAAATTCATTTTATAGGAATATTGAAGTCCACTTGGGGCGTTTATATAATGACATGAGACTTGATCAACATAACGTCAATTTTGGCGTGTCTACAGCGCCGAGAGGTGCTCGCGCCGGGAGGCTTCCTGAAGTGTGGTTTTAGAGGGGTTTGAAGGCAGGGGCTTTGGGTATTTTAAAGAAAAAGGGTTTGTTCAAAAATTTGAAGACCAATTCGGACGATCGTGGAGAGGATGGTCCGGGGTGGAGACGACCTTCCTTCTGGGGCCTCACTGGGAGCAGAACCATGCACGGAAACCTCACGATTCGGATTCATCCTTTCTTGTTTCACAGACGAGAAGCCATGAGATAGGCTGTCTCAGGCTCTCGTTGTGAGTGTAAAGTTGAAAGAATCATACGATGAACGAACATTCAACAGACTCAGAAAGCCAAAACGGTAAAGCATGCATAGATGTGCAGCCATCAATATCTATAGCATATAGTGCAGAGGCAGAGACAAAAGAATAATGATGGGGGAGAACTCAACCCATCTTTCATTAACTATTTCATCGGAAAAAGGCATACACAAATTCAACTCAGGAGAAAAAGAAGCATACACCGACTCTATCCCTGAGGACAGGGTTACATTGGCATTCAGTGCTACGGGAGCAGAGATGCTAGAAAGCAGAGATACAAACGAGAAGGGGGAGCGGTATTCAGATAGAGGAGAAAGGGGGAAGAGGAGCTACAGCTGCTCAGGACGTCGAACGGCACACCCCACATGGCTTCTTCCTTTGAGCCTCTGCCCCTCTCTTTTCTTCAGCTTCTATGGAGGGCTCTCGAGCTTCCCCTTTCTTTCAGTGGCTAACTCTTCTATCTCCTTCCACCCTCCTTTCTTTTCCTTCTCTTTTTTCTCTGTTGCCCCTCTTTGTTGCCTCTCCCTTTTTTGTTGCCTCTTTTTTTGTTGCCTCTCCCTTTTTTGTTTTTCGTGTTTCTTCTCCCTTGTTTCTTCTCCATTGCTGCTTCTCCCTTGTTTCTTCTCCGAAGGGCAGCCTTCTTATAGAGGGATGACCCTCATTCTCTCGGCCTGAGCTTCCCGGCGCGCCAGCATCCATCTTCCCGGCGTGGGCAGCCCTCGGCGCGTCTCAGTTCACATTTGGGCTTGGCCCATTTTCCTGTCATTCGGCACAGGATCCACCTAATGGACTCCTTCCGACAGTGGGCTTCTTGGCATATATATTAAGACTTCATGGGGCTTGTTTAACACCTTGCATTCACAAACACCTGTGAGGCACTGTGCATCCCACCTTCGGAGAATCAGAATTATCTGAGCATCCTTTCTTAGCAGACAGATGATTGCCTGAATGTTGGTATGGTTTTATCAGCCCGACTACCTGAATGATAGCCGTACTGGACAGCGGCCTAGCCAGGGATGGCTTTAGCCGAACAAAGTGTTAGGAATAGCGGGTCTCTTCTATTCTGATTCTCGGAACTCCCAGGGATGGAACAGGAGCCGCACCCTCGACCGGTCTTCAAAGCTATGAATTTACTTTGGTCTCTTCTGGTATATTTTGGGTGTTAACATGGTAATAATGGACAGGAGAAGATCTCATGGTTCGTGGGCGATAAAAAAAATAGTCAACAAAAAGGGGGGAATGCAATAACGAGAATGATCCAAATAGAAGGAATAGTAATAAGAAAGGGTAATGATAATGATGATGATAATAATAATAATGAGAATTACAATAGACGAATAAATCCGAATACATGGCAAATAAACTCAAAAGAAGATGGAAAACGTGTGCAGCAAATAGAAAGAAAATAATAAACCCACCCAAAAAATACATAAAAAGGGGATAAGCGACAAAAATAATAAAAAATCTAAATAATAAAAAATGATAAAATCTACATTGCAGCCCCGTCTCTCCTGTGACCTGGTGCTGAAGGAACAATAGTGTCGCCCTTGCAGGCCGGGCCCGAGTCTTGGGGGTTATCCCAAAATGGCCATGACCCGACCTTACCTTGGGCCGACATTGCGATTACACCGGACCCGCTTCTCAGGCTGGATCCCTTCCGAGCCACTACTGACATTGCCACGCGTTCGGCAGACATTCGAACGGGTTCACCTCGATTTCTGTCGCATTTCTATTACGGACCCATGTCCGAACATGAAAAGGTCTGTGAATGACCGACAAAATCCGAATAGAATGAAGTAGTCCTCATCATCCTCGGACCCTTCGCATGGGGATATTGACAAGGCCTTCACGGGTCACGCTTAGACCTCGGGTCCGTCCCAATTATGGCCATTGTCTGACCCATATCCTCGGCCTATAGCCCGTTCCCTTTGAACACGCCTTTGGTTCTGGGGTCTGATCCCGAGACACTCCCCCCGTTGCCCCTTTGCACCGAAAATATTAATGATACTCATGCAAGTCTTGTTGCGACCGCGAGGGGCCCACCGCAGTATGGTCACGGCTTGATCTTGCGCCGAGCCGACAAATTTGTTGGTTTCCGACCGTTTTAACCGGGATTTAACTGAATGCTTCCAGTTCCTCCGAATAATAAATTTGACGTACCTCGGCATACATACGCTCCGATTTTCCCGTGACGATTACGCTTTTCTCGAGCCGGACATTCGTCCGAACATTAAATGGTCAGCACATGACCGACAGGATCTTGAACGTTTTCTTCTCACCCCCGTACGAGGATTTCTATGCGTCCTAATAGGCCTTTTATGCAATTAATTTCCTGGCCATGAGGCCCTGATTCCCGACGATTAATCAAGGGTGTTCCCTCGTATGGGGGATGTAAATGATGTCGTGACCTTTATGGCGCGGCGGTTTTTGGTCCCGACCCGAACCACACAATTGTTTGACCGAGTCAGATCGAGCGCACCATGGGCTCTTCGGAGCCCGAACAAATTATCACTTCGTGACTGGCATGCCCACGCACTTAATGAACCTAATGAAGCATAATAAACGAACGAACAAAAGAATAAATAAATAGACGTGTCGAAAAGTGCGTCCACAAGAGGCGGGTTCGAAGACTACGTCTGCCTCATGTCTCTTTTCTTTCTTTTCTTCTCTTCTTCTCTCGTTAATGCCCCCGTACTGGGGCGTATTTCTCTTAATGTGCCCCCAGGCGGGGGTATGGCTTTTCTTCATCTGCCCCCTAGGTCGGGAGGGTATGCCTCTTCGCTTCTGTGCCCCCATGGCGGGGTGTGTTTCTTCTTCAAAAAGCCCCTAAGCCTGGGTGTATTCTCTTGCTCTTTATGCCCCTAGGTCGGGGTGTGTCTTCTTCTTCTCATGTCCCCGGAGCGGGGTATGTTTGGCTTCTGGTGCACCCAAGACAGGATGCGTTGTTGTTGTTTTTTGTCCCCCTAGCTCGGGGTATAACTTCTTGCTTCTTATGTCCCTAAGCCGGGGTATGTTTGGCTTCTGGTGCACCCAAGACAGGATGCATTGTTGTTGTTTTTTGTCCCCCTAGCTCAGGGTATAACTTCTTGCTTCTTATGTCCCTAAGCCGGGGTGGATTCTTGCTTCTTATGCCCCTCAAGGCAGGGCGTATTTCTCTTCACATGCCCCCCGGAGCGGGGTCTAGTTTCTTTCTTTATATTCCCCCTAGCTCGGGGTGTACTCTTGCTTCTTATGCCCCTATGTCGGGGTAGACTTTTCTGCTTCTTATGAGCCCAGGGCGGAGGGTGTTTCTTTCTTCGTGTGCCCCCATGGCGGGGTGTGCTTCTTTCTTTGAGTGTCCCCAGGCCGGGGTGAATTCTTTTCTTCTTGTGCCCCCATGGCGGGGTATGTAATTTGCTTCATGTGCCCCCATATCGGGGTACATTTCTTCTTTAAATACCTCTAAGCCGGGGTGCAACTCTGTTTCTTCTTATGCCCCCAAGTCGAGGTGGATTTACATGCCCCTGAAGCTGGGGTGTAACTTTTGCCTTATGTGACCCCGAGTCGGGGCAGATTCTCTTCATGTGCCCCCCTAAGCAGGGTGCAACTCTGTTTCTTCTTATGCCCCCAACTCGGGGTAGATTCTTCTCACATGCCCCCGAGTCGGGGTGTATTCCCTTTGTGTGCCCCCTAAGCGGGGTGTATCTTTTGCTTCTCATGCCCCGGAGCGGGGTGGATTCTTCGTCAAATGCCCCGAAGCCGGGGTGTAACTTTTGCTTTATGTGCCCTCGAGTCAGGGTGGATTCTCTTCATGTGCCCCCAGGCCGGGGTGCAACTCTGTTTCTTCTTATGCCCCCAGGTCGAGATAGATGCATGCTCTCCTCAGGAGTGGTGGCCGTGCTTGGCCTCATTGCTATAAAGCATCCCCCACAGCGGACATGAATTCATCAAGCTACAGTTGAGGCTTGTTGGATCTTCTAACAGCCACTCGAGGGACCGTCTTGTGTCGGATAGAGGCAGCAGGAAGGTGGAAGGGACTGGGGCATTGCACCACGGACTTGGGCCCTCTTAGAGTCGGGCGGGATGCCGGCCTTCTTCTTGTCCTCTTGGTCGGTGATGCTTGCCAACTTTTCCTTTTGTCCTTTCTTTTCTTCTCTTCTTTTTTGTGTAATAGATCAAGGTAGGTGCGCCGGAGAGCGCCCACCCCCTCAGGGAGGGGATGGGTGGTTTGCTCCACCGCATCAATCCCACAGTGGTAATCTTTGTTCAGCACGGGCGCCGATGGATATGACTATACAACCCTCTCTCGCCAATTCTCTCTCTTCTCTCTCTTTTTTTTGCTTCTTTCATTTCTTCTTTTCTTCTTTCTATTCTTAGGGAAAAGGGGGTTTGACTTCCCCTCCCTTCTTCTCTCTTTCTCTTCTCTTTTTTTTAGCGGCCTTCATGATTCCTAGAAGCTGCATGTGCCTCTGTGTAGCATCTTCGAGGCCACCAAGACAATTTCGCCCAGTCCGACTTTGCTCCCAATAGGGCTAGCGAAGATAGCACCTGCAATTCATCAAAGCAGGCAAACATCGTTTATTAGGTGGCCATGAGGCCCTGAATCCCGACGAAGAGATGAAGGGTGGTTTCCCATCCCACCAGGCGTGCCACACTTGTGGACGCACTTTATATTAAATATGTTTGGTTCATTCGTGTTATTGGTTTATTAAGTGCGTGGGCATGCCAATCACAAAGTGACGATTTATTATGCGCTCGATCTGACTAATCAGACGATTGTGTGGTTCGTGTCGGGATCAAAACCCGCCGCGCCATAAATGTCACAACGTCATTTACATCCCCTCGGAGAGGGGAACACCCTTGATTAATCGCCGGGAATCAGGGCCTCATGGTCAGGAAATTATATCGAGTGAAATATGATGATAGCGACCTCGAATCAATCGGAAAGTCCTATGTCTAGGGAAGCAAGCATTCTAAACATGTCAGTCACTCAGGGGACTATTTAATATTCAGACGAGTGTCCAGCTTGAGGGCAGCATGCTCGTCACAGGAAAACCGGAGCATGTATATGCCGGGGTACGTCAAATTTACTATTCAGAGGGATGGGAAACATTCGGTTAAATCTTGGTTAGAGTGGTCGGGAATCAGTGAGTTTGTTGGCCCGGCGCAAGATCGAATCAGGACCATTCCGGGGGTGCCTCCCACAGTCCAAACGAGACTTGCGTGGGCATCGTTAATATTTCCGGTGCCGAAGGGCAGCGAGAAAGTGTCCCGGGATTAGATTCCAAAACAAAGGCGTGTACAGAGATAGCTGGCTATAGGCCCAGGATGTGGGTCAGACAATGACCATGGTTGGGACGAACCAGAGGTCCAAGCGTGACTCACGAAGGTCTTATCGATATTCCTATGCGTAGGGTTTGGGGAGGATGAGAGCCGCCTCGTTCCATTCGGATTTTTTCGGTCATGCATGGACCACTTTATGTTCGTACAAAGGTCCGTATTGAAGGCACGATGTAAACGGAAATAAACCCGTACAAATGTATGTCGAGTTTTGCGGTAATTTCGATGAAAGATCGGAAATGAATCCCAGTGGGAACGAGTCCAGTTTGACGAACTATCGGCCCAGAGCAATGTCGGATTACGGCCATATCGGGATGGTTCCCAAGGTCCGAACCCGACTTGGAGGGGCGACGTTAATATTCCCTTTACACCGGGTCTTGAGGAGAAACGGGGCTGTGCAGTGGATTTCACCATTCTTGTTATTGTCTAGGTTTTGATTATATATTTTTTGTTGCTTATTTCTTTTTACGCATTTTTGGGTAGTTTGGCTATTTTTCTTCTATTTATTACACATGTTTCCCTTTTCTTTTATTTGTTTATTACATATGCATATATATATATATTTATTTCTTTTATTATATCTTCTATATATATGTTTTTTGGTTTGTTTTAATCATTATTGTTATCATGTTTTTTTATTTGCACTTTTGGTGTATGTGGAGGAATGGGCCATCAGGAGGTTGGGAGGAGGTCTGTGCAGCTAGGGACAGGGTCAGTGCAGGTGGAGAACGAGGTCCGTGCAACTGGGAATCAGGTCGGTGCAGCCCGGGGCTGAGTCTGTGCAGGTTAGCCTGGGCAAAGGAGAGGCCAGTGCAGGTTTGGGAGTGTGCCGGCAAAGAGGGTGAGAGGATGTGCCGGGCGAAGAAGGAATGGAGGTGTGTCGGGCTGGCCAAGGCTGGGTGTGCCGGGCTAGACAGGGCTGGGTGTGCCGGGAAAGGCCTGAGGCTAGGCGTGCCGGGGAAAGCCTGAGGCTGGGTGTGCCGGGCGAGGCACGGCTGGGTGTGCTGGCCAAGGCGTGGTTGGGTGTGCCGGGCAGGGCATGGCTGGGTGTGCCGTATGGGGCCCGGCTGGGCTAGGTCGTGCCGGCCAAGGCACGGGGTAGAGTGCACCGGGTAGAGAGGGTTAAGGTGTGCCGACTACGGTTGAACTAGGGAGTGTGTCGGGCTGGGCATGGGCCAGGGTGTGCCAGGCTAGGTTGGCTCAAAGGGGAGTTCTCTTTATTCAAGAGACCCATGTGGGGAGTTTTCTTCTACTCGTGAGATGCATGAGGGGTTAATTTGGTTTTCTTTTTATTCATGAAATACATGTGATTAACCTTCTTTTATTCATGGACTGCATGTGAGGAATTACTTTTATTCATAGAATGCATGTGAGGAATTTCGATTTGGTTTTCTTTTATTCATGTAGACCATGTTCGTGGTTATGTTCGACAGTCCGTCATAAAGATGCAAGTGTTCAGTTATTCGGGCTCTCCATGGTTCGTTGTTATTTCGGCGAAGCCGTTTCATTGGTGTTTCATTCTGTTTATTTGTCGTCTCCTTTTGTATTGTTGCTCTCCTTTTGTTGTTGTTGTTATTAGGCTAATTCTGATGAAAATTTGGCAGCATCTCCCCTATACCCGGATGGTAAGGGGAGTAAAGGGGAACACGCCCACAAGGAGTGGCGAAACCCGACAATTTGAGGTGTGTGCCAAAGGCAGCATCACCTTTGATAAAACTTCGGAAACCCCGAGAATACCAACGAATGGGAGGCACCTCTAAAACTGGCTGGGGGTGCATCGGGTAAGAAGAGGTGACTGGTGTGCCAGCTGAGAAGCCTCAAGGGGCATACCGGGTTGGAGGGGCCAGAGGGTGCATGTAATGCCCCGGGTTTTTTGGATCCTTCTTCTCGGGTCCAGGATCTGCGTTTCCGATATATCTGGCTCCGTTGTGTCCGAAATGATGTTTCGGACATCTTTCGGGTTCGGATCGGTGCGATCCAGAGTTGTTTCGGAGGCCCGGAGTGCGTCCGCGGCTTTTCCACGTGTGTTTTCCGATTCCCGGTGTGTGTTTCAGTAATTCCTTCGGAACCTGGTTGCGGGTGAACCGGGCCGTTCACCTAGGCGAGTGTGGTACCGTTGCGATCGGTGCGTTCCAAGGATCGCGAGAGTGTGATTTTCTATTTTTTGAGATTTTTCTGAAATTCTGGATTTTCCTATATATAACCCTTTTCTCTCTCTCCCCTCTCATTTCTCTCTTCTCTCCCTCTCTCTTCTCACGCTCTCTCCTCTCACTCTCTCCTCTCCGGCGGTCGACGGGGTGGAGCGTGGGCGAGGTGGGGACGGCGCGGAAGAGATATGGGCGAGGATGGATGAGGATCGAGGCGGTGGAGGCGTGGTGAAGCTCGACCGTGGGTTCGTGGAACGGCGAGGCTTCAACGGCGTTTTCTTCGTGGATCGGCATCCACGGTGCGCGAAATCTTCGGTGGAGATAGGGAGATGGACCCCCAGCTCGTGCGCTTCATTTCCCGCGAGTTTTGTAGGCCGTGGTGAGCCGAGCGGGTCGTTTGGGGCGTTTTGGGGAAAACCACGTTTTGGGGAGTGATCACCCGATCTGGCGTTTCCTTGCGTTTTAGGCCGATCCGAGGTCATAGATGCATGCTAGGGACTACTGGGGAGCTTCCCCTTTGTTTTCCCCCTCATCCATGGATGTTTGGGGGCGTGGCGTGGGTTTTGGGTGTTTTCCCGCCGTTCTCGGTTTTCTGAAATGGTCGCGGTCTACCAGTAACCGCTTTCATTGGTCGCAGTCTTGGGAGAACCGTGTTTGCCCAAGAGCGTCGGCAAGCGTCGCGGACGTGCGATAGACCATTTTCGGCTAGTCGCGGTCGTGACCCGACCGTGACTGTGTGGTCGCGGTCCTTGGGCGACCACTACCATCGGGTTTGCGCATGGCTAGTTGCGGTCGTGAGGTGACCGTGACTGCGTAGTCGCGGTCCTCGATCGACCACTACTGTGTGGTCGCGGTCCCCAGTCGACCGTGACTGTGGTCGCGGTCCCCAGGTGACCGTGACTACGTTGTGGTTCCCGTTTGCGTTGTTTTGACCCCCGGTCGACCCGGTTGTGACCCAGTGGTTGACTTTAGGTCTTGTGAGTGTCCCGGACACCCCGTGGAGTTCTGTGACCGTGTCTTTGGGTGTCCAGAGATTCCATGTTACCTCGGTTAGTGTGCCCATAGGTGTGGTGGGTCCGGGTGACCTCACGTGTTCCGGGCTTTCGTGTTACGCTCGATGGAGTCACCGTGTATCGGTGTGTGTGCGGTGGGGTCTCCCCCGCATGTCGTGGGTTTCTTTGGAAGATGATTCCCATGTGGGCCATGTGTTTGGTCTTGGACTGCGAGTCCTGTTTCTTCTCCGACTATGGTCACTGTGCGACGGGGCGGGTACGTGGGGTGGTCCCCGTACGTCGTCGGGTTCAGACGTTATTTTCTGTTGACTTGAGAGTCTACTCCTTTAGTGATCGTCCACTAGTCGTAGCCTACCAGTACGCGGTACCGATCGCACCAGGGAGTGGTGTACGGGCTTACCCTTAGAGACGGTTTGTGGACCGGTTGCCGTCGGGCCCCACGTCTTGCAGCCAGAGTCTGGCTGAGGGGAAAATCGGTCAGAGGACCAGACTAGGGACGCGCGGTCTGTGTGTGCACACGTGGTTGGGGGCGGTTGGACCCACGTCGACGGGCGTGACCCCAGCTAGTCACTTGTTTGTGGTTACTTGTACGGTGTTCGTGCCTTTGGTAGGCGCTACCACGTCAGGCAGTTCACCTGCGGTGCGGTGTAAGACGTCAGGGGACGCTACCGACTGTGCTTCTAGTGGGAGGTACTCCTGTCGAGTCGGGAGTGACATACTGTTAGTTTCCGTGACTTTGACCTTCGGATTTTCGGTCGTGTCGACCGTTGAGTTTCTGTTGTTTCGCCATGGCGCGGGTGTCGGTTTCTGCGTCGTGAAACTAGTGCTAGTGGCTTTAATGAGGTTGCATATTGTTGTGCGGTACCCGCGATCGGATGGTCGGGGTTGCACCTTGGACAACGTGTCCAGGTCGGCTGTGTCCGGGGGACAGGCCTCTACGGCATGGTTGCCGTGGGTTTTTACTTCGGTAAGCGGTACTAGTGTAGTTAGGTAGCCTCGACTATGAGTTCGGGGTGTGTTTTTGGTACAGTAGGAGTAGCCGTAGTGCCGAGTTTTGACCGGCCACCGGGTTTACTGTTCCTGCTGTTGCGGTTGCTCTTGTAGCCTTCCTTTCCGCTACTGCCGTTGTTTCCGGTTGGGGTTCCGCGGGATCCGTGCTGAGTCTCTATTTTGGAGACTCATTCCTTGCTTTTCAGGTGTGGTGGTTCTTCCTCGAGGTTCGAGGGTGCGGAGCGGAGGTTCTCAGTTGCCAGCTCGCCGGGCCGAGTGTTCACTCGGCATGTTGTACGCTTTACTGCTTTAGACTGTACTTTCTGTTGGACTGGACTCTGTTGTAGATGTAGTTGTTTATTTATTTCTGTTAATTATTGTATTGTCCTGCTTTATTTCCTATTTCTTTGTACTTCCACACTCCTTTTAGCCCTTCCGAGCCCTCCCGGCTCGTGGGCGGCGGTGCGAGTCTCAGGTTATCGGGCCTTCCCGATAATCAGATTCTCGGGTCGTTACAGTGCACCTGTCGGAGCAGCTATGCCGGGTTGAGGGTTGTGCCGTACTGTGCCGGCTAAGGACTGGCTTAATCCGTACCGGCCAAGGGAGACAGGATTGCTGCACCGGGCTGAGGGTGGAGGCTGTACCGGTGAGAGGGCTAGAGGGTCTGTACTGGGCAGGCCAAGGCTGAGGCTGTGCCAGGGAGGAAGAAGGTCTGGTGCACCGGGCTGGGGTAGCCAGGGGCGTACCGGGCTGGGGTTAGCTCAGGAGGACAGAGATGAAGGGAAGGAATGGGCCAGGGGCCTTGATTCAGTCAGTCCAAGGGAGGCTTCAGTCAGGAAGAAGAGAGAGGGTAGCAAAGGTATTGGGCTCGTAGGGCTCAAGGAGAGGAAAGGGGGAGCTCCCCTTGGGCTAAAGACCAAGCGTGAGGTCAGGGACAAGGATACGTGACAAAGGAGGGGGGGAACCTGTGCAGCGCTCCACCGGCAGCAGGCAACTCGAGATGGCATTACGGTGAAGCATTGCCCAATGAGGCTGACAGGTCGGTCTCATAAGAGGACATCTGTTGTGCATGTGATTTTGATGATTACCAAATACCTTTGTTGCTTGGCCGTGTGCAGAATGGTTGTTCATGTCGTCATGTGTATGGAGGTTGAAATGGTTGAGAAAATGAGCATAAACTGTTTCTATTGGGATATCATCATGTGGGTGTATTGTGATTCTATAAGGCTCATACGTGCTTTGAGGTTAGCACAAATATTGCATATACAATGTCTCCACACTTGGTGAGATTGCTTTGTGATGTGTGGGTTGATGAGCTTGAAGATTGAACAAATGGAATATGACTCAATAATGATTTGCGTGCCTTGATTCCCAAGTTGTTCATCATGCAATGGTAAGAATTTATATTGGAATCTATGGTGATATTCTTATAATCTTGAGTTGGAAAATTGGGTTCTCAAGTGCTTTCATGTTCATACTTCATGTCATTTGGGTCTCGGCCTCAAAACGAACTTCATATGTTAATGCATGACCCATATATATTGATCTTGATCTAACATCTTACTTTATCATGTTTTTCAGGATGAAAAATCATGGTGGATCTTCATGGGATTATGGTAATATTTAATCAATTGTTTCCCATTGATTTGATGGTGTTTTTAGTGGTTTTTCAGGCCCAAACAAGAATGGGTCGACCCATGGGGTCGACCCTCTCAGGTTCTGTTCAAACAGAATCAAAACAGAACCATTTTTGTGAAGTTGCCTAAAAGGGTCGACCCCTGGGGTCGACCCCTCATGGAAGGGTCGACCCCTGGGGTCGACCCTGTAAACCAGAACCAAAGTGTTGTTCTGTTTGGGTTCTGGAAACCCAAGGGTCGACCCCTGGGGTCGACCCCTTGAATTCTGGAAACCAGAGGGTCGACCCCTGGGGTTGACCCATGTAAAACAGAACACAAAATCCGTTCTGTTTGGCTTCTGTATGCCCGAGGGTCGACCCCTTCAGTTCCGACCTCCAGCCCCCGTTTTTGACCGCCTTTTTCTTGCCCCAAAAGTCTTCCAATCTGAGTCCAACTTCTGCTAATCACTTCATAACTTGTGGGTCTTGTCCAAGGGCTGTCTCTTGACCATCCAAAACACTTATATACTTCTCTTTGGGTCACAAACCCTAAGGAGAGAGGTGAGATCCGATTTTTGGGTGTTTTGCTAACCCTTATGTATGCAGGTTCGGAGTTGAAGCTCCCAAGCCCTCTTCCACCTTGTTTTGAGCTTATATGTGAAGGAAAGAACGTGGATTCAAGTCCCTAATCGATCCTCTAGTGGAAGCAACGTGGAGAATCAAGATACAAGCATCATCCACGCAAGAATCGATCATCTTTCTTCAAGAATGGTTTCTCATCCTGCAGAAGCTTCTCATCGAAAATCTGAGGGAGTTATCTTGATCTTTCACTTCTGTGTTTTTGTTTGAGATTGCTCAAGGTCTTGAATGATTATCTATGAGGTGCAATATATATATATATATACATGTTCATTTGTTCATCCATTGATTGCTATCTTATTAGTACTACGTTTTCATCCTAAGCAACAAAGATGAACTAATGCCTTCCTTTCTCTTGGAGAAGAAGGAGGAGTGGTACCACAAGGATGAGAGTAGATGGGTTCATAAGGCTAATCAATTTTCTGATGTAAACATGCTTGATTTGGAGCTTATCATTTCTATCTGTTCTTTCAGGTGAAGAAGAAATTAGAAGAAGGTAAAGATGTGCATCTTGAGGAGATGAAGAAGATGATGTCTAAATCATAATCATCCGTCAACAAGCAATGAGATTCAGTTTGTGCTGAAGAAGGGGGAGCCTTATACTTGATGCATACTTCTAGTTTTCATCTATAGAATTCGTTGGGAGGTCATAGCATATATATGTTTTGATTCATATACATTTGAGATAATACCTTGTGTGGGTGTTCGGAGAAGGGGATCTCTGAGTGTGTGTGTTGTTATATGTGTGCTGATTGTGCGGAGTATATCCGCGTGTGTATTGTTGTTGGGAGTTTTCTCCCGTCTGGTTGAGTAGGCATTGTCCTCTGTGTGAGGAATTTGTTCGGGGTGTGTTCCCCAGTGTGTGTGTTTGTGTGTGTGTGCTGCTGTGGCAGCAGGTTGAGGCAAGGCCTCATGTGTGTGGTTTGCTGTGAAAGCAGCGTGTGTGTGTTGGGGTTCGTCCCCGTGTTGCTACATTTTGTAGCGTGTAGTGAAACCTCACCGGTTTGGTGAGGGGTGGACGTAGGGAGCCCGTCGTGGTCCCGAATCACCTTAAAAATCCCCGTATCTTATGGTTTGATTATTGTGATTGTGTGTTCTCTATCCTATCTGTTTGTGCAATCGTGTGAGCTCGGTGAGATTGAGTGAATCTAGTTTAAACCTGTTTAGATTAAATTACTCAATCTTGTATATTCCGCTGTGTGCTAGTTAAGTTTTTAATTGGACATAGTTTTTAGTAGAATGATCTATTCACCCCCCCTCTAGATCCGTGTTCCTGCACTACGGGACCCAACAATTGGTATCAGAGCGAGGCTCTGTTGTCCCTAGATCTTGCGATCTACAGAGTGATCCTAGTGCATTCTACAATCATGAATTTTTCTGAACATATCTCAATGAATTGTCTGCCACTCTTCACTGGTTCGGATTTTGATTCATGGCTAGGTAAACTGTGTGTGGTGATCAATTCTACTAGTCCTAGTCTTTAGAAATTGATTTATCATGGTCCACACACATTACCTCTAGATGAGACAAAGTGATCTAATCAGGATAAAATGATGCACCATGACAATGTTACTGCTTTGAGTTTATGGAAAGCTTATGTAAGTACTAACAAGTATCCATTTGTGTCTTCTTGTAGGACGGCAAATGTGCTTATGGATCGATTGATCAAAGCTCAAGAAAAGGAAAGGTAAAAATGTCTCATGGCCGATGATGCTGATCAACAAAGTGATGAAAATGTAGAAGAGGTAAATTCTGATTCTGAAGAATTTACTCTTGATGATCTTGTTGAAGCTTATGATGAGTTGGAAAAACAATATAAGAAAGTCAAGTCAGAAAATAGAAAATTGAAAAAGAAATCTGAAAACTTGGTCCATGAAAATGGTTCTTGTGATAAATGTTCCGAGCTTGTTAACTTCAATGAACTTTTAGAGCATGATGTTGAATGTCACAAAGAAACCATTGCTTGTTTGAGAAATGAAAATGTTACCCTCAAGAACATAATTGATCAATTGGAGAAAACTGAAAAAGATCTAAGAAACAAAACGGAATCAAACTCAATTGATCAGGATATTTGCAATGAATTGATTATGAATGATAAATTTGCAAATGAAAATGAAGAACTCAAAAAGGAGAACTGTGCGATGCTAATTCAAATCTCCATGCTTGAAAGTAGATTGAAAAATCTTGAAAATCTTGAAAAAGGGAAATCTGTGATAGTTGATGAATCTGATAAGGTGCATGTGCTTGAACAAGAAATAGCTAACTATGAATTGCACATTGCATCCCTTGAATCTGAAATTGGTGACTTGAATGCATCATTGTCTAAGTTTGTGAATGGGGAAGAGAATCTGAACAAGATATTGGGGACTAAGGTGAATTTCCAAAGAGAGGGACTAGGCTATAATCCTGTGAACAAAAAGAATTTTGAAAACAAAGTCTATACTTCATTTGTCCACAGTTCAAACATAGCCAGTACATCAAATGAGTCTTCAAATCAAACTACTGCTCAAACAATAAAGAGAACAACTGAAAATCTGGAAAAGAAACAAAACTTGCATCAAAAGGCTAAAAGTGTTGTTGGTGTCACGATGAATGCTAAGAAAAATCATGTTACACACACGCATGCATCCACAAAGAAAATCTCATGTTTTTATTATGGTGAACTTGGTCATATGATGCATGATTATTTTTTGATGAAATCTGAAGATCTAGATGCATGCAAGAAAATGAATGGCTTCACAAAGCCAAGAAAGTTTTTGAACACAAAAAGAACTTTTGATAACTCTTATGTTCATGTAAGAAGACCATTTGAAAGACTTAGTCCATTGAACTGTTTGCATTGTGGAAGGTTTGGTCACAGGATGAACAATTACTTTAGGTTGAAAAATGATAACATCTCTACAATCCCACAGAAATTTCATGCTCATCCTGTTGTGAAGAAGAGAAATTTCTATGCTTATAATGATAACACTCATGCTAAATCACAGAAATTTGATTATCATGTTTATGATAATTCTGTGAAGTCTCTTGGTTGTTGTCATTATTGTGGTGAGTTTGGGCATACCATGCATGTTTGCTCCTTAATGTATTTTGATGATATGCATGCCCAAAAACTATGGAAGGCACCCTCTAAAGGTGCAACTAACCATCCGGGACCCAAGAAGGTTTGGGTACCCAAAACAACCAAATGAGAACTCTTGTTGCAGGATTGCCTTGAGGCCAAGAGGAAGACGCTACGTTGACTTGGCCAGTTCTGGTGTGATGCCTTGGTGAACATGGGCTTGTCCCTGAGTTGATACTTGAAGCTCATCATTCACACTTGCAGCTCATAGGAGATTGTCTTGTGGAAGAAAAGCACTGAAATTGACTTTCTCATTTGTATTGAGTTGAGATTGATATGAAATTGAGTTTCTGATATTACAGGTTGAGAGAGAGAGAGTCATATGTGATGAAAAGCCTTGAAGTTAGTTTCTTCATATGCATTGGCTTAATATTGACATGAATTGAGCTCTTTACAGTGCAGGTTTGATAATGACCATCAACCCTTGAAATCATGGAGAGAAAGAAAGGAGCTCAAGAGGAATTCAATGCCAGATTTGATCTACTTCCATTTCTTCTGGCTAATTTCATTCTATTTCTTGCAGGAGAGAAAGAAAGGAGCTTATTGATGCAGAAGACAACAAGGGGAATAAAGTAAAGAATCTGAAAATGTTAATAAAGGTAACTCAAGACAAATGTGAGAAAATAAAGTGATTGGCTGAAGTTCCTTGGTCTTGATGTTAATGCCATAACTTGACAGACAGTGATTTTGAAGGTTTGGATTTCCCTTGGTTGTTCTTGACAATGTGGATAATGAATACTTGGCTGAATGGTATTGAAACATCTGAGCAGTATATATGAGAGTGTAGCCATTGAATGCCTTTTGCTAAACCCCCGATGTCAAATGAGAATATATTTGTTTCTGATCATCATTTCAATGATTACATGGTATATAAAATGGTGACATGTGGAAGGGCAGGTCAAGCCTGTCTGAAAGATATCACCATGCGTGAGAATATGTCTCCGCCCGGTACCATGAATCATCTATGCATATGGCATCCAACTTAAATGAATTTTCTGAAATCATGCATTGATTATGGGGGAGTTTTGCATGCTGAAAATTTTAAAAATGATGTTTTTCCATTCTCTCAGCATGATGATATTGTGTTTGTGGCTGAACATTTTGAGGACTAAAGTTGATCAATGTTCCATGATCTTTACCAATGTGCCACTCATCTTTCTGGATAAAAGCACAACTGTTTTCAAGAAAAGTTCACATGTGATGATCTTGATGCTTTGAATGAATTTTTTGAATTCTCTTTTCAGAATAAAATTGTGTCCTCACATTTTAATAATTGGTAATGCGTGTCATGCATTAGTTGCATTAGGTGCATATAGAGTGTCATGTGAAATCTGAAATCTTGCATCATATTGCATGTTTGCATATCATTCTCTGCACATCATTCACATAGTACTTTTGGAAGATGAAGCTCACCGTGTGTCGTGTTGCATAGTTGGCATTTTCAGCATACATAAAGTGCATATTTTGAAATGCATCATTTTGCACATTTTCATGTTGCATAAATGTCAAAATGAATACTTCCAACAATTGGTCTCATATCCTTGGAGCCAACATTTCAAGAACTGAGATTGCATATCTTTTCATTTTGCATTGCATATGCATATCTTCATCGTATGCTTGCATGTTATTATATGCTATTCAACCCATTCCTTGAAACTTCTAAGACCATATACTTCATTGATAAATAATGTTGCATCTGAGTCTTAACAAGTGTGCTTCATGTAAAACTCTAAGGGGGAGCATTTCATGCTTATTGCATTTACATAGGGGGAGCTACACTATCATGTTCTAAGTTAAATTTTCTCCATACATGTTAAATCAAATTCGTACACTTCATGCACTTTAATGTGGAATTGAGTGTTATTCATAAGGATATAGCAATTTCATTTCAACACTCTAAAGTAATTCAACTTGCTGCATGGATGATAAGAGACAGTTGAGGAAAAAGCTGCATGTCTCCACATACAAAAAATGGTTGATATGAAAGGCAGAGCAATGCTAAGTCTCACTGAGTAAATTGGGCACATGTCACCTGAGACGTGATGTGGTTCATTTTTAAAAAGTGTTGACTAAAGTATCTCTGTTCAAATGAGGTGGCAAGGTTCAGTATTCTGAGTAATTGGGAATTCTGGCATGAGCTCCATGTGTCTTCTCGCGTAAAAAAGAATTATTTGAATCTGATCCTTCTTAGAAAAATTCAGATTGTCAGTGTGAAAATTACTGATGATAATTTGATGATGTAGAGCGAAGCCTCCAATACGCTGTTCTCTAGCTTGAAATGCAGTCTGTGCCGTTACTATTATATTTACTTGAAAATCCAGTTATCCATATGGCTAAGATTCATACTTATGTTACTCACTCACACATGGTAATTTGATTTGATATGTATTTTAAAAATTTGATTAGTTGCTTGACCTGCTGTACGTCTTCTCCTATTTATCTGTACAATCCTCTAGGTGTAATCATGAGCATTCTGAACTTAATGACTCACTTGCACTTTTCCTACATCTATCCCCTCATTGTAAATCACTTGGTATCACTTCTTGTGAAGGAGTTTTGTTGCATGTATCTAAAGATATCTACTTGATTACATTGTATGCATTTCATGTCTTATCATTTTCATACATCCTGTTTCATGCATTTCACAAGAAAATAAAAAATTAAAAAAAATCAAAGTCTTTCATCTAATATGTCAATGTCAAAGGTGGAGCTTTGCATGTGATCTTATCTGCTTCAGTCATCAGGACTTGCATGAGTCACTACCTTACTATGGGTGTATGAGTGCTTGTTTGCTTGCTCATTCTAGTTCCTATCATCCACCATTTCCAATTGCTGCAACTTATGAGCATTTGCATATCGTTTTGTCATCTTGCATACTACATGACCATATTGTCCACATTTGCATTTCCAATTTCAACAATTGGTATCCCACAGTTTTGCAATTAGTTCATGCATATCATGCATATTGCGCATATTAGTTCATGCCATCTTGCATCCCCCATCATGATCCACATTTCTGATTATGTCAAAGGGGGAGAGAGAGCTTTATGAGAGAGCATTATAGCATAAATATTTTGTCATCATCAAAATGGGGGAGATTGTTGTGCATGTGATTTTGATGATTACAAAATACCTTTGTTGCTTGGCCGTGTGCAGAATGGTTGTTCATGTCGTCATGTGTATGGAGGTTGAAATGGTTGAGGAAATGATCATAAACTGTTTCTATTGGGATATCATCATGTGGGTGTATTGTGATTCTATAAGGCTCATACGTGTTTTGAGGTTAGCACAAACAATGCATATACATTGTCTCTACACTTGGTGAGATTGCTTTGTGATGTGTGGGTTGATGAGCTTGGAGATTGAACAAATGGAATATGACTCAATAATGGTTTCCGTGCCTTGATTCCCAAGTTGTTCATCATGCAATAGTAAGAATTTATATTGGAATCTATGGTGATATTCTTATAATCTTGAGTTGGAAAATTGGGTTCTCAAGTGCTTTCATGTTCATACTTCATGTCATTTGGGTCTCGGCCTCAAAACGAACTTCATATGTTAATGCATGACCCATATATTATGATCTTGATCTAACATCTTGCTTTATCATGTTTTTTAGGATGAAAAATCATGGTGGATCTTCGTGGGATTATGGTAATATTTAATCAATTGTTTCCTATTGATTTGATGGTGTTTTTAGTGATTTTTCAGGCCCAAACAAGAATGGGTCGACCCATGGGGTCGACCCTCTCAGGTTCTATTCAAACAGAATCAAAACAGAACCATTTTTGTGAAGCTGCCTGAAAGGGTCGACCCCTCATGGAAGGGTCGACCCCTGGGGTCAACCCCTGTAAACCAGAACCAAAGCGTTGTTCTGTTTGGGTTCTGGAAACCCAAGGGTCGACCCCTGGGGTCAACCCATGTAAAACAGAACACAAAATCCGTTCTATTTGGCTTCTGTATGCCCGAGGGTCGACCCCTTCAGTTCCGACCTCCAGCCGCCGTTTTTGACCGCCGTTTTCTTGCCCCAAAAGTCTTCCAATCCGAGTCCAACTTCTCCTAATCACTCCATAACTTGTGGGTCTTGTCCAAGGGCTGTCACTTGACCATCCAAAACACTTATATACTTCTCTTTGGGTCACAAACCCTAAGGAGAGAGGTGAGATCCGATTTTTGGGTGTTTTGCTAACCCTTGTGTATGCAGGTTCGGAGTTGAAGCTCCCAAGCCCTCTTCCACCTTGTTTTGAGCTTATATGTGAAGGGAAGAACGTGGATTCAAGTCCCTAATCGATCCTCTACTGGAAGCAACATGGAAAATCAAGATACAAGCATCATCCACGCAAGAATTGATCATCTTTCTTCAAAAATGGTTTCTCATCCTGCAGAAGCTTCTCATCGAAAATCTGAGGGAGTTGTCTTGATCTTTCACTTCTGTGTTTTTGTTTGAGATTGCTCAAGGTCTTGAATGATTATCTATGAGGTGCAATATATATATATATATATATATATATATATATATATATACATGTTCATTTGTTCATCCATTGATTGCTATCTTATTAGTACTGCGTTTTCATCCTAAGCAACAAAGATGAACTAATGCCTTCCTTTCTCTTGGAGAAGAAGGAGGAGTGGTACCACAAGGATGAGAGTAGAGGGGTTCACGAGGCTAATCAATTTTCTGATGTAAACAGGCTTGATTTGAAGCTTATCATTTCTATCTGTTCTTTCAGGTGAAGAAGAAATTAGAAGAAGGTAAAGACGTGCATCTCGAGGAGACGAAGAAGATGATGTCTAAATCATAATCATCCGTCAACAAGCAATGAGATTCAGTTTGTGCTGAAGAAGGGGGAGCCTTATACTTGATGCATACTTCTAGTTTTCATATATATGTTTTGATTCATATACATTTGAGATAATACCTTGTGTGGGTGCTCGGAGAAGGGGATCTCTGAGTGTGTGTGTTGTTATATGTGTGCTGATTGTGCGGAGTATATCCGCGTGTGTATTGTTGTTGGGAGTTTTCTCCCGTATGGTTGAGTAGGCATTGTCCTACGTGTGTGTGTGGATGGAGTTATGACTCCGTGTGAGGAATTTGTTCGGGGTGTGTTCCCTAGTGTGTGTGTGTGTGTGTGTGTGTGTGTGCTGCTGTGGCAGCATGTTGAGGCAAGGCCTCGTGTGTGTGGTTTGCTGCGAAAGCAGCGTGTGTGTGTTGGGGTTTGTCCCCATGTTGCTATATTTTGTAGCGTGTAGTGAAGCCTCACCGATTTGGTGAGGGGTGGACATAGGGAGCCCGTCGTGGTCCCGAACCACCTTAAAAATCCCCGTGTCTTATGGTTTGATTATTGTGATTGTGTGTTCTCTATCCTATCTATTTGTGCAATCGTGTGAGCTCGGTGAGATTGAGTGAATCTAGTTTAAACCTGTTTAGATTAAATTACTCAATCTTATATATTCCACTGTGTGCTAGTTAAGTTTTTAATTGGACATAGTTTTTAGTAGAATGATCTATTCACCCCCCCCCTCTAGATCCGTGTTCCTGCACTACGGGACCCAACAACATCATTGGCATGAAGGGTCCAAAACCATGGAGAAGTGGGAAACTGGAGAAGTGGGAAAGAACACAAACAACCAAGCACATCGTGAAAAGAATGACTAAGGGGAGTGGGAGGGAAACTCAAACAGGAAACATTTCCATTCAATAGAAATAAAATGACCAAGGCCGGCCACACATATTACAGAGTGCCTTGAAGCTAAACTGAAGACAAGGAGGAAGAAGAAGGATAGGAGGATAGAGGATGAAGAGGAAGAAACGGGGAGGTAGTTGGGGTAGAGCAAGGGCGACGGCTCCAAGCTCTCCCCCTACTCTCTGCTACACCCACTCTCTCTCCTTCTCTTACTTTCTCTCTTTCAGTGGCCTCCGGGCTGTCTCCGACGCCGGAGCGACCTTCCTCTTCCTCTTCTCTCTTCTCTCTGCGCTCGACTAGAGCTCTGCGTGTGTGCCTCTGTCTCTGCGTCTCTCCCCGTTTGTATGTGTGTCTGTTCGCCGTGGAGCAGGGGGGGCTTTTATACCTTCAGCGGCGGGAGCTTCCGAAGGCGGGAACGATTCGACGGGCATTGAATGGGAGTTGACCTCTCCCGTCCTTGATTGCAGGGGATAGCCATCGTGCCTTTAGGAGGGAGTGACACCTCAGCAAGCCTTGCCTGCTCGCCATTGCGCGCCAAGGATCGTAGGGCATGGTGTTAGATTTGATTTGCCGGTTGTGTCGGGTGAAGAACACACCAAAGCGTGCCGTTGGAAGGCTGGACAGTTGTGCCGCTGGAAGCCTGGAAAAGAGTGCCGCTGGAAGCTGGAAAAGTGGGCCGTTGGAGGGCTTTGAGGATGTGCCGCTAGGGGGCAAGAAAGCTGTGTCGCTGGAGGGCAACCTGGGTGTGCCGCTGAGAAGGCAACCTAGGCGTGCCGCTGAAGGCGTCGCAGGGGTGTGCCGCTGAGAGCCACCAGAGTGTGCCGTTGTAGGCTTCAAAGGGGTGTGCCGTTGGGGGCCCTTGGGGGTGTGCCGTTGAGAGGCCACCCCGGGTGTGCCACTGAAGGGGCTGGGATGGGGTGTGCCGTTGAACGGCTGCCAGGGGTGTGCCGCTGGGGCACTTCAAGGGCGTGCTGTTAAAGGCCTCGGATGGAGTGTGCCGCTGACGGGCCTCCATGGTGTACCTCTAAGGGGGGCACATGGGGTGTGCCAGCCAGGGCATTGAGGGTGTGCCGCTGGAGGGCACTTGAGGGTGTACCGTTGGAAGGTCATCACGAGTGTGCCGTTGGAGGGGCTGCCACTGGTGTGCCGTTGGAAGGGCACTTGGAAGTGTGCCGCTGGAAGGCACTTGAAGGTGTTTCCTTTTCTTCTTTTTCTTCTTTTCATCTTCTCTTTTCTTTTCTTCTCTTCTTTATTCCCCTACACGTAAACATGGGGTGAGAATTTTTTAGTATCCACAGATGGCTGACTGTATAAGGTCAGCGGATGGCACATCCACCGAGGACAAAGTGGGTGGGACATATAGCTCCGGGACGACCGGTGGGGTTGGGGTGACTAACAAGATGGAGTCGGTGGGTGGCGCCTCACCCTGGTCCACTAGGCACTCTATGGGATCGCTCTCTAACCCCACAACCTCAACGAGGTACTCCTCGGCCAACTCTTGGTCAGCCTCATAACTCACTAGAGTAAGCCCGGGTGGGGCATCCTCTGAATGTGTGTCCTCTAAGATAGGTGAAAGTGAAGGACACTGGTTGGGGAAGTGGTTACTCTCACTATGGGCGGCTAGAGGGGCGGGCTGGGCAGCCGGAGCCTGAGGGGCCGGAACAGCTCCGGGGAGCTCCTGGCGGGGGATTCTTCCCACACTCTCTAACTTTCCAACCATACCTTGGATAGATCGGTCGAAAACCTCGGCACGGTCCTCCATGGCCTTGTAACGGCCCACCAAGCGGTCGGTATGCTCCCTACGAGTTTGGTCGGACCTATCCATGCGCTCTATGAGTAGAGCGAACAAGTCATCCAGGGATCGGCCTCCCTGGGTGGCACCTCGTGGTTCGCCCATAGTGTCAGGGTGATGGTACTAGGTTCCCATGGAGAATTGGGGGAAGTTTGGGTGGGTTGGACATGCAGACACTCGGGACAAGACAACTGACTCCCTAATGGACTAGACATGACTCTAAAACAATAATGCAAAGTTGGAATGCAGACTCAACTACAAACCTAGACTCAACCAGTATCCGGTACGTGGTGGAGGTTTGATCTAAAGATCACACTCACACAAGTGTGTTACCTTCCCGATAGGCGTAACCTATCGTTCCGGAGGCACCTTTTAATATACCGGGTATCGGAATGCAATGCAAACTTAGGACAAAACTACCCTAGAGTCAACCCGCTCTGATACCAATTTGATGCGGGACGAGACGCGACTCGACGCCAATTTGAATGGGAACCTAAGACTCTAGGGAAACTCGTGACTCGTCCCTAGCGAGGGAAACGTGCGGACGTGCGCGGTTGAGAAACCGGCAATGAGCTAGGGTGGTCAACTCTCTTTTTCGTTCCCGGATCGGGTCACGGGACGGGTTTCCCTCCCTCTCGCTGCGGTGATTAAAATACTTTAACGAGTAGGACCTATCACATGCAAGCAGCGGCATATAGAAATATATACGAGTAAAGCAAATGCCAAAGAGGGGAGTGGAAACGATACCTCCACACTACCGGGCGTGGGGAAGGCGACCCCGGCCAAGACTCGTACTCCCGGTATAAATGAATTAACAATAATTATAAAAATGATTTTATTGTCCACTCCATGTAGGGAGGTAAAGGACTACACATGGGCCCCAGGAGTAGCGAACTCGGGTAGACAGGCAGCAAGCCGGAAGGGCTATCGGGCTGGAGGCGGGCTGCTGATCCGACTCGGTACTGTTCCAACTCGCTGGACAACAAGCAAACTCGGCTGCTGGGACGGTGGCTTCCGATGGACTTCTGGTCGAGGCGGCTGGCTGGGACGCCGGTGGAATCCCTCTCTTTGATCTTTGAACTCGGCAGCGGCCAAATCTGAGACGGCGTATTTTCTGAGGAATTATCCGGCGGACTCCTCTTGCGGGCCTGACTCGGAACAGATCTGCACGTCTCCACGAAAATAATTGTTGCACCCAGATCCGGAGGTGGATCGAGACAAGATCGATGCCGTTGGATAGAGGACTCAAAGGGATACAACATAAATTAATTTCACAACCATCCAACAATCGGATTGGAAATGAAAAACTCTGTGGGTTATAGTTATTTTTGGCTCGGAATCTAGATCTGGCTGGACAGAATGGGATCTGCCTGAAAATGAATTTTGACAAATAGGAAAATGGTAGATATAGGACTTGGGAATTTTATGGGTGATGGGGTGAGAAGTGAGGATCACGCATGAATTTTTTTGGGATTTTTCTGACGTGGTTTGAGGGGTGGGAAAAATAAACTAACAGACTATCCCGCAAATCTGCTGATTGGCAAACTGTCAGGGGTGGAACTAAACGATTGGGAAAAATAGCAAACGTAGGCTGATTAGCCTGAAACTTTTTGTGGAGAGTGGGAACAACGTGCGGAACTCACCCTCCAATTTTGAGCTCAATCATATCTCCTGATTGTGAGATAAACATCGGGCTTCAAGATTCTGTCCAGAGGTGGACAGAACTCTGACGATGTGGCGGTGGTGGTGCGACGGCGGCGGTAGCGGCGGTGCTGAGCTTCTCACTCAGAGAGGGGATGATAAGGAGGCCCCACACCTCAAGAAATTCGCAGCAATCCAGCTGCAAGGAGTTGGGAGAGAGAGGGAGGGATGCGCCCTTGGGTTTCTCCAAGAGAAAACTCACTTTTTCTTTTAATAATTCTTGTGAAAATAACAAAATACATGGGTTTTATAGACCTAACTAAATGACCATTGCTACCCTCAGATCTAGGGTTAGGGAGGGGTAATTAAGAGATAAGAATATTTAATTCCTTCTCCCATGTGGTCAAAGAAAATATAAAATTCAAAAAATAGGTGGAAAGGGGGGGGGGCATGGCAAGTGGGCATCTTGGACTTTTCTTGGTCCAACTTTGAAACATCTTGGTCTAAGCCCACCTTGGACTTTGAACTAGCCCCACATGGGCCCTAGAGCCTAGGTGGACCAATGGAAAAGAAGGTGGGGGTTCCGTCGGGCCAACACGGCCTTTTGCAAAGAAACTCACTAAAACCTAAGGACTCACACTTTGGCTTATAGTTGTCATACAATTGCAAACCCATTTAACACAAGGGTATAAATGTAAATAAAAAAAGTTAGTGGTCTTGCTTTGATGTCCCCATCACCTCTCCTCTTCCTCCTCCTTCAATGTCCGCCGTCGAGCCTCCACCACTGGTGCTCCCCTTGTCGCCGGCCACCCTCAGAGACGAGGAGGTTGAGCGGTCCGAGCTGCAGCACGCGAGCGTGGATGGCGGCGGCCGCAGACGGGTCGTCTTGCTCGCGGGTGGATGCCGGATGAGGAGACGGCACTTTGCTCGTGGCAACGCGGAGGGCGGCGACCGCAAATGAGGAGACGGCGCGAGAGTCTTGCTCGCGGGTGGATGCCGGATCAGGAGACGGTGCTTTGCTCGTGGCAGCGCAGAGGGTAGCGGCCGCAGATGAGGAGATAGCGCGAGAGTCCTGCTCGCGGGTGGATGTCGGGTGAGGAGACGGCGCTTTGCTAGCGGTAGCCACGATGGTCTCGCGTCCCGCTGGTCTTCCCTGACCACCGTGGGCCATCAGCCTCCCTGTCTACCTCTGTTGCAAGTGGCCACGGGACCAGCCGGCCCCGCCTCCCCTGTCTCCCGGCCCCCACCACCGACAGCTGCTAGCCACTTCCCTGGGGCTCTGTCACAGCACCATGTCTGGCCAACGCATGACCCTGCATGTGCGATCATACCTTGGGTATTCCTCATCCAACAATATCCCTGGCGACGACGATGGCATCAGAGAGAGAGTCAGTGAGGAGTCTAGTAGATGGCATACAATAGAGTGGGAGAAAGATGTGCGAGAGAGGGAGAAGGATGTGCGAGTGAGATGACGGTATATAGACGTGATTCTAGACAAACTGGTTTACATAAAATTTAAAAAATTATGACATTTTTACCAAATAGATAGTTACCGATTTTTATCAATTTTAAAAATTAAGTTAAATATTAACATAACATAATCTTTTAGGTAGAAAGAGTTTTTTTTAAAGTGTTCCCAAACACCATATTAACTACGAAGTTATTTACAAGAATTGAGCCGATACTTCAAAAGGCGTATCGATGATATAGAGTATAACTTAGCTATATTTCAGGCTCTTACAGTTCTTCCCTAACAAACAAATCTTAAAGACGTAGTATGAGATGCATGTGACATTTTCTAGCCTCTACATCACCTAACAAACGTCTCAAGACCTTTTTAAATTATAATATCAATCATAATTTTGGGTTTGCTTATGAAGTAGAACCAATTAGATATGTTCATGAGTATCCCCATGAACATCTATATGATCTATTTTTTTAATGAGTTTTTTTACATAAATATTCTTATAAATCTCAGTTATACCAAATATACCTCTCATTTGAGCATATTATCAATAATATCTTTCATTTAGCCTTAAATATTACAATTATACCCCTACCGTATCCCCCGTTGGTTTAACTTGGGTTAAACATGAGTTAAGTGGTGAAATTACTAACCTATCTTTGGGTTACCCTCTCTCTCTCTCTCTCTCTCTCTCTCTCTCTGGAAACCCTAGGGCAGAGGAGAGCAATGCCACTGGCTTTAAGGTGGGGGGAGACGGGGAGGGGGGGTCGGCGGGGAGAGGGGGGTGGAGCAGCAAAGAGGGTTGCAGAGGAAGAGCGGGGGAGGGGGAGCCGGTTGTGAGGGGATGGGGGCTGAGTAAGAAGGAGGGCGACAAGGGGGGGGGAGCCGACGGTGAGAGCCAGCGGGGAGGGCAGCAGGGGGGGAGAAGGGAGGGTAGCCAGGAGTAAGAGCTAGTAGGGAGGGCGATAGTGAGGGAGAGGGGATGCTGGCGGTCAGGGTGTGGGGGCAGAGCAACAAGGAGGGCAGCAGAGGGGGTGCCGGCGGTGAGAGCCAACGACAGAGGGGGAGAGGGGGAGGGGGAGCCGGTGATGAGGGGGTGGAGCAGTAGGGAGTGGCGGCAGGGGGGGAGAGGGGGGGTGCCGGTGACGAGGGTGTGGGGGCAGAGTAGCAAGGAGAGTAGCAGAGGGGGCGCTAATGGTGAGAGCTAACAATAGAGTGGGCGAGGGGGAGCCAGCGGTGAGGGGGTGGAGTAGCAGGGAGGGGCGGTAGAGGGGGAAAATGGGGAGGGGGTACCGGTGGTGAGGGTGTAGGGGTGGAGTAGCAGGGACATCAGGAGAGCGGTAGCCGGCGGTAAGAGCCAGCGGTAGAGGGGGAGCCAGCGATGAGGTGGTGGAGGAGTAGGGAGGGGCGAAGCAGTAGGAGGACAGCAGAGGCGGCACCGATGGTGAGAGCTAGCTTTAGAGGGGGAGAGGGGGAGCCAGCGGTGAGGGGGTAGAGTAGCATGGAGGGGCGACAGAGGGGGAGGGGTGCTGGCTGTAAGAGGGTGGGGGCGGAGCAGTAGAGGGGGTGCAGGTGGTGAGGTGGGGGGAGAGGGGGAGCAGGGAGGGCAACAGAGAGCATCTCTCTCTCTCTCTGAAGAGATATTTTATGTATTTCACTACGCCTAACGGCAGTATATGGCAATTCGACGGAATATTCGTCTCCCATCAATGACAGTAAACCGCAAGGGTATAACTGCAACATTTAGGGGTAAACAGAGGATATTTATCAATAATATGTTTAAATGAGGGATATATTTGACATAATTAATATTTATAGGGGTATTTATGTAAAAACTCTTTTTAAAAATTAAAGTTTCTTTGCATGTACACCTTGTTAAAAGTAATTTATTATAAAAATATCTTATATTTATATTTACATATATACCCTTATGTGAATTTAATATCATGTAAACTCTTTTTGTAAACTTTTCTCAGAATATATATTATTCATTCTACTTTTTAGTCACTTCTACAAAGATTTTAATGGTATTTTTACATCAAAGTGAAGATACTGGTATACATGATATTTAATTCACATAAAGAAAGATATATACTGAGGATGATAAAATCTATATGGCCCATGCGCAGCTCATTAGTGTCAGGTCTGTGTTGGCCCAACGTCCGCACAGCACATAACGGACCCTCGACAGTCGACGGCTCAAGCCAGACGGCCTAATAAAGCCAGCCATCGGATTCGCTAGCCCACGAAGGGCATCGACCCAGGCATATCGGACGCCGGATGACTCTTCGACGATCGAACGTTACTCCCACCATCATCGGCCTCTACTCTACTAGAGACGAGCACGCCCCACGGGTGCCGTAAGACTCGCTTGACGACCGTTTGACCCCGGATAAACGGGCGCACGACTGGAAACCCCCACGATCGCGGGGAGACGTTATCCCATGACTCATGTCATTCCCTATTAAGGGATATGTCTCCACTACTAGAACAACCGCTATAAATAGACCTCCAATCAAGATACAGTGGGACACACAGACCGACTGATAGAAATAGAAGCCTACAGATAGAGAGAGCCATTTACAGAGGAGAGCTCCGATCCGCTTTTGAGCACGCCTCCAACCCAGCGAGCACTCTCCGAGCACCCGCTGGGTGTAGCGAGTACCTCCGAAAGTCCAATCCTCACTCCAGACTTGATCGTTTTACTCTCATCCTCCTCTCTCTTCTCTATCCTCCATTGATCCTCACGTAATACGGTCCTGACTTAAGCATCAGAGGGTTGTCTCCTGAGATAACACTCAGGGCTCCTTCTGATGTCATTATTTTGGTGTTTGCAGGCTTTCACGGGTGGCTAGACATTCTTCCCTAACAAATAAATATTAAAAGTGTGGTACGAGGTTCGAGAGACTATTTTTCAGTCTCTACACTTTTTGGTACTGTCTGTGAAAATCTTGAGCTCGCACTCGCTTGTCTTCTCAAGGGGGGCTAGTGTAGTGGAATCTAGGATTACAAGATTAATCCTATGTCGGATGTTGAGAAAGTAACCAAGTACTTAAAATGTAGGTCTTCATCTCTTAACATAAGATAGATCTTTTACCAATAAAAAAATACAAAATCTTAGTTATCCTTTGACACGATCGGATAATATCTGAAGGGAGATATCTTAAATTTGTACGTCTTCGTATATAAATATTAGATAAATTCTTCCATAAATTCACTTGTAAAAGATGCATACATACAAAATTCTTTTTATTAAGTCTCAACTGGCTGTAGTTTATTAAAAAATAGCATATTCCGCGGTAAAGATAATGCAACACTGGCCGTATTTTTTTTTTAAATTTTACTAACTGACTGCACTACTGCAGTATATAATGTATATTGACAACATCGCATCAGGTGTCAAAGCATTTGTGCTTTTCCGGGCTAAGTGCAACTGAGAGGCCGCGCGAAGCTGTCCTCCCGAGAATGGAGGGCGGCGGCAACCGGGGAGGCTATGGGTGGGCGATCGCCGCCGGATCGAGCGCTGCTCTCGCCGCTATTTCTGCCAAATTCTTCTCCTGTCAGGTACGAGGCGACTGCGGCGTCCTCTCCTGCTTCCTCGTTGTTTGATGGGTTTCTCTAGTCCGATTCTGGGTTTTCCTCGTACACAACGTTCGATCCGAACAACCACGATGAACTAAATTTGATATCGACTGTGGGAAGTGACACAAAAAATTCTGATATTGATAGGGGAAGTCACAGAAAATGCCACTTTCCATGTGTTTGAGATTTGTCTGGGAATATAGGATAGCAATCCTGTGTAGTTTTTCTTCTATGCAACGTGAAATGTGGGGATATCGCCCATATGCAGACAGTTACACGATGCGAGGAACGTCTTGAATCTTTCTTTTTCCTCCTTACCTTGCCGATTTCGTTTCAAGTTAGATTTCGTAGTCAACTACCGTTGCTATCCTGTGGAAATTGTCTGTGGATTTGCTGCTGGCCCTCTTTTATTTACGCGTAATGCATTTTAGCTTGAGGAGGATGGGAGAACCTTCTGAAGCTCTGCCATCCATGGTGATTCACTTCGCTGTCGATTCGATCGAATACGAAAGATAATGAAGACTTTTCTAATTTATTTATTGTCGGCTGTTGCATTTATCTTCGACCTGTCTCAGACAGTCAGTAGCTCATATGTTTTCGTCGTGCAGCCCCATGAAGGTTTCTTTTGAAAACCAGTTCCCCGTCATCTTCTCCCATTACTCAGCTAGCTGGAGTGCATATGCTTGTCTCGGACTTCGTCCTTTGCATACTTACTCCTTGTACACGTTCCTCTTTAGGATTACATGTTACAGCCTAAGCTTCATTTCTTACGGTTATGGAACTAGGCTGGACGCCTACTCGAACGGGGGCACCAATTGTCAAAATTTTTCCTGCACAAAAGGCACAATGGAGTTGTACAAATGCCTATACAGGAATGACCGGTGAAATAAGGCTGGAAAAGTTCTTATTCTGATAGATAGTTCTAACATTTCTATCTATCATTTAATGCTAGATGAGTCTGTGGTTTTCCCTCTGTCCTTCTCTTGCCATTTCTGTGAGAAGAGGGGGCATCAACCATTTTTGTAAAAAATTGGTAGAGGAGATACTGGCATGAGTTAGGTGAATCACTCTCTCATCTATTGTTGCCACTTGGCATAGATTATAGCATTTCTTGTTACACTTTGTCAAGCTTTTCATTCTACACAGCAGGAATTATCTTATCACATTCTTTTCACTTTGCCATAGCAGAGGTACCTTATGTCTGCAGCTGGCAAACTTCGAAATAACACTGTTAGTGTTTTCTACTTGTGTTCTCACTTCCTTGTCAAGGTTTTAACATCCCAAGAATCCAATATACAATTCGAGTAACTTTTTATCCCCTTACAAGTTTTCTGGTTTAGTGATTTTTTTTATGAATCGTGACAACCTATTCCCACAGTAGATATCAAGCAACCATTTTTATGTGTTGTTCCTAAAGATTATTGTCTTAAATATATGAGCCGCAGACTTTGAAGCATAATGCGTTCACAAATATCTATGCTTTTTAATGTTTATGTCTATCAATGTTCTAATTTATATTATTTTCTTGCAGTTTCTAAAGTATGGGTTAGTTGTATTATTCAACATCACAATGTGGGGATGCTACGTCAACAGCCTTAAGGCTCTCTCCTCCTTGCAGGCCACAGTGACAAATTTTGCAACTAACTTTTTGTCTTCTGGCTTGGCAGGATATTTTTTGTTCGAAGAACCTTTGTCTTCTAAGGTAACTCATTTTTGAACCTTCGATTAAGGAATTTTGTTTTCTTTCATAAAACATGGGTGCTGATTATTATTTCATGACCCATTATTTTTCATATCAAGGCATTCCCATGCAAAAACTATGTTTGACATGGAAAGACTATGTGAATGAGGGATATTTAACCAAAGATTGATGTGTCCTCTGGAGAACCAATGCAGTGGCAATCCAATGCCCATTGACTATTCCTTATTCCACCACTCTCTATCAAATTCCTTGTGCTTAACTATCCTTATATCTCTGCACCATCATATTAATTATATTGTTTTCTTTTAGGAGAGTAGCATTTACACCCCTTTTCTAATATTTCCATACATGACTAATCAGCACCTAGCAAGGACCCACTCATTTATTTTATCTTTAATGCAACAGTGCCTGCCAAACTCATTAAGTATCTGACATGGTGACACCAATGTATAATGCATCTCAAATTTTCAACTCTTTTAAAGGAATTTCCTTTGGGACCTTCTTTAGTATTAAAGGCAACAAACTGGTTCTCTGAAGAAAGAACTTGAACAATGAATATTTGTTTTGTCTTACTATTCTCTTTCCAATCATTCTTTGACATGTCCTGGAAACCTACTGTAGAGTATTTCAGAATCTAAGCTCTTATCTTTATGTTTGCTAATCTATGTTTTCAATAAAATCAGCGTGTGATTTCTGTACCCAACTCTTTCATTCATTCAACAGATCACCTTTCGAATATGGCCTATTGGTAACCAACTATCAGTTCGCAAAGTTCATTTCTACTTACCTTCTCTTTTCCTTGTAATTAAGACATCCTTCTCCGTATATGTATGGCTTGTAGTAATTGAACTATATAGAGGTTATGCACAATAGGAACTGAGATGTAGATGTTACCTTGGTTTACTGATTGTTTGTTTGTTTGAAACTTGAAAGCTGCATTTGATATACTTAACTATTTTTAATTGTTTTTTTATGTACTGGCCTCCATATTTCTAATTTATTTCACATTTTCCTTTGACTTATCAACCTATGTTTTATTGTTTGTGGACATCTTTGTAAGACATTTGAATATCAAATTATTAACAAACAAACCGGCTATAGCTGGTGAGGGATATTAGGTGTTCAAAGCTAAATCATCTAGCCCTCTTGCATTAGAAAATTTTGTGCTTGTGGAGCACATCATTATCTTACTCATAGTTCTTAGTTCTAAGCCTGCTCCATATTATAGTCCTCGCTTTCAAGACCTCTTGTGCCTTTTGCTTGCTGCCCCACCAGTTATAACCCTTGCAGCAAATGCAAAAACTGTTTTTGAAATTAAAAGGGCACATCTTATAGAATATGCAGTTAGCTCCCCTTCTCTTATGAGTTCAAAATGCTGAATTATATGGAAAATACACTTGTGGGATGATATTGTTGGTGGGTATTTATGTACTTTAGCACTTGGATATCACCCTGCAAAAATTTATCCTCCGTGAATTATTTACACCAGGTGGTGAAATGATGGTCTGAATATGTACAAGTCACTTTTTGTGGATTAATGGCAGGTCGGTTGCAAGTGTTGACTTTAGTAGATGGTTGTAATTGTACCATTCTCTTGTAGGTATGTGTAAATTTTGGCACTTCACTAACCAAAATATCTTTACTTGCAGTGGTTTGTGGGTGCTCTTTTCATTGTACTTGGAGTTTTCATCCTTACCAAATCTAGTGTTGAAAGAAAGGAGAGTGTGGATTAGTACTTACTTTTGTGGAAAGCAGCACACTTTGCCTTTTCTTGAAACGCTCTATACCCTTGAATGTTCATTGTTTTTACTTTCTGGAGAGAGCATATCAAAGCCAAGATTAAAAGCTGGAGGAATGCTGTTTGAAGGAGCTGTAATAGTGAGACTGAAATGTCAGAGTAAATTTTTCTTGGCCTTTTCTTTCTTCCTTGGGGGAAAAGTCTCAGAGATGTTATCAATGTTTACTTCTGATGGAATCTGTCCCACGTAAAATTGATATGCTACACCATAAAGGCTTCGAGACTTAGAAGGCTTTGACATGCAAGGTATTTGGGCATTTTGTGAAGCAAAAATTTGGACAGGGAAACCACTAATTTGGTGACTTTTAGATTTTGAAGGCATTGGCTTCCAAGGTGTTTGGGTACTCTACAGGGCAAAATTTGGACAGTGAAGCCATTTAATTTTGTTGAGATTACCTTTACAGTTGGGTACTTGGGCAACATGGCAGACGCGGAAATGTATCAGGTATGCATCCAATTAAAAACAGGCCCAGGAGTTTGTAAACTTTTTTTATAGGGCACTTAGAGAAATCATTTACTCGTTCATTAACTTTATTCTTAAGCTGAGAATTTGGTTCATTCAATTAAATCTAAGGTGCCAAACACGTTGAATTGATAAAAGATTTTAAATTGAATCATGAATGCACTGGGAATCAATAGATGAAATGTTGGGTCCTTGTGCTTAATGTGTCACATCAGATCAAATTGGACATGCCTGACTGGTCAGTTACAAGTCAATCAATTAAAAATAATGTAGAGTGTTTTGATTATTTTCTTATATACTTCCAATTGCATCCTTAAAAAATGAAGAGAATATAATGTCTTAATTGGCAAACATCAGGCATGTTGTTTCCCTTTTGTCTTCCATGCACAAATCTTGATGCATATGCCTAGCTCATTAATCTGACTCCCAGACTGCTTGATCTTTTTGTTTCATCAATGGTGCTTGCATGGCTTGAAATTTTGTATCCAAGAGCATTAACCACACAAATGGGGGTAGTCTTTGCGATGATTCATGCTGTCCTTGAGTTTGACTTGGGAAGAAATCAGAGTGTCCAGCATCATGATCTGAACCACAACTACCCTGGTTGGTGGCATCAGTGTAACACTTTGTACACTCTGAGATACATCATATATCTCTTTCCCTTGCAGCTTCTACCCTCAGGTCTCTTGAGTCTGCAGGTGTCAAAACTTAGTTTTATAAGTGTCAACTATCAACCTCTTTAAGGCCGTACACTTCAATGCTGACATTAGCGTTTGCTTCTATAACTTTTTTGATTCAGAATCCTGATGGTCCCTCTCAACTGAAAATGATTATAATTCATCTTTTGCCGCTGTTAGAATTCAAGGATTCTAATTTTCTCTCCTTTTCACACTTCACTTATTGCACCTGATGATGAAGTATGACTACCCTTCACCTTTTGACAAGCAAAGCATCTGTGTGTACCTTGTGACAATGCACATTTTGTTATTATGCAACCATACTACATGTTAAATTGTTAGATGGTGGATCTTAAGAAGTTCATGCTTTCGTCCTAGAGTCCACCATTTGGCCACAATATTGATCAGAATGGTAAGCTAGTTTCTCATCTTATTCTACCCTTCATGCAGGATTAGTCTCCAGTTCTGATGAGAACTTTTTGCATTTTTCAGTTTTTTCAAAGCTTAGAGCATGTTTTGCTTAGCTTCCCGACCTTTCAATTCGAAGTTTCTTTGAAGTTCAAACTGCAGAATCATCATTTGTGTTAGTTTTTCCAAGAGAGGAAGCTAACTCTCCAGTTCCAACAATTTCCAAATTTTTTACCAGAAGCTGACTTTGGAGTTCAGCTTCCAAAAAAGCAAATTCTCTCTTTCCCTAGAACCAATGTGGTGGTTTTTAGGTATTCTTGCATCCCAGACCCATTTCCCCCATGACCCTAAGCTTGAAGCTCTAAAATAAGTAAGTAGGTGTTTGGGCACTTCCTGAGATTCTTTTGGGTCACTTCCTGTGCGGTTTCCTGACTGAAGTCTTGACTTGATAATTTCCCTGCGGGCTAATTTGCTGCCTAGCTGTCTAGGCACACTTCAGATCCAGTTGTGAACTTTGGGCATTGAATGCATCAAAATTTTTAGGGATGCTGGCTTCACATTGGTTCTTTGTCATGGATGCAGCACCTATTTCTGGAATTTTTATGATTGTCAAGACTGGCATTTCTCTCATGTTTCTGTTTGAAAATCATTTATTGTTGTGAGGTCCCAATTATTTCGATCCAGTCTGTCATTTTCTAAGTACGTTGACTTATTATACACAGCAGAAATGCTGAACTTTCCCGTCAGATCCTCATATCTTCTGTAAGCAGAAGTAGCCTTTTGTTACTTATCTGGTGATCAGATCCTCTATCACCTATCTAAAATTCTCAAACATTCCTGTTGAGGTAACAAACATGAAGTTCTGTTTATGTAGTTTAGTCTTTGTAAATGACCAGGGACAATCAGCTTTATTTATGATGAACTCCTGATAGAAATTTTACATACATTTTTCCCAAAAACCTGATTTTACTTTTATAACGGACCAACCAGAATTGTAGTTTGGAAAAAAATGAAGATGCTCTCTACAGATGCTTTGAGAATCAGGTATAAATGCACAACTTTAAGTAGTTCCTGGTTGTCTTACTGGAAATGCACCTAGATGAGATACAACTGAACCAAGTCCACTGCATAATTACAAGTTTTGGGAATCAAATCCAATCAGTAGAACATCCTAAGCTTCAATTTTTTGGGTTTTCATGCCATAACATAGAACTTACTAGGTTTTCCAGGAAAATATGCTGCATTTAGTTTATATGGCATCTGGCAAAAGTAAATAAACAGAAACCAAAACCTGTTCACTGATCGAGAGATTCATGGTCATTTAAGCACTTATAATACTGTTCTCTAAACACAACCCTTCCCTCGTATCCGCATTCCCCAAACTCACCTTACATCTTGATCTAATATCAAGTATGAAGTGTCTGGCTGATGTTTTTATGATATTTAAATATAAGTTTGCAAAGTATTTTTTATTATTATCATGAGAAAATTGGCACCTGGTATATTTTGCAATAACATAGCATTTGGGGTTACTTTCACAGATTTTACAAATGCGTGAAAAGTTACTTGGAACAGAATGATTTGGTTCGGTTTGGTTTGGGTTAAAATTTAAAAAATTTTGGTTTGGGTTCAAATCGAATCGTATTAAAAAATTTGGTTTAGTTTGATTTTGAAGTTTAAGAAACCGAACAAAATCAAATCGAACCGAATAATTTGAATTTAATAATATTTTTATCAAATTAATATAAATGTATATGTAATTATAAATCCGAATTTAAAAAGTTCAATTCTCATCATTCTAATGGAGTTTTCGACTGTATGAAATAGGTTTCAAATCACCTTCTATTTTACTGTAACCGAACTTCTTAATTTCTTATGTGAAAATATTATGGAGCTTGTTCTTACAAGTTATAACTTTGTATGTTATTTTTTTAATATTTACTTTATTTGGTAGAAATTCTTTTACCCTATCTTTCTCTAATGTTGCTTGAATCCAATCTAATTTATAAAATGGGAGATGAATATAGTTCAAATCGAATCAAATCAAATTAATTCGGTTTAGTTTAGTTTGGTTTTAAATTAGTTTGATTTGGTTTGGTTCGGGTTGAAGTCTTAATTCGGTTTGATTTGAGAAAAATTCTCTTCAAATCAAATCAAATCGTGTTCACCCCTACTTGGGAAGACATTTACCCAAATGCTTGGAATATTCCCATTTTTACGGGATCTATTTCCCTATGGTGGAGGTGGGGAAATGGATTCCGGGGAAAAATTTCCATCCACTTCTGTTTCCCAGAACTGAATGCAAACATGAGATTTCATTTTCTTGCGATTTTCATGAAAATTGCGAACCTGTCTTTCTATTTTACTGGAAATCATTTCCCCTGGGTTTTTACTTTCCGGGAAATCTTGAGAATGCATACACCCTATTAATCTTGGAAAACCTGAGGTTCTTGGAATCCATGGGCAATAGCTTTTTTTTCCAAAGGGAATGCACTGTCTAGCTTGTAGTTCAAGAACAGCCTATGCCTTTAGCCACTGAAGATTGTGGGACAAAAATTATGCCATCATCTTTTAGCTTCTTCGATTATACAGGTAATGTGCTGTAATACTTACATTATAAATGAGTGGAAATTCTTGGACCCGTTGTGATGTGTGTTTGGTAATATGTTTTCATCCCTCTCGGCCCAAAATTAGAAGCAATGAGATCACAAGTTTATTCATTCAATTTTAACCAAAGTTTCAGCTGAGATGTATACAAGAAACTTTTGTATGTTATGATGAATTGTTATATATGCAATAAGTTGAAAAGACAAAAAATGCTTTTCTAAGAGGCTTTCACATCAAAATGGAAAATTACATGTCACATGTGCATACCGTCGGGATGTGCTAATTTGCTTCGGCTAATGTGTTACCTTTTGTCAACTTGGTCACGCTCAAGTATCTCCTAACTATTAGAGAAACCTGCAGATTGACTTGATGGTTTTGTATTATTTGAACCTCTACCTTGCCTCCATTCATCTTCAATAATGAGGAATCCTGCTTCTAAGATATGTAGAAAAGTTATCCTACTACACGATCCGTTTCCTCCCATAGCTAATGAATCTGTAGAAGCTCTCCCACTCGCATCCCAAGCTCCAAAGTTCATTTATGATGGTTAACATACTGGATCTCCTTCATTTTATAATTACCCGAAGAGTAAATTTCACATTTTACCATGTTCGTCAGAAGGCAGTTGTCTCTGCTTCAAGGATGGATGCAAACAACTACTTTTCCTTTTTCACTCCAGCAACTAAGAGTACTCCATTATTCGTCTAGTGAAGGTACGTGGCCTTCAAAAAATAGAAATAGAAGGAATTACAAAATATGGTGTGCCCAATTCTGCACCCAAATTGCATCCACCCATAGAGCATTGAAACGGGATAGCCCCCAAATTTGCAGACTGCCGCATCATATCTACTACAAACCATCCTTGAAAATTTGGTCAGACAACCTTGTAGATGCCAAGAACGGTGTTTCCAGTGACCAAGTCGCGTTCTCTTTAAGAAGATTTTCTGATCGTCACTGCCCTGGCGCTTGGTGACTCTTCTGTTGCCCCATCTAAGTTCATTTCAACCGATAAGAGTGGGGGGAGGTTCCACGTATAAGAAATACACTGATATCTTCCTAGTTCATATATGCACCACTCCTGTTTGGGATTTTTTTTTGTGGTTTCCACTAACAATATGCATGTATTATTTGTACCAGTTTGTTTTTAATGATTTAATCTAATTTACAGCCTATTTTCTGCTCAGCTAATAACTCAATATTATGACCATTACTCCATTTCAAAAGTTCGAGTTTCTGATTCCAAGTTGGCCACAGCACATGTACCATAGATGCCACATGCCCCCCTTTCTTATTAACTGATTTTTGCTTGGCCAGTAGGGAAGCTGCTTTCTTCAACGATTTACAGGGGATGCTTGCGTTTGTGATCCTTACACCGGCAAAATGTGCTCCTTGATCTCCTGCTCATTTGGGTTACTAGTTTACGCAAGTTTCTTCTTCAGGCAGCCCCATATTTTTCACAGTTTTATTTTGTGATTGTTGTCCTTTTCACAACTCACATAGAACATTCCCGACCCAATGCCTTTGTCCATCAGACTTTCCCATTTGATTTTTTGTATGTCACTGCCTTGATCCTTCCTTTCCGAGTTGTTACTCGAGTTTACGTAGAGAGTCGGCTTTTGGTAGCATTCGGATTCCTTCTCGTACTGCTGTCTTTTAAGGCATCCATTAGATCCTGGGCTCCGCATGTCCATTTTTGTTGTGTAGTCATGTCCAGTTCTGCTTGTCCGGCAACTATGTCCCGACCACCGTAAATATTGATTTCAAATCTGTCGCCCGAAGAGTTTTCTCACCAACTGTGACGCCCCCTGGGGTAGTCATGGGGTGTGACACGTGCGACAGGGGAAATCGTGAGTGGAATGGTGCACGAATTTAACAGGAATAATTTATGTTTTGTTCAAATCGGTTATGGTTCTTCAACTAATAAGGTTCTATTTGATAACATTTGTTTGATGTCTAATGCTTGAATTAGTTTATATAGTTTCATTCTCAGATTGTTTGATATTTTTTTAATCAATATCTAAAAAGTAGAAAATGTATGTACGCTGCAGACTATTTTTTCACCGTGATATTTTTGGGGTGTGTTTGTGATCGAGGATGAGTTTTGATTTTTTTTTTAAAAGTCTCTGGGGAGGGAGAGAATAAATTCCTTTAGTGGAGTTTTTCGGATTTTTTAAAAAATGGTCATGATATTTTTTGTTTCTATGTCTCTTTACAATTGAAAATGTGGCTTACAATTGAAAAGTTTGACTTTTGTAGTATTTGATGTGATCGAAATTCATTTGTTTTGACTTTCAGGGTTTAGATTTTAAAGGTAAAACGCCACCCCATAAGTCTTACAAATGATGACCTAACATCTCAAGGCTTCCATCTTGTATTATTGACACCTGTCACTTCCACCGGCTGTCAGTCATCGTTATGACTTGACAGTTATCCCAAAGATATTTTTTTGACAGTTTATATTTATTTAGATTTATATTCAAAAACATGATCAAATATTAGTTTTTTAATCATTTTTTATAAGTTCCATGCAACACATTTAGGCATTCTTTGTTAATAGGGTAGAATAATGCATTCGATCTCTTTCGGTCGAATGCGGTATTCAACCTTGGGTAGGAGAGGGGTGTGTGAGAGACATCGATCGATCTCACGAGTTTTTCTTTCATCGGATGGAGAATTCTATGACTCTATTCGAATGACAAATTGGCCCTTAGACATTAATGGAAATCCCGAATGTTATAGAGTGCCACCTAAGTTGATCATTTAATTTGATCACTCGGCAGCTGAACGGTGTCCCCACTCTTATGTCCTGCTATTCATAAGAGGGAGTTTGTTCCGATCAAATCCGTTTAATCAATTACGACTCTTAGTCTCGCTTTGATATATGGTTAAATCTGGGTTAGTCATCATTTAATCCACGATTAACTTTTTTGAAGTCTAAATTATTTTGATACTTAAACTTGGACTAAACTTGGAGGATGAGTATTAAATCCGGTGTAACTTTGGACTTTAAAATTCACCTTCAGAGGTGGGTTAAGGTGAGTTAACCCAACAATCAATGTTCAATAAATGCACCATCTATTTCTCACACCCATAATCAATACTCTCTCTCTAAAAATAATAATAATTAATAAATATAATAGTATAATAATAAAATAATTATAATACTGATAAAAATTATAAAAATAATTAATAAATCTAATGCTATAATAATAAAATAATTTTAAAAATGACAATTAATGAGTGTAGCATGGAGAGAGAGAGAGAGTGACGTGAGAGAGAGGGGAGGGGAGAGAGAGAGAGAATGAGAGAGATATTTAAAATTATAAAATGAGAGATAAATATGATATTTTACTTATAAATATTATTGGGTTAACCCATTATCTATCAAATCACAATAGATTGAAACTAAGTTAGTCCACTTACTTATTTCCGAGTTAATACTCTTGCTATCGAATCAAAAATAGACTAATCCTAGACTAACCTAAGTAACTTAACTTAACCCAAACTCCCTGTCAAAGTGAGGCTTAAGGATCGAGTTTATCATCATCTGAGTAATTATCGTTATATCAATTTAATAGCTCACATGACAGGACAATGACATTTATATATTTCAGGGAAATTTATATTTTTCAGTGTTAGAAGTTATATTTTATTCATGAGTTATATATATGCCATGTGTAATACTTTAAAATTTTTTTATATAAATCAATGTTAAACGTCTATTTGTAAAAGTATTATGTCTAAAAATGTATTAATAAAGAAATCATTATGGTTGTCAAAATAGTGCAAAACTGTCTTTGTTGTGACCTCCCGATGTTAGCTATGAATTTAACCATAGTTAACATTAACTCGATTTGAGAAAAAGATATTAATATTCATAGGTTAAAAAAAGATTCAACTCTCTCAACTTTATCTCTCTCTCATTGATTTCTGAAAATCTTAATCAATGGTGTTCGTCGGAGAGGATTCGTTGAGGAGTGGGGGGCGCATCTAGAGGGATTAGTAGGTTGAGAGAGAGAGAGAGAGAGAGAGAGAGAGAGAGAGAGAGAGAGAGAGACGGCTCGGAAGGGGATTTGTAGAGGGGTTTGACGGGAAGGAGGGGAGGTGAGCTTGAAGGGGGGTGGGTCTTGCGAGAGGGGGGGGGGGGTTGTAGGGGGGCCGACGGGAGGCGGGTGGTAAGGGGGCGAGCATGAAAGGGAGGGGGGGGGGTTGGCAGGAAGGCTTGAAAGGGGGAGGGGAGGGATCGATGGGAGGGAGGGTTTGCATGGGGGTTCAGCGAGAGGGAGGGGGGTTGGTGTGAAGGGGAGGGGGTTCAACGGGAGGGAGGAGTAGGGGGAGGGGGTTGTAGGGTCTTGCGTCTCCCCCTCTCTCTCTCTGACAATCTCACCTCCTCCGACGGGCTTGTCCTACACACCACAATCTTTACGACCACTCTATAGGTAAGGGGTGGGGGGATGTTGTTCTCCCAACTCGTCCATGCCAGTGCTCCGTCAAGTCTAGGAGGGGATTGACCTCTATGGCTCGCTTCGCCTTGTCCCTATTGCCAGTGAGGTCCCACGTCCCCCAACAGTTGCTCCACAATGTCCAACACCCGCAATACCTCCTCTCGACTACAGTTGGTGGCGGTGTCCCTGTCGACCCTTATCTCTGCCGTTAGATCCTCCCCTCTCTTGACCTGCTCTCTCTCACAGTCCCTCTATCTCCTCTCTCACAGACTCTCTCTCTCCTTCGTGTCATAGACTCTCCTTGACCCCCTTCTCTCTCTCTCTTCTCTTCTCTCTCTTAGTTTTTCTCTCTCTCTCAAAGAACTACGAGAGTTGTCGATGCCGGAGGGGGGAAATCCTCTTCGGTGCCTCCCTCTCTCTCTCTCCGTGAGAGGGACATGCGCCGGTGTCACCCATGATTAGTTTGTCAACGGTGACAGCGCAGTCTCGCGTTGACGTAGTATGCCTGCTATAAGCTGCCCTGCCATTGTGTCCAAAGTTGTTAAGGCCGTGTTTGGAAACTTTTAGTGGGATTAAAGATTATGACAATAATCTTTAGAGATAGAATAAGTTATTGAGTTTTAACAATTTTTGGGGATTTTGAAAGGGCATTTTGCTCTCGGTCTCTTTCTAGCCATCACAATTTCGATGTGACATCGACCTGTTTATTTAGAAATACTCGTCAGGGTGCACGTTACAGTTTGGGCATCCATTTGACGTACGAGTCACCATCTCATTTTTGGAGATACGTTCAATTAATAAAGTAACTTTGCCAATCATATAATATGAGGCTTCCGATGATTAAATTTGAATCTGTGAAATTTATCTCATTAGGTGACTACTATGATTCTCTCCATGATGCAAAATTAGGGTTCTTTTCATGCCCAACTGGAAAGCACACTCGTGCTAGCTTGAACCCTTAATCACAGGGACATCAAATGATAAAATAATTACCGCATCTCGTACTCAAACCACCTAGTCTGGTTACTACGGAGGGACACAATAACAAAGAGAATCACATCACTTAGTTTTTCTTTTGTTGTTGTTTTAACTTTTTACTATCTGTCTTCATCTGCGTCAGGTTTTAACCAAACTCATCTGAAAGCAGATGGGGCATCTATCATTTCTCACGTATTTGCTACTTTACTGTATTTTTTTCTCTCTTTCTTTCGGTTCGAGTAGAGCGCGTACAAACAAAATGGAAAACAAACACACGAGCCCCAATAGACTCAACTAGATCCACTAGAAACTCCGTAGGACTCCGCAAGGTTGATCCTGATACCCACGGGATCACACACACAAACGAACAACCTTCTTCGCCTCCCTTCTTGTGGCTCCCCCTTCCTTCCCCCCCATCCTCCTACTGTTTGCACCACACATGTCGGTCGGCAAATAACGACGAGCGCACCTGGCCTTTCCCAGGGAAGGGGGGAGGTGGGCATTGCCATCGGGCAGCTGGGGCTTCGCCAGCTAAAGAAAGGACAAGCTGCCCGTGAATGCCCGGATTCTCATGTCTTCCTCGTGACGGCCGGGTGGGGGCACTTGCACACTTTATAAGATGGATCTTAATTCTTAGAAAAATTTATATGTTTATCGAGGAGGGTAAAATTTGTTATGTTTATTGCGGCTCATCCCCGTTTCAGGGCAGTGTAGTTGGGATCAACGCAAGTCACGGTCCGAAACCTGACAGCCTAATAAGATCATATCGAGAATTCACCGATCCACACGAGACTTCAATACGGGCGTCTCAGATGTCGAACGACTCTCCAGTAATCGAATCTTGCTCTCACGGTTATATGCCACTTCTCCGACGGTGACGAGATCACACCGATTATGTCAGGATCTTCGTCTCGAGATCACACTTCCCGGTTGAGTAGGAGCACAACAGAAAACTCTAACTACGATTAAGGAGATGTTATCCCACGACTTACGCTTTTCCCTATTAGTGAACGGATCCCCATCGCCATAACGACCTGTAAATTGGCCTCTGGACACACGGAGACACACACACAGAGATATACGCCTACACGTAGAGATAGACGAAGACACTCGGACACTGGGTGTGGGGGTGGGTTTCCGTATGGCGATTTCGGGACTCCGGTGAGGTGGGTATGGCTCTTCTTCTCAGATCTGTGATCTGTTCGTTCATTCCCGATGGCAGGTCATCTCTATTAAAGGGGTGCATCGCACCACCTCCCCTCCGTCCCACTTCAACAGTGCACCCAAGACAAGATCCGGGAAACCCGGTGAGTGGTTCCCTAACAGCACTGTCGGTGCTATTATTGGAATTATTGGTTGGCCACATGCTAACATCTCCCACTTGGCCAACAAATTATTATATCCCCACTGTCCGTGAGTAATATAATATTTCCTTTGAATCACTCTCACTATCCGTGAGTAGTGTTTCCACTCACCATCACGATTCCAATACTCTCATTATCCATGAGTAGTATTTTCGATACACTCCCACTATCCGTCAGAGGTATCATTCTTCTCATAATCTCACTATACGTGAGTACTATTCCGATACACTCCCACTATACGTCAGAGGTATCATCATTTTCATTATCCATGAAAATATTTCTTTCTGGCTTATATATTCCTAAGTCCCATTAAGCCAACATGCTTAATGAAATTTTCTGCTGAGATACTTTTCGTCAAAGGATCGGCAATCATATCACTTGTGGGAACATAAGTTACTTTTATTTCCCCTTTCTGTACAATATCTCGAATATAGTGATATTGTACTTCGATATGTTTTCCTCTTGAACTGTTTGCTCCACTGTTAATCAGGCTAATAGCCGCCTGATTATCACAGTACATCTCAATTGGTCCATCTACCAAGTTGAGATTCAAATCGTTCAAGAATCTTCTGATCCAAACTGCATGAGTAGCAGCTATACTATATGCAACGTACTCAGCTTCCTGTGTGTATCGAGCAACACACCCTTGTTTTTTGCTTCCCCAAGAAACAGCAGTACCACCAAAGATGAACAAATGTCCCGACGTGGACTTTCCGTCATCTTTATCTCCTCCAAAGTCTGCATCCGAATATCCGAGAACCTCAAGCGTATCAGCTTGATAAACAAGACTGTGGTGCAAAGTTCCTCTCAGATATTTCAAAATCCTTTTAACAGCTTCCCAATGTGCTGGGCCAGGATTGCTTTGGTATCTACTTACCAAACTGACTGGGTATGTCAAGTCCGGTCTTGTACACATCATTGCATACATCAAGCTTCCAACTGCTTGTGCATACGGCACCATGAGCGGCTCTTGTCCCTCTCCGGGGCATTGACCCTTACACAACCGTTTCTGATGGACTAACGGTGTAGGTGCCGGATTGCTATTCTGCATTCCGAATCTCTTGAGTACAGACCTCAAATATTTTTCTTGTTTTATACTCAACATTATAGACTTTCTATCCCTTAGGATTTGTACACCAAGAACATAGGATGCCTCACCCATATCTTTCATCTCAAACTTTCCACTAAGTTCTAATTTGACTTTATTCAATATTTCTATGTCATTACTGGCGAGTAAAATATCATCCACATATAGAGATAACATGATATACTTACTCCCACTATTCATGACATATACACAGTTATCTAACTTGTTTGAAACAAACCCTAGTTGGACAACTACTTCGTGGAATTTGAGATACCATTGTCTAGAAGATTGTTTTAAACCATATATTGATTTCTTCAACTTACATACCTTTTCCTCTTGGCATTCTACCTGAAATCCCTCAGGTTGTTGCATATAGATGTCTTCCTTCAACTCTCCGTTAAGGAATGATGTTTTTACATCCATCTGGTGCAGCTCCAGATCAAAATATGCAACTATTGCCAAGATCATTCTTATGGATGCAAACTTAGCCACTGGAGAATAGATTTCTTGAAAATCTATACCTGGTTTCTGTGTGAACCCCTTGGCAACTAACCGGGCCTTATATTTATCAATAGACCCATCAGCTCGAAGCTTTTTCTTGAATACCCATTTGCATCCTATAGCCTTTCGATTTTTTGGAAGATCGCATAATTCCCATACATTGTTCTTTTTCATAGAATCAATTTCTTCATTCATGGCATCTTGCCATAATTCTGTATCATGCGATTTCATCGCATCTACATAATTCATGTGATCTACGTAATTTTCGTCTTCCATGTCTATCAACAGACATGAAGGCTCACAGGAATACAAATGATAATCATCCATCCATGCTGGTGGAGTTCTCAATCTTTTGTTGCCTATTCCGGGTTGACCAGGCTGCATTTCATTCATAGGTACTGGTTCATTTTCCATATTTTGAGGTTTTTCCTCAATTTCTGGATCATTTCTAGGGACATCATTGTAATAGTCATCATCTATTACAACCAGAGGTTCCTTCTCTTTTTCATGAGATTCCTCTTCCTCTAGATTTTCTAGAAATGTCGCATCCCTATATTCAATGATCCATTTTTCTTTATGAAAAAATTTATAACCAGATGATTTCTCACAATACCCTATGAATCTACATTTCAATGTCTTTGAGTCCAACTTATCTCTAAGTTGACTCGGAATGAGAACGTGGGTAATAGACCCCCACTTCTTGAGGTGACTCAAATCGGGTTTCCTCCCATTCCATAATTCATAAGGTGTACTCTCTACGGATTTTGTGAGAATTCTGTTTAAGATATGATTTGTCGTAAGCAATGCCTCTCCCCACAAATTCTTAGGGAGACCTGAATGCGATAGCATACATCTAACAGCATTCATCAAAGTTCTATTCTTTCTTTCTGCCACACCATTTTGTTGTGGCGTATAAGACATTGTCACATATCTTTTGATTCCGTGTTCTTGACAATATAACTCAAATTCTTTTGAGTTATATTTCCCACCTCTATCCGTTCTTAACACCTTAATATTCCTTTCATGTTGCCTTTCCACTTCCATTCTATATTTTCGGAAGTAATCAAATGCCTCTGATTTTACATAAATCAGATAAACATAGGCAAATCTGTAATAATCATCTATAAAGGTTATGAAATATTCCTTATTGTTATATGTCTTTATACTTAGGGGGCCACAAATGTCCGAGTGGACCAACCCTAACAATTCGTTTGATCTATGACCTACTGTGAAGGGTTTCTTAGTCATCTTTCCTACTAAGCAATGTTCACAATGTGTTAATTCCACCTTTGACAAACCCGGCAGTAGGCCCATTTTAATCATTTGTTCCATTTTAGATTTTCCGGGATGTCCCAATCTAAAATGCCATAGATCACATTCTGATAAAGAACACAAGGAATACTCAGAATCTTCAATATTATTATTCTCAGTGTCAATTACAGGGATACAAAATAAATCATGTTCGGGGACAAACCTCCCCATAGCAAGTACTTTCTTATCCTTCCCTATTGACACTCGATTATTATAGAACCGCACTTCTAGGCCATTTTTCATCAAGGCCGGTACATAGATTAGATTCCGCCGGATTCCAGGTGCATAGAATACATCTTTGAGGACCATGATGTTTTCTCCAAGATCCAGCCTATATGTACCAACACCTTCTACATCCAGATAGGTGTTGTTACCCATATATATCCTCTGTTCTCCTGCCTTAAGCTTGTTCAGCATCACCAGCCCCTTCTTCGTCTTGGCAATGTGACGAGTGGCTCCAGAATCGACCCACCATTCATTTGAGTCGGCAATCGCGGCATTGCATTCCGTGACGCTGATAAATTCTCTCTTTCCAGCTCTTCTATTTTCTGGGTGTTTGCTTCCACCCTCATTGCCTTGCTTTTGGGGACAATTTGCCATAAAATGGCCAAACTTCCCACATGAGTAGCAAGCACCACGAGGAACCTTCTTTCCTTTGCCTTGGAATTTGTTACCCTTAAACTTGGGCCTTTGCGTTCCGAGTGGACGATTCTGGCCGGTGGGCTTTCGGTGTACGGCATTGGCCTCCTGCAAGTGCGCTTCTAGTTCTTTTCTCATGGCCATAATGTCCTGCTCAATCGCTAACCGAGCTGGCAAATCTGTGACACTTACAATAGAACCACTCATTCTTAAGGTTGTGACAGCCATGTCTAATGATGCTAGCAAACTATTCAATATAGTCGCCACCTGCATCTTCTCTGGAATTTCGGTTCCAGCAGTCGATAGCTCCTTAGCCATGACAATCATTTTATTCACATGCTCGACAACGCTATCACCTTCCTGCATCTTACATGTGTTGTAACGATGCAATAAGAGTTGAGTATTCACCTCTGTTTTGGTGTCATACTTCTCTTTGATAACTTTCCACATTTCATTGGAGGTTTTATAAGTTTCGAAAAACTTTATTAAATTATCCTCCATGAACATGAGCATTAGGCTCTTAGCATTTTTGTCATCTATTAACTATTGCTCCCGTTTTTTCTTTTCCACTTCCGTGGATGTTTCATTAATTTCCGGAGCATTGGTATCAATGACATGTTCTATGTTGTCAAGGATAAGGGCATATCGGATTTTTCAGTGCCACATGTCAAAGTTGGTTCTATTAAGTTTGTCTAATTTTGCCAACTCCGAAGTAATGAGCTTACTGGCCATTATGATTATAATGAATCTGAAAATATGATAGCTTAATTTAATAAGCCTAAACATGATGACAAAAATTAATCTAAGGTTTAATTTGATTAGTTCTATCATTTATTTGTGAAGGGTTTGATATTTTTGTTTTGTCTTGTTTTAGTTTGTGGTCGAAAACAACTAATTGGCAAAATAATTAAACATATATAACTAATCACTAAATGATAAACATCATTTAACTATATATCAATCTCCAATATCATGAATATTTATTTGAGTTTTAAATGCCAATAAATAAAGATATGACAGTAAATATAAAATTGTTCAGAAATTAATTAAATATATTTCTATCACTTCAACAGATTATCAATGTAACTAAGTTTAATCAAGATGTTAGCAGATTACGTCAAATATTAACATAGGCATGATATACGAACAAGTAACGTGATGTTGATCAATTTTAAGAAGTATAACCCCCTTTATAAATTATTGTGACTGTATTCTATTGAAAACACATCACGTGAGTGTACAACCCTTTTATGCCCACAGATGAGAGACCACCTTCCCTCTATTGCTACTGACAGATGACATGATAATGTTTAAGCATATTCACGTGTTAAGAGGAGTGCTCGTACATGGCAATGATGATGTTTCCCACTTTATATATATATATTTAAATGAGTTGTGTCTGTTTATATTGTCACGAAAAATGACTTAGAAGTGGGAGATCGATCTACTTTGTTTGATATTTTAACTTCTGATAAAGAAACAGTGAAATAACCTACTTCAGTCGGCTATTCAAAATGAGAGGGTTAACTTATAACAGGTGTGAAGTCTTTATCTAGATGACTGAGTTGGATGGGACCATACAATGACTAGGCACAGACATCTGCACAGTAGCTCTGGTGGCAAAGCAAGTAGACTGACAGTCTGTGAAGAGTTTATCGATGACAGTGTAAAAAAGACATTTTTCTTTTTCACTTCACGTGAACCACAGACAGTGAGCCAGGGTATCTCTGTTCCACCCTTTTATTATCCAAAGAAACTAAAAAAAAAGGGCTATCATTCTCCAATGTGCAAGAGCACTTACCTGTGCGTGAGGATGCCGGCAGCAGGCGCACCGGCGGTGCCGGTGGGGAAGGCCGGTCAGGTGGCGTTCGTGCGGGGCGGTGGAGATGATGGCTGACGGTGGCGTCCAAGCGATGCTACAGCGGCCTCCAGCAGCGGCGGGTGGTGCCGCAGCGAGCAGCGGTGGGCAGTTGCGGCGGAGGCACGCGGGAGAGGTGCCGGCGGCGAGGGCACAACAGGAGGCCGACGGCAGCAGGGGCAGGCGGTAGCGACGGCCGGGCGTGAGAGTTCACAACAGCGACAACGGCAACGTCGACAGATGCAAATGGCGACGCGGTGGCGAGGGTGGCCTCGTGGCGTGGGTGACGCAGGCCAACCGTCGAGCGGGGGGGGGGGGGGGGGGCAGCAGCCGCAGCGGCGACGTCGGCGGAGGGGGCACACGAGTGACGAATAAACGTGGTGTTGTTCTCAGGTGGCAGCAGCGGACGGCAGCGGTGGTCAAGCAGTAAGGATGCCGATAGCAGTAGCAGTGAATCGGCGAGCTGGAGCTGCGGCGGAGCAATGGCAGCGGCATGCGGCGTCGACGAAGGGGGGTGGCACACAGGTGAGGATCAACGCACTCTCTGATACCAGTGTGGGGTTGGGTTTCCGTATGGCGATTTCGGGACTCCGGTGAGGTGGGTATGGCTCTTCTTCTCAGATCTGTGATCTGTTCATTCATTCCCGATGGCAGGCCATCTCTATTAAAGGGGTGCATCGCACCACCTCCCCTCCGTCCCACTTCAACAGTGCACCCAAGACAAGATCCGGGAAACCCGGTGAGTGGTTCCCTAACAGCACTGTCGGTGCTATTATTGGAATTATTGGTTGGCCACATGCTAACAGTATCTAGCCAGATGCGTAGAGGAAAATGAGAGATAGAAGAAGAAGCAAGTCTCCGAGCATGTCTCGCGTCCAATGATCACTCTCCGAACACTCAACAAACGTGACGAGCACTTTTAGGAATCCGACTCCAACCCCTAGACTTGTCTGCTCTACTCTTTTTTTTTTAACTAAGGCCATACTTGTATGGGACAGGGGGAGAGGCTCGACCCCGGCCACCTTACAAGCGAGTTTTTATATATAATAAGCATAAAGGAAGAGAATAGGGGATACATGGGACCTTGAAGGTCTGGGGGAAGGCATCCTATGAGGGGAGAGAGGAGCCCATTAGAACAGAGGGGCTAAGTCCAAGAAAAAGGACCAAAGGCTGAAGCTATTAGCAGGAGACGAAGTCCAAAACTTCATGATAACCTGGCAGGCGCACCAACAGGCGGAAGGACACCAACAGGCGCACCAAGAGGGGTAATGGAGGGGCCCGACAGGAGGACACCAACAGGCGCACCAAGCGGACGGAGGACGACGGGTGGCCGGCCACCGTAGGTGAGGAGGGACGCCGGAGCAAGGTGGGCCACCCACCCAGAAGACGAGTGAAGGCAAGCCCTCGAGTGGCGACAGGAGACGAGGGTGGTCAGGGGACCACACCGGAGCATAGTCGAGCAGTCCACAAGCGGCGGCGGGCAGACGAGAAGGCAGCAGGGCGCGGTAGCTGCCGCAGGCATAGGCCCACGGTAAACGCCGCGACAGAGGACGTAGCAGCCGTCCGCACGACTCAGGGACGGACGGCCCCGCAAACGCAAACCGTAAGGAACAAGTCCGCCGGAGGCTGCAGGAAGGCCGGCGGAACGAGACCGTGAGCGGGTGAGGGGCATGAGGGTCGTAGGAAGCACCACGGCGAGCCCTCGAGTGGCGGCAGGAGACGAGGGTGGTCAGGGGACCACGTCGGAGCATAGACGAGCAGTCCACAAGCGGCGGCGGGCAGACGAGGAGGCAGCAGGGCGCGGCAGCTGCTGCAGGCACAGGCCCACGGTAAACGCCGCGACAGAGGACGTAGCAGCCGTCCGCACGACTCAGGGACGGACGGCCCCGCAAACGCAGACCGTAACGAACAAGGCCGCCGGAGGCTGCAGGAAGGCCAGCGGAACGAGACCGTGAGAGCAGGGACAGAGCCGCAAGCAGCCGGAGGAGAAGCCCGGATGGCAGCGGGAGCAGGGGGGAGCCAGCGAGGGGGAGGACAGGGAAGACGGCAGGTGACGGAGGCCGACGAGGAGCGGCCGACCGCCGGAGTTGAGGAGGGAGGAGCAACGGCGGGGAGCAGGGGCCGAGCGACCAGCAACGCAGGAGGGCAAAAAACAGAGTACCGTATAAGGAAGACGTCCCATCAAGGCCAGCGGCGAGGCAGCGACCGGCGGGGGAGAAAGGGCTCCGAGGGGGCAGGGGGGGAGGGGGCGGACGTGGAAGACGGATGGGGTGCCGAGAGGGAGGAAAAGCCTGGAGGGGAGGACACCGCAAGAGGGATTCCAGCCGACGCCGGAGGAGGGGAGAAGACGCCACCAGCAGCAGCGAGGGAAGCAGCACACACGGCCGAACAGCCATGGCGGGGAGCAAGGATCACGGCCGGAGGCGCCAAGGGACCACCTAAGGCTGGAGCCGGCGGCAGGAAGGGAGTAGGAGGGGGAGGGCGACGTCGCCGGAGCACAGGCGCGGCGAGGGAAAGCAGACTACCGGAGGGGGGATCAAACGCAGGAGGATGAAGGAGGGCTAGGGCAAGATGGGAACGGACGTGGAAGGGGAGCTGAGGACAAAGGGCGCAGGCACGCCGTAGACGGAGGCTGCACCGGAGGAGGGGGATGGCGGGAGGGCAGACGACCAGCAGGGCAAGCAGGAGCTCCCCCGCCCCACTCCGGCCATGGCCGGAGAGGGAGGAGGACGCGAGCGGGAGGGTGGGACGCGCTCGTGGCCTTGGTTTTTCTCAGTTGGATGAAAGGAGTACTCTCACGCTCTCTCTCTCTCTCTCTCTCTCTCTCTCTCTCTCTCTGTCTCTTGATGTTCTCCTCCTCGGCCTAATCTTGACTTAAGTATCGGAGGGTTGTTCCCTAGGATAACGCTCGGGACTTCCTCTGACGTCACTTTTTTAGTGTTTGCAAGTTTTCACGGGTGATTAGATCTCTTTCTCCAACTAAACAAATCTTAAAAGTATAATACGAGATCCGAGACACCATTTTCTCACCTCTACATTTATGAACTGATCTTATTAAATAGATCATTGTCTCGTCAATTTCTGTACAGGTTAGTACGGTATTTAGGAGCACATTCAGTTTTGAGAAGATTTTATACCTATTTTTTTTTGATTTTTTAACACAATTTTAAAATTCTTTTGTGATTTGTCTACTACTTTAACGTTGTTTGGTATCTCTTTGGTTTTGACAAGTTCCCGATTCAACCTCGGTTGTTTCGAGGTTGTGAGCCTGAGTTGGGGAGTGGGTCTGACCCATGATGTTAGAACGGGGAATCTGAACCTTCTTCTGTGGAGTCGTTGAAAATTAGAATTTCCTGGTTGGGTGTAGACCTGTTGTTAGCCCGGGGGAGTGAGGCACATGTCTCGTCTCTTGTGCCATTTCGATGCACTTCCCTGGTGGGCTTTGGGTCTGATTGCCTGGAGTTAAATAGAGACCCTCTTCAAATTCTAAGCATACTTAGTTACAAAGTTTAGGTAAAAATGATAACATAGTTTCGGTAAAAATTATAATTTTTTAATTTAATTTCTATAGCCTGCGCGATCGATGTTTATGTTTTACGTGATGACATAGTTTAGGTAAAAATGATAACATTCAAATACAGTAAAATTATAATTCTATTAAAAAAAATATGTTTGTGTAATTTCTCAGTTAAAACACTCATGTGGATATCATTTAATTTTAACACTTATTTAAAATACTCAATCGAAACATTTACGTGTGACATTAAGTAGCAGTTAAAACACTTGAACTTGTATCCAATAGAATACCCAGTTGAATGGCTTAGCCTAAGTGCTTCAGATAAAATAAATTCAATTGATAAGTCTAATCAAGAAGTAACTTTAGTCGAAGTCGTTCGACTAAGTTTTCTAATCGATATGTACTCTGATTGAGTCTAAGTCGGAGTAGTCTTTCAGTCAAAATGCAGTCGATAGTGTTCTCAGTGTTAAAACTCCCTTTTCAACTGTCTTTCAGTCATATCTTGTTTTCATTTGAAGTATTTCGACTCATTCAACCATGCAACTGAACTCAATTGAAGTAGAAATCCTACTCGAAGCATTTAGCCCTGTGACTAATCCCACTCGAAACATTCAGCCTTTGGCTGTCCACACTTCAACTGACCCTTTCAACTATTTCTTTCAACTGTTCCTTAGTTAAGTGAATCTTTACACATATCTTTCTTTCTTTCAACTGATATTTATACAATTGATTGAGCTTTCAATAAACAATTTTACTCGACTTACTTTGACTACTTACTCCATGTAAAAATTTTCAACTATTAGCTTTTCGCCTAAGCAACCTTTCGACTGTCTTTTTCCAACTGCCATCGGGCGATAACTTTCACCCATCTTTCTTAATTGATACTCCATCAATTGATTCTTTCAATTATTATTCTCTTTATCAGTTAATATTCCTCAGGTATTAACTTTGCGTTTCACCCGACTATACACCGTCTAGCTATCTTATAACTATCCAGTCTTTAGGCGATATTCCAATTATATTTGATTCACTAATGTTCTTCGATTGAATTCTCTTGTTAGACAACCTCTTGCTCAGTTCAGTCGAGCTACTTTTATCTTATTCTCTACAATTGAGATATTTAGGCAAAAATTAGTTCAACTTTATAATACTTTCTGATGCTTGATATAAAATATATTTGTTATATATTTTTTGAAATTCAAATCCATTTAATGCTCAATGTATTCCTTAGATATTGAGGAGGGTAAAATCGGCTCGATCCATGTAAGGCCCATCCCCGCCAGGCACAATCTGGCCCACGGTCCACAACGCGCCTGACGGGCCCCGACGGCCACAACCCAAGATGAACGGCCCTCGGATTCGACAGCGCATGCAGGGCATCTACCCAGGTGAAACGGCCGTCGGATGACCCTCTGGCGACCAAATGTTACCTCCCACGACGTCGGCCTCACCCCCCACTAAGTGCGAGCACGCCGCACGGGCGCCGTAAGACTCGCCAGAGAACCGTCCGACTCCGGAGGAATGGACCCTCAACGGGAAACTCCCCACGATCGCGGGGAGGCGTTACTCCACGACTTGCACCTTTCCCTCTTAAGGGACATGCCCTCGCCATCAGGACAACCCCTATAAATAGGCCCTTGAAGGGACAAAGAGGGGACTGGGAGACATACACCCAGAGACAGGCTAGAGAGAGAGACGAAAGCACCGACCTACCGCTATAGCAAGAAAGGCCTCTACTATCCACCCCTCGGAGTGGATCCAAAAAAGGAGAGCGCGGGTAATCTCCCGAGCACACTTACCGCCCAGCGAGCACTCCTCGGGTGCCCACTGGATACGGCGAGCACTCCTCTGGAAGGCAAACCTCTCCCCCAGACCCACACAGACGATCTCCAGCTCTCTCTCCCTCAGTCTCCATTCTTTATTCTATATCTTCCTAAGTGTTGATTTAAGCATCGAAGGGTTGTCCCTTGGGGAATCGCCCGGGGCTCCTTCTGACGCCCATTTTCTCTGGTGCTTGCAAGCTTCCGGCGGGTGCCGGACGATCTTCCCCAACAAATAAATTTAAAAGTGTGGTATGAGGCCTAGGAACCAGTTTTCCACCTCTACAGACCTATCTCCAGAATATCTCTACTTTGTATTTGTCATTGATTAAGTCTAACAATAGGTTAAAGATCAACATGTATTCTTAGTCTTATAGTAAACCTTAAACCCTACATAGCTCGTAATCAAGATTATTTTTTTGTTTTTCTTCATAATATTTTAAACTGTCTTGGATGTGAACTTCCAACAACTCCAATGAGGATACTGTAGAAGCTAAAAAGTATTACCTTGTCCTCGTATTATACCTTTGAGATTTCTTTAGAGCAGACGAGTGTTTGACTGCCTCGAGAAAATAAGCAAATACTGAACGACGTGTCAGAAGGAGCCATGGGTGTGATCCCAGGGGACTTCCGATGCTTAAGTCAGAGACATATGTAAAAGTAAATGAGAGAGCAGGGAGAGAAGGAGACGAGAGTTATAAAGGAGGAGCAAGTGCTCGATAGAATGTCGAGTGCTCAGAGACATGACCGAGGCCTAAAGGTGATGGAGATCCCTCTATCTCTCTCTGGGGCAAGAAAGTGAGTGTGTCGAGGAGTCTGTGTGTCTATGTGTATGTGTGTATGCATGTCGGCTTGTATGTGCGTCCTCTTCTAGGTTTGTTTGAGACCTATTTATATCGGTCACTATGACATCATCCCTTTTTTGACTTAGCGAGGGCGTGGTTAGTGGAGTGATGCTCTGCACGATTGTAAAGATCGCCCGTTGTCCACTCGCTCGTTCTTTGAGGAAGGACAATATCGTGATGAACATCTCGACGGTGTGAGCGTGATAACTCTGGCCTCAACGCTCATCCATTGGTGAATCTCATGGCGTCCAGGGCGCACGTGTGCGGAGATTGTGCTTGTGGGCTAACCAGTCACGAGTGAGTCTCGATTGGGCAATGTTCTTGAACTGTAGGTCGGATGGTGATGTCCACTTTAGGCCTGATGACATTAAATCGCATTGGACTTGGCATTATTGGGCTGCGTTGGGTCTGACGATTTTCCCCCTCCACATATACAAAAAATAATATCTTCCACTCTATACTACTTACACATATCAAGTCATAAAAAGGTCTGAAAGAACAAGCTTGATGTAAGAAAAAAAGGTTATAGATATAGCAACTAGATTGCTCTCTTTACCTAAATACATTAGAGAGAAGTCTTTATGATCAAGTGAAGATGTGTCTAATAGATAGCCCTCAAACATGTTTTAAATACAAGTTTTGTTCTCAGCGGAAGAACGGCCAATGGAGTGAACTTTTGAACTGACTAGAACTTTGTACTAACAAAGAGAATCTATGTGTTATGAGCAATATCCAATCCTCTGTATAAAATTAAAAGGACATTATCTAGAAGTTTTGTTCCTTGGTGAGTTAGACCCAAAAGTAAGAGCAATCAAGAGCCTAAACCCATTGTGACCATAAGGTTTCGGAGTGCACAAAACACTTTCATTTTTCTATGCTTAATTCTTTCTTTGTTTTTGTGCTTTCACTTCTCCATATTCACCTACGGTTAAGAGACATGTTTAATGTGGAACATTCTCTCTATTTTTCTATATTGTATTTATGTCAAGTTAGTTGTTAAGTATTAGAGGATCTTTGTTATGTGGACAACTTAAAGGCAAGTTCGTCGGTGATCTGATCATCTAAGCAAAAGTTAGCTAGTGTGTGATTGTCTAAAGGCATATCAGTTGGTGAACTAGTTACTTGTGAAAAAATCAGTGTATGTGTCTATGGGCAAGTGTTTAGTGAGATAGTGTAATGTCTCGGGTTTTTCGATCATTTTTCAGATCTAGATCCGTGAGTTTCGGATCACTTTCGGGGGTCCCGGAACTTATTTTTTGGTTTACACGTGTTTTTCCTCGACGGACCTGCAGAACGCCATAGCGGGCAAACCGTTACTTTCTCCTCCTCTGGGACTGTACCAGTGCGTTGAGCGTGTTCCGAGGATCGCGGAAATGATTTTTTTCCTAATTTTCCACATTTTTGGTATTTTTCAAATTTTCTATATAAACCCCCTTTTTTTCATTTTCTTTTCCCCCCTTTTCTTCTTTCTTCTTCTTCTTTTTCTTTCTCCTTCCCGTGAACGCACGCCCCCCTCTCTCCCGTGTGAACATTTGACGCCCCTCCCTCCTCCGGCGACGGACGGCGGGCTTCGGCGGCGGCGTGGTGACGACGACGACGACGAGAGGAACGCGGCGGTGCCCTTTTCACGGTGTGGGATAGGCATTCTTGTGCTGCCAAGATTTGTGATCAGCAACGACCCGGAGGCTTTCGGCCTTTTTGAGGTAGGGGGACAGATCTCCACACTTCTCCCCTTCCTTCTCGCGATTTCTAGGCTGAGGAGAGATCGAGAGGGGTTAAATCCATGTCGCAAGGGGAATTTCCATGTTTAGGGCTTGAGCGCCGGATCCGTTGATTCTCGGGGTTTTTGACCGATTAGGGGCCGTAGATGCATGCTAGGAGGGTTGGGGGAGGTTCTCCCTTTGTTTCCCCATCATCGGGCGATGATCGGGGTGTGGATCGGGGTTTTTGGGCATTTCCCGCCCTTTTGCGCTCGGGATAGCCTAGCGGTCCTTCCAGTGACCGCATGGCTCCCCTGGCGGTCTCCAGGAGACCGCCTGGCAACACTGTATTGTCGGTAGGCCTTGCGGTCTGGCGATGGACCGCTAGGCTAGGTGAGGCGGTCCTGCGATAGATCGCTAGCTGTTTTATGACCGTTGCGCCCTCGGGGCGCGTGTTTCTGACCGTTGAGAGTCACGCGTTGGTAAGCGATCAAGGGTATGACCATTTACCATTTCCTTGCGGTCCAGGTATAGACCGTTTGGCTTGCCAAGCGGCCTAGCGATAGACCGCTAGGCATTACCGTGGCTCGATCCCTTGCGGTCGTGGGTTCGACCGCTAGGCTGGGCCTCACGGTCCAGCGATAGACCGCTAGGCTGGGGGCAGTCCGGAGTGGACCGTTGTCCCGTTCCTCTTCGATACGTGTTTTCCGTGAGTCGAGTCTTACCTCTGGGTGACCCGTCCACTAGACGTAGCTTTCATGCACACGCGTGCGTGAACCCACTTGGGAGTGGTGGAGAGCGTGACCCGGAGAGACGGTTTTTAAGCTGGTTACCATAGGGCCCCCACGCGCAGCCGAGTCCGGGCTTTGGGGGAAGAACTAGCTAGAGGATCTGACCTAGGGTGCATGGTCTGTGTGTGCACACTGGGCTGGGGACGTCGGACCCGCGCTGACGAGCGCAACCCCAGCTTATCCCTGTTCGTGGTACTGGTTACTTGTTGTGTGTCTCAGTCTCCACCTGGGTGTGATAGCGAGATACCTGAGGCGCGGTGTAAGACGTCAGGGGGAGCATCCAGCTTTGCTTCTAGTGGGTGGTGTTCCTGTCTCCTAGCAGGTACGGACTTACTTTTCCGTTTATTTATTACTGCTTGTTGATTCTACCGTACTTCTGTTAGGTAGCGTTACCTTCCGTACTTGTTCGCATCTTTTCACCCTGTTTTCCTCGTTGTGCGGTGGGGGTCCGAGGGATCCCTACTGGGCCAATGAAATGAGGCTCACCCCTACTTTTCAGGTGAGGCGGGGTCGTCGAGAGGCACGGCAGAGTTTCAGCGTGGTTCTAGTAGACGAGGTTAGTCGCCAGTTGCCAGAGCCGAGGTATGCCCTGTGCACTTGTACTTTTCTTTCTGTTGACTGTACTTAATTTGGACATGAGATACACTGGACCTTGTAGCAGTTATTTATTTATTTTATTATGTGCATTTTATTTTAGATTAATTATGCTATCTCTGCAGTTATTTCAGCTTCTCTTGTATCCTTTTAACCCTTCCGAGTCTTCGGGCTCGTGGATGGCGGGCCGAGATTCGAGACGCGTTGGTTCCTTTCCGGTACTCGGATCCCGGGTCGTTACATATAGTGTACTAATCAAAACTCAACAAGTATACTTTAGTTATGAAATATTGAAACCTAAGGCTGAAGTTTAGGTACTAGACCTAAGTCATATGTATAAAAATTTTGGTATCATTGTGAGGATGGAAGAATCTACTTGAGCCCATTAAGGTCTAATAATGATTGATCCAAGATCCAGGCTTGTGACTTGCGCATGTAATTACTCCACAAACCACGTGGTACATGATCATGAAGTCATCATCGCAATAATGATAGATTAATAGGGATCGAGGGATAACCCACGCCCTCTCATATATCTCTAACAAGGTGGAAGACCGGGCGACCTATGACTCCACACCTCCTGTAAGGCGAAAGATCGAGTGGCCTACGATCACATGATTCTAGACAACCGTTCCTCTAGTAATTAAGTCAGAATTGAAGACGTGGACGGTAGAATGTGCTCGAGGAGGGAGACCCCATAAGAAGTACCTTGATCTCGGCCAGGGGGTAAGCACCCTAAGTCCACAATGCTCTCCCCTCCATTTCTCCTTATGAGCATTCATGTCTCTTTCTGAGCACTCCTCTCTCCTTCTCTCCTTCTGATGATTCAGTTGACTTAGGCATCAGAAGGTTGTCCCCTGAAATCACACTTGGGACTCCTTACGATGTCATTCTCTTTGCTCGCAGGTTTCTTTCTTAGGAATCTCCTTCTATTCATGTCTCTTTCTGAGCACTCCTCTCTCCTTCTCTCCTTCTGATGATTCAGTTGACTTAGGCATCAGAAGGTTGTCCCCTGAAATCACACTTGGGACTCCTTACGATGTCATTCTCTTTGCTCGCAGGTTTCTTTCTTAGGAATCTCCTTCTATTCCCTGACAAGCAAATCTCATAAATATAGTGCGTGCTTAAAATGACCAATTTTCGACCTTTACAATAACCAAAATTATCTCCTAGGTAAAGGAATATCCGCATAAACTATTACAACTTCAACATATATTCTTTTTCTAAAATCACAATCCCATTGAAACTTCCAGTATTTTTGAATTTTGCCCGGGCAAACGTTAGCGGAAGAACACCCATTTCTACACCTATATATTCTCTGACACATCATCCGACATCCAATGTTTAATGATCACAGTTATAATCATCGTAATCTATCCGGTATGTGAAAAAAAAAACAAACTTAAAACCCACAAGAGGTGCGAGGTGCGCTTATCAAGGGAATAGGCGCATGCTGCCTTTGTCTCCTCAAAAACCTTCGAGATCAATCAGACGGCTTCATGGTGATCCAGAGGCGGCGGGCGGACGGGGAAGCGAGAGGCGGACCCAGACACCCTCGCTGGGGACCTTCCCGTTCACGACGAACACCAAGTAGTAACCCGGCGGCGCTATGCTGGGCGACTGCGGCACCACGGCCTCCACTTCATACACGGTAGACGGCCCCGCGCCCTCCACCACGGTCGCGTTCCCGGCCTGCAGCACCAGCAGCCTCTGGTTCATGGCGAACGAGTGCGTCGTGAAGGACGGCATCACCATCGTCACCCCCGCCCCACCCTCGGACAAGCCCCCTACCACCGTGAACCGCACGCGGAGCTTGCCTCCGTAGCTGACCTCGGGCGGCGCCGCAACGATCACCGGCCGCGAGCTCGCGCTCTCCGGGCTCAGGTAGTCCGGGGAGAACGCTTCCAGGCTCGTCTCCGTCGGGTACTGGACCCCCGTGAAGTTGTAGTACATGTGGGGGTTGCTGCCCCCGACGAGGACCCGCCCGTCCCGTAGGAGGACGGCGCTGGAGTGGTAGAGCCGGGGGGTGGTGCTGGCGCTCTGGAGCTGGAACCGGCTACCCGGGTCGCCGTCGGGGTGATACGTGACGGGAGACAGCGCGGGGTCGCGGGCCAGCTCCCACCCGGCCGTCCCTGATGAGGCCCCGTTCAGTATGAGCACGTCGCCGGTGGGGAGCAGGATCATGTCCCCCATCACCCTCGGCGATGGCATCTTGTCCATCGACCATACTGGCTTCTCGTCAGTGATTCTGATCCTCCCGCAGGTGTCGAGCGCCCGGAGGAAGTTCCCCTGCAGCGCCTGCGGGTAGGACTCCCCCGGGGCGCCCCCGCAGACGAGGACCTCGGCCTCGGCGCCCGACGGCTTCAGGGGGAGGAGTACCGACGAGCCCGAGCTGGGGTAGCTCCTGGGGTGTCCCCCGGGCATGGCGGGGAAGCTCCTCACTATGGCGTTCCTCCTGTAGTCGAGGAGGATGGCCCTGTTGTTGGCGAACACGAAGAGGTTGCCGTCCACGTTGAGGTGGACGAAGGGGTAGAGGTTGTTCTCCACGGCATCCCTGGTCTGCCGCAGGAAGGGGAGGTCGAAGGTCCTCCCGCTGCCCGCCTCCGGCGGGGGGTAGAACTCGTAGGAGAACTGGCGCCGGCCCCCGACGATGACGGCACCGCCGGAAGGGAGGACGTGGTTGGTGGCGTACCACCGGCGCACGGCGAGCGCCGAGGGTGCCTCCTCCCAGTCGCAGTCGCGGCAGGGGCGCAGCGTCCGGACGGCGCGCTCGCCGTCGTTGAAGCCGCCCGTCTGGACGAGGACCCCATCCGGGTTCACGGTGCCCGACGAGCACCAGGTGTCGGTGAGGAGCATGAGGGGGCGGACGGAGCCGGCGGCCACGTCGTAGACGGCGGCGTGGGCGAAGCAGTCGTGCTTGATGGCCCGCTCGAGGGGGTCGTCGCGGCACTTGCCGTCGGGTAATGGGAGGCCGGACTCGCCGAAGTCGGTGCGGTCGAAGAAGACGACCCGGTCGTCGCGCAGGAGCTGCATGTGCATGGCGGAGACGCCGGTGCGAGGATTGAGGAGGTCCCACCGACCGCCGGCAGCAGAGGCGGCGACGGCGAGGGAGAGGAGGGTGGTGAGTAACAGGGAAGGGAATAGCGATGCCGGGGCCATCTTCTTTAGCTTCCGTCGGGTTGCGTGGGGATGTCGGCAACAATGGGGGACCCCATCAAGGACGGGAGGTGTCTTGTTGAACAGTGCAGTGGACTGCAGTCCAAAATCTTGCTCTTGATCGAGTCTTCCCCCTCCTTAATTGCCCTTCTTCTTCTTCTTCTTCTTCTCCTCCTCCTCCTCCTTCTAATTATTATTAAGATTTTCTACTTAAAAATTATTGTTAAAAGTAAATTTATAAAAAAATTATTCTTAAATATATATTAACATGTATATCACTGAGTTAATTTAAATAGTACATAAATACCATTTAAACGTAATTTTTTTATAAGTTGTTGATAAAAAGAAATAATATGTATGTAAATAAATATGGTATTTTTTCACAATTCAGATTACACGGTGATATATCTGTCAATATATTTTTAAAAATAATTTTTTTACAAATTCACTTTTAACAATAATTTTCATCTAAAAAACTCTTATTATTATTATTATATATACAACATTCGGATACATGTTTCTTCCTCCCCCTGGAACTAGAGATTACAGTTAGGATGCTACACTACACATATTTTTCTCAGTCGGTCTAATTATCAATCTTATCTCGGTGATCTTATTAACATTTTTTTGACATTAATTATACTGTTGAGTTGAGATGAGTTTAGTTTGCCCTGAGAAATTATTTGAATAAGACAAACAACAGATGGTTGCGATGAAGTCGACTTCAAACTTTATTTTTCAGCGTTTCTGACTTGTGGGGTATATATAGATAGAAACTACTACCTACGACCTGCCGAGTTGGGAAACTGTGTATATAGCTTTTCATATGAGTAAGGTAAAAAGGACTTAATTCCAACCAAAAAAGGGAAAAAAATAAAAAAAAGGCTACTTAATTTGGCACTCATTGCATGCCTTGTCGTATTTTTCGTCTTCTATATTTATATGTGGGATTAATTTATATGTGGGATTAATTTGTCGTCTTGCCCGTGATTTGGAAGTGTGTGCACGTGAGCTCGTGAAGCTAGCTTGTAGCATTTCAAGCTTTAAAGTAGACTTGTTTCCATATGGGTCTTCCAGCCAAACTCCATGCTAACTGTTCTCACGTAGCAGCGTGCATGCAGTAATATATATATACACATAACGTTATTGCATCATTCTCTTCTGTTTGATCACAAATACGAAAGATACACTTTAACATATATTATAAAAATGAAAATAAATCTTTTAAATAATCACTGAGATAGTCTAAAAAAGGAACACAAATATATATTAAATAAACACTACGTATGATAATTTATCGACTATAATTAGTATCTCATGAAATAAAAGTTTCACGGTGTGTGAAGTCAAATATCTTCTTCATCTAAATTTTCATATCCCAATAGACATTCATCTTATTCCTTGTCATCATCTCCCTCTATTAATATTCTCGGGTCTTCATCCTTCTTCATTCTGTTGGTCTGCAAACTGCACGTACGCACTCACGTAGAGAATACATACGCTAGAATTAGAAAGACTAGAAGTTAGAAGTTTAGAGCTCAAGTCTTTTTAACTTCCAAAAGTCATGTTAATCCTTCGTTAATACCATTAAATGATAAAGTCAGAAGATTAAATTAAAATTAAAACTTAAACTAATGATAAGAAATTAAAATAGAAAATATGTCTCTGACCTGCCGCCTGAGTCATACTGGTTTTATCGGATTCGGTCGGGTTGGGCCGGGTTAACTGGGTTTGAACAGGTTTTAGATCTTGGGCAGTTTCAATATTACTTTAACTCGATTTTGAGACCGGGTGACGGGTTGACCGACGGACCGGCCTGGTCAGGCTGGGTTTTAAAACAATGACACGCATCTACATCCATCACATGAAGGTAGCTCCAAATTAAGAGGGCCCTCCCCCCACTTGAAATTAACATCCTTTCTGGCATTCACGGTTCCATTTGGTGCTCCGGGGTTCAAAGATGGGGACCCGTGGGAGAATCGCCAAAGCCTTATCAGCTGTGGATTTCCATCAGTCTGTGCCACCCACAATATTCTCTTCTGATCAGTTGCCACCTTTGCTGAATCAAAGCTAGAGTGAAAAAAAAAAATTTAGTATGAATCTACCATCATGGAAACTTGCTTTTATGTCATTGAAGAAGCGTGATAAACACAAGGGTGTCAATGGGCCACCATGCCCCAGATCAGACCTTGGCAAGTCCGGCTTGACTTGAGCGGGCATAGGCCACAAAATAATATGTCCTACAGGTTAATAGGGATTTTGAGTCGACATTACCTTCCTATAATCTTACCCTTTTTAGGATTTAAACCGTTCCAATCTTGATATTTATTTATAATCCTTCGTCAGTTCTATTGAATGAGCACCCGAGAAAATATAAGGAACAAAAAATATATATCACTTTAGATGGGGATCTATCAAATACAAGTTGTAATTTATGACAGGTCATATACGAATAAATATCAGGAAAAGATGATTGACGCCTAAGTACGAGAGTTAAAAGGTGTGATACGTAGAAATACCAAAGATAACAGAGCAATACGTGCTGGGCCGAGTGGATGGATAAAGATGATTGGCGCTTTCTGGCCCACATCGAAATGTGTAAGGCTTGAGTCTGACTGGATCCGGCCCAGTAATTGGCCCACCAATATGCATTGTTCATATAGTTAACATTAATATGTAGAATTGTAGACATCTGTACGAATACATTGATCGGCACATATATTTAAGTTAGGTATTTAAATATAAGTGGTGAAATTTATGGGCCTTTCACAAGCTTATATTTAACAGGACCGGATCATTAAAGAATTTCTCCCCATGGGCCGGGCTTTTTCCTATACCCGGTCTGGCCGGTAAGGCATGTATATCAAGGAAACCACGTTGGAGATTTGTAGAAAGGATTTGACAAACCAGTATGATACATCCTGTACCACATGTATCGGACCGTACGAGTCGATGACCGTCACGACTGGCACGTGATACGCAACTGATACGTTACTCATATCTTTTAAATATTATACATTTTAGTTTATATTTGAGGTATCTCATAGGTCGGTTGCTTAGAAACCTTATGTTTACTTGTGAGATCACCTGTTTGAATCTTACGATGTGTATTTTTTTTCGTTTCTTGTTTAATTTAGACATAAAAGTTACAAAACTCTAAAAAAATACACGAGATTCAAACTCAACACCTCTTTATAGGAGATTACAAAGAAGCTAACCAACTGAGATAGAATTTTTTTAAAACAATTTTACATATCACATATATATGAAAGGTTATATTTCATCTCGATACGTACTAGTACCGATAAAAGATCGGTATGATCGGTACAATTGATCTGGAGTCCATGCTAATAACAGTCAAGAGTTCCAAGTCTCTTAAACGTGGGAGTAGTTCTTCGCGTATATATATGTAACTGAGCAACAGCAACTATATCAGTGGACGTTCCTCTGTAACTACACGTCTATCTGTGACATAAATTAAGCAGAGCTGACTCAATCCGATCTCTGTTGAGCTGGCTGCAGATTTCCCTTACTCCTACCTTTCCTTCTTTTCATGGTATCAGAGCCACTGGTGTGAGGGGGAGCATCGCCGTTCGTGACCATGGATTTCCCTTCTTCACATGTGATCGATACCAAGAAGTATACATAGGCAACTCTTCGGTCAGGAAAATTTTTCTCAAGCCTTAGTAAGCAGTGCTTTAAAAAAGCGGAATTGGATAAGATGGACCCGAAGAATCAGAAGTTAGTGTTTTTTTATTTATTTTAAACCTGAGGTTATTTTTGCTTGGGTGACCATAAAAATAAAACAAGATATTTTGATGATTTGTTATAATTTCAAATCATTTTTTTTCTCCAATTTGGATTTCCGATTGATATTGCACCGTAAACCAAGATAAGAAAAATCTCAGTGCGACATCAGCCAGCATAATTCTATTCACACTATTTTACAGTCAAAACAACCGAAGAATATTGTAAAATGAAACAATTGTACAATTTTACAACATTTTACGATTAAAGCAAACAAGTTCTTTGTGGAAAATACCTTTTACGATTCCTCATCTCTCTTGGAAAACTGGGAATACAAACTTCCCTACCACCCCAAAGCGGGATATTTTTATAATTTCGGCTTTTCATTGGGTTTGGGTTAATTTGTAGCCCATGGGCCGCAATAAGCTCGTCTATGGACTGTGGTGGTCACCTCGCCAGCTCCATTCAACCGTCGGCAGCCCCGGACCATGGGCTGTGTGTCCGAGGCTTAATCTGGCCAGCAGTAAGTTTTTAAGCATTGCCAACGTGCCTACTCTTCAAAATAAAATGAACAAAATTGAGTATTACTTGCTAGTCGCTGCAAATTAGGTATTTCAATCATGTTATTTTTCAAATCGGACTCTCTTTATCCATAATTGCATGACATAATTGTTAAAAAATGTTACATTTGACACGTGATAGGAAGAAGGTGGAGGTTTAGTTTGTAGGTATGGAAAAATAACGAGAGATTTTCAGAGCCCAATGTCCTAGTCTGATAAGAATTATTACGATTATTATAGAAGCTTAGTAGCTTCACTACTACAAGAATAAATTCTCTTAGTTTTATTAGTTGCTATCCATAGTCGGTAATATTTTCACTAAATGTCACTTTGATAATAGGTTAGGATAAATTATCGGAGGTGAGTCCGGGTGAGTTATTCCTTGAATTTTCTCTTTTTGAGTTTGATAACTTACTCTTATCTTAAGAATAACTCATTCTATGTGAAATGGTAGAATGAGTTATTCTTAAAATAAAGACCTTATTTCTAATTGATCTCAGATAACTTCACCCCTACCAAACTCAGTTAAGGGTGAGTAGATGAAATAACACATCCTATTCACCCTTATTCTATTATCAAAGTCACCCTAAAAAGAAATATGGTCACAATCATCATCTCCATCAGATTTACATAATTGTGCAGTGAGATCGGTGATCCGGACAGTTTTAAAAAATAAAAAAGTAAAAGATCATACACCTTCTAATAAATTGGAAGTGACAGACCCAATGCTTTAAGGGCCTGTTTGATAAGCTGACAGGATAACTTACCCGCCGGTCACATGTCAGTCACAAGGGTTATTCGCAGGTAATATCCTAAAATGGGTTTGATGGTCATGGGGATTAAATGGGTAGAGTAGGCTTTTTCTTTGTTATTTTATCTAGTAACTCGGGATTGGGTATCCGAGCTGATGGCTCGAATACACCATCCCCCGGATAAATTACACAATCCATTTATCAAATAGGGCCTAATAGAATGCACTAGTGTATGATTTTTATTATTTTAGCCATCTGATCTACGTTCGCACAATATAGACACATCATACTGATGGAACATGATGAAACATTTTCTTTTTTAAAAAATAATATTTCACTCACGGTTCGACGACTCGGTTTTGACTCGCCCGACTCGGGCGTATCGTACCGGATCAGGAAAGAAACGAGTCAGGCCGACTCGGGTCGAGTCGGGTCGAGTCACAAAAAAAATTAATATATTTTAAGTATACCGTACCGGATCAAGGAAGAACCGATCCGGTACAGATCACCGAGTCGGCTAACTCTGATTTCACTAGCAAATAAAACTCTGAATCCTCCCTCTATTGCATTAGGCTCACTTTTTTAGGCTAGGGCAGACCGAAGACGAGAGGGCAGACCGAAGACGAGAGGGTGCGCACACACATGGAATTTTTTATAAATATATCCAGATGATCTACCATTTTTATAAATATAAGATTTTTAATAAAACGAACGCACCCAAACGAACGCACCCCGTACACTTGTGGCACCTTAAAAACAGTATTACTAAATGTGAAAATTTAAAGTTATTCTTAAAGATTCACTGTGTTCACCACGTCAACTCGGCGTCATGCGCTTTAACAAAATATCCACCATTTCATTTAGTTAAAATGTACAGTTTTAGCCAGGCCTTCTGGCCGAGTGGAAGTAGTATATTTGACGACCCCTTCCTTCTCGTTCGGGGAACGCGGGAGCCGTCTTCCACTCGGGGAAAGAGTCCCGCACGACGCCATCGTAATCGGCTCAAACCTCGCAGCGGAATGGAGGCAGCCAAACCACCCGCGGTTAAAACACAGAAGCCGTGACTCTTTTGATTGGAAAGAAGCAGACAAGCGACACACGGATCAACAGTGGCCCCCACCACCACTGGAAATATCTTAAACCATTATAACCCTAAGAACATTAAAAATAAATAAAAAAGGGAAAAGGTACAGATACGCTCCACTATTTTAGACGAACGCATGCCTCCCGCGGCAGGAACAGGGCAGGCGGGCAGCGGCGGTGGTCGTTGCCTCTACCGCCGCGCTCTCTCCAATCCGCACTTTGTCCTGACCCACCTCTCAAGCGGCGCAGAGACCCCAGTCTTCTCCCTCTTCCTCCTGGTCGCTGCAGGCGGCGGACGTGGCCGGGCTGTAGCCTGCGCCGTAGCGGTGGGCCTCCTCGTCGCCGGCGTCGACGACGACGGGAACGCCGCCGGGTGAGACCAGGTATGGCATGGAGTTGAAGGCGCGGGCCAAGCCGGTCGCCAGAGCCTCCTCGCCCAGCGCCATGCACTCTTCGGCGCGCCGCTTGAGGGCCTGGAACATGAGCTCCGGCTCGTGCTGCATCGCCCGGAGGACGTCCGCGCAGGACGGGCCCGGCGCCGCCCGCGTCACCGCGAAGCAGTGGGGCCCGCTGGCCTGCGAGACGCGCACAACGCTCGGCCCCCCGAAGAGGTTGTGCAGCCCCCCGAGCGCCTCCTGGTAAGCCCCGCCCAGGAACATTCCCAAGTAGTAGCCCCCTCCCCCGCCGCCGAACTCGTGCAGTGGCAGGCTCCGGCGCCCGCCGATGAACCTGTCGATCTTGCCGTCGCTGTCGCAGGTGAGGTCGGAGAGCACCCCGTTCACGGCTGGCCTCTGGTCCAGGCGGTGGATCGGCACGATCGGGAACAGCTGGCCGATGGCCCAGAAATCCGGTATGGATGTGAACAGCGACAGGTTCACGTGGTACGTGCGCACCGGGTCCGACGCGCACATTGCCCTCGCCACCAGCTCGCAGAGGCCGTCCACCGCCGCCAGGTGCTCGAGGTCGAGGGCGCCGTCCTTGAACTGATCCACGCAGCACCTCTTGAGCTGGTCGACGTAGAGCAGACACGTATCGCAGTCCCCGCGCATGGCGGCGGCCAACACGTTCCGGCAGTCCGCGCGGGCCTCGTCGCCGAGGCCGTCCACGAGGTAGCCCAGGTCGAAGCCCAGCGGCGCCGAGTCCAGCGATGTCGACGAGATGGCCTCGAATACGAGGACGGAGTGGTGGGACACCAGCGCCCGCCCGCTCTCGCTGCAGACCACCGGATGCCGCACAAACTTCCTGTCGCAAGCTTTCTGGATGGTCTGCACGACGGTGGCCGCGTACTCGTCAAGGCTGTAGGCCACGGACATGTCGGAGCCGCCAGAGTGGGATCCGTCATAGTCGATGCCAAGGCCGCCACCGATGTCGATCACCCGCATGTTCGCACCAAGGCGTGCCAGCTCGCAGTAGATCTGGGCGGCTTCGCCCACGCCGTCCGCGAGCAGGGAGGTCGAAGGGATCTGGGATCCGATGTGGAAATGCAGGAGCTGGAGGCAGTCCAGCATCTCCATCCTCTGGAGCTTCCTCGCCACAGAAAGGATCTCCATGGTGGTAAGCCCGAATTTGCCCTTCTCGCCGGAGGTGGAGCCGAAGTGGCCAGAGTGCTTGGTCCGCAGCTTCGCCCGGAGCCCAATCACCGGACGGACACCGAGCGCCCGGCTGACCTCGACGACGTTGTCCAACTCCTCCTCCTGCTCGAGTACGATCACCGTGTTCAGAGCCAGCTTCCTCGCCATCAGTGCGAGGGAGACGTACTCCTCGTCCTTGTAGCCATTACAGATGAGGAACGACTCGGGGCTGCCCCGGGTGAGGCAGCTCATGGCGAGCAGGAGCTCCGGCTTCGACCCCGCCTCGAGGCCGAAGCGGAAGGGCTCGCCGAACTCAACGATGTCCTTCACCACGTAACGATCCTGGTTGCATTTGACCGGGTAAACGCCCTGGTAGTGCGCGCTGTAGCCGGAGGACCGGATTGCGTAGTCGAAGGCCGCCTGCAGTGAGTGGAGGCGGTTCCGGAGGACGTCCGGGAACCGGACGATCAGCGGGAGCTGGAGGCCGAGCCCGCCGGCGGATTTGGGGTCGGAGGCCTTCCGGACAACCTTCATCAGGTCGATCTCCTGGTGCGGCGGTGTCTCTGGGCCGGAGGGGCGCACGGAGATGTTACCGGAGCCGTTGACGGAGAAGTAGGGCGCGCCCCACCCATCGATCCCGTACAGCGCCTTGGACAGCTCGGTGGACCAGTGGGAGGAGAGGGACTCCAGCACCGAGGAGGCCGCGTTCGTCGCCGGTGGAGCGCCGCCGGAGAATGACTCCGGCGCGGGAAGAGAGCTGGGCTCCCGGCCAAAAACGTAGCCAGGAGGCGGGGGGATCGCAGCATCTACGCATGCCAGGGCCGGCATCTCTTCCCGATCTAAAGAAGGAACAAAAGAAAAGCGAAAAGACCTAGAATCTTACTGGGGCTGCGTCTTCGGAGAAGGGGGCTTTGAAAGCCGCCGAGGCCGGAGCCCCGGCTACCCCCCGAAAGAAGCAGAAGTCGACGGACAAGAAGAGGAAAAAAAGCCCTAGCGCCGCCTTATAGAATACGGTTATCCCCGCGCCTGGCCGTCAGCAGAAGCGGGGCGTGATCAGATCGACGCAGACATGTGCAGCAGCCGGGGAGGACGATGGCGTTGGGCGTCTGGTCACCGCCCACCCCTGCGTCTGGATCTCTCAAGAAAGAGCTCTCCCAGAGGAGGGATGATACTAGGAGAGGGAAGAAACTGGAGAAGGAAGGGGATCTGGGGGAATATCGGAACCCTGGCCCCTGGCGGCGTGGGAAAACGAAGACGGAGAAGGGAGGAGCTCAAGAACGGGGGAGCGATGGAAGGGGAAGCGGGCGAGAATTGCAACCTGGAGGGAGGTCCTTTTTTATAGGCCAAAAATTAGAGCCCTAGTTCCAATTTCCGCTTGTAAAAGGAATTAAATAAAACAAATAAAATAGGAAAAATATCTCGTGTTGGCCGATCCGTCATTGGGGAATCTCTGACTCCGGAAAATATAAATAAAATAAAAAGTGGTAAAAATAAAAGATGGGAAAAAAGTTGAGATATACTGAGGAAGAGGTGTGCGCCTGCGGGGCCAGGGTCTCCAGGCAGCTTCGAGTTGCCGCGTGGCTACCGAAACCGGGCCGGGCTCCAACTTAAGTGGGCGCTTTTGCGTCTATTACTCCCTGCCCGGGCCCGCCAGCCCGCTCCGAATCCACACATCCGGGATTTCGGATATCACGCTTCATAACTTCCCTCGGATTCGCCCTTTCCCTTCGAGTATACGTGATCGCGATGGCGGGACGAAGGGAGCGGATTCTGCCACGTCCCTCGTTCCAAGGCTGTAAAGGAAGGTTAAAAGATAGTTAGGAGACACGTAACCTTAAGTGGTAACGGCAGCCTAACACGCGTGGGTCGGGGGTAGAGTGGGGAGGAGGGGGGGGGGGTTGGGTCAACAAACCTTATCCCCGGGACGCGAAGGAATTTTTTGAGCGGTTGACGCCCCCGAGCGACGCAGGGGACGCGTTTTTTGGTGACGCCCAGCGCAGAATCCGGGGGGGGGGGGAAGGTGGGTGTGCGGTTCCACGAGGGGAGTAGGCCAGGGGAGTACCGAGTACCTGTCGCCCTCCTTTTTGAAATATGTCGCCGCGACGGCCCCAACGGTCAAAAAACCAGGCCGCATTACGCCATGGCTTGCGTCGTACGTCGTCCCCCTCCAAATAGTGCTGCAACCGGGTGGGGGGAGGAGAGGGGGTCAGATTGGGTAAGATTTAGATTAATCTTTAATTTAGCTAATGCTTAAAAGAATTTTAAGCTTAGTTTAATTTAATTTTTTAACTTAATCTTTATAATTCTAATTTACTCCGTCGGGTAATATCTAAACTTAGGTTCAACTTGCCTGTTTAATTATCTTGTGTGACCTCTAACTCAGCTTAATTTGATCTTAGGCCAGGTTAGAAGCGCCCTTCATTTCCAATACCAACTCAATCTAAATGTAGTCGAATTCGACTCGGCTACTAAATTGATCCCTTTGAAGTTAGACTGACTCATATCTAAAATTACAGTCCTAACCCAGATGCTGCTGGGTCAATCAGATCATCCCCTAGGTGACTGATCGACGTTCCACTTTAGCCGAACTCATCATTTTTCTTTAAAAGATTTCTGAGAAGGTGACGCCTTTTGAAAATTTGTGAGAAGATGATGAAGAGTATCTTGATCAATTAACTTGGGTCCCACAAATATATTTTGTGACAAATCCACAGCGTCGGCATTTTATTCCCCCAAGGGAAGTTAGGTGACAACGTATGAATGCCTTGTCGTGGGTTCCTAATCAGGCTTGGTTTTGATTAGGAGCTCGTCTTAGTTTTTAAAACTACCACTCCGTCATCTTATCGAGGATATGGGCCACTAATCAAGGACGCACCCTTCTACTAAGCCAACACGTGGCTAGTGGTGGGCTCGCCGCGGAGTGGGAGGCCATCTCGGGAAGGCATCGGTGATATCCACCTCTCCATTAATGGGTTTCGGATTCTTCAGAAAGATCCCGCCTCGTACTCCCCCGAACGAGGTTTTCGGATCCGTTTCAAGACACCAGCTTGGCCTTTCGTTGTTGTCCATGTTTGAGGAAGTTTGGTTGGGTGTCCAATGGAAGCTGTGGAAGAAAGAAAACTTTTTATATTTTGGCCAGTGTTTAACGTGTGCATGTTTCACATGTCACACAAAATAATTTGATGCAAGATTTCGCGTCAAGTCTGAGCCGTCTAATCTAAGACGATCACAAGATACGGCCACTCCAGATGAGGATTCTGTAATAAGGAAAAAATGATTATCAGGGGGCCCAGAGTTGTGATCCTGAGGAAAACTTTCTGATGTCTAAGTCAACAAACGGTAGAAGTAAGGCGCGAAGGGGGGCACGAGAGAAGAAGGGCACAAGATCACTTTTCACCAGTTGAAATGGCTCAGAGTGACTTACCTTTCCGAAGGGATTCCTTGGGTTTATATAGCGGTGGGCTCCTTCGCAATCACAACGGAAGCAGGGGATTAGGAGGATGTTACGTCCAGTAGAGGGACTCTTCTCAGTTAAGGACTCTCGCCTCTTCCTTACGAGCTCCCAGATAACGACACAACCTTCGCCAAGATAAACGCCAGTGGCGAGGATTTGGCCTCTAGCCCATCAAGGAGTCGTGATACCGAGCAAATCCCGGGAGGATAAGAAGGGCTCCCTCCGGTCTTGCCGGGGCATCAATATGACCTTGGGACTGCTCGGGACAATCGACAGGCTTTCCCTCAGACGTGAGGGGCCGACTGACCCGACACCGAACTAAAGCGGACCAGGCCTGGATCAAATAAGGCCTTAAAATAAGTAGGCTCCGACCGAGCTATCACTTGTTGGGCCAGGTAGGCCTTAATGGGCCATTTGGGCTGGGTTCATAGCGGGCTACGAATTCCCCCCCCCCCCCCCCCCTCCAGCTTCCAAGGAGTCTTGAATATATATATATATATATGATTGGTGAGATTTATAAAACTTATAATTTTTTTAAAATAAAAATAAAGATTTTAATGAGCTTTACTGAAAATCTTTCATGTGTTAATTATTATTATCAAATTAGGTGATTTTAATAATAATATTAAAAATAACCTTTCTCTCTAAAGATGTTTAAATTTAGACATAGTGTTCGGATAATAGCCCCATATCGATTAATGGGTCGTGGTTCATGTGCTTATAACTCTGAGTCTGTATATCTTAACATTGCGATTTTGTAGATTTCTACACAAGGGACGAGTTGGGGGCAAGGGTGACTAGATAAGCCAATCATCACCGATTGCTCTTCTGTGAGGCGATCGATGTTGTCATTATGTAATAATTTCTCATAATATATATATTCATGTGGTTTCACAGTGAAGATAGTGCAAAATTTGTCCACGGATTGATTGAGATGGATGTTCTGGTTGGTTGGTTAAACGTAAACTATCTAAGTTGGTTGGCTAAACTTGTTGGTTAGTTAAACGTAAACTATTGTTGATCAAAAATGTGACTTTGTTTTACATCAAATCAACTTGAACGCTCTGCCTGCCTTCTTTGGGTCTGGGGCTCCTAGCCGGACTCGGCCCTCTGCTACTGCTGTCATCTTGGCTCCGCCTCCCCCAGTGTTGCAGTTTCACGATGTGATAGCCTTGCGCACTAGCCCCTGCGACGAAGTTCCCTCAACTGCTGCCTCTTCTCTGGCTGTTGGTGGCTCTGCCTGTGGCGCCTCCAACCAGCCATCAATCCTGGTTGTCCCGTTTGATGTCTCCCGAAGCTCTCCCGCACACGCGCCTCAACAGGATGGTCATCCTTCAGATTGTGTTCCTATTCCCAGCGAGATTGATGGTTCGGTGGATGAACAAGGTACGGAGTTTGATGCTTCCTTCCAGCCCGTCTGTAGGAGCAAAAGGAGGAATCGTCGTAGGACAAAGCATCTCGAGTTCTACGATGTCAGGGTTTAACTGGCAAGCTCTTAATTTGTCTTGGCACCCCTGGCCCTGTTTATGATGTCCGTCTTTGGGTTCTAGGGGGGCCTAAGAACGTACTAGACTGGGTTATCAGCCATCCGTTTTTCTTAGTCTATTTTGATAGTTAATCTTTTAAAAAAAAATCTTGACAAAAAAAATTCAACTTGACCCTATGCATTTATGTAACTAAGTCTAGCAGATAAGAAGTGCATAATACGGTAGCCCTTGGATTGAAGTAACAAAACATGTCACAAGAATCGAAAATTTATTCCCATCTCCTCCTTCCACGTCTGCGATACTTTTTCTCCAAAATGGGAGATAGATCACAAGTGAAGGTAAGAGATCACATATCTTCAATGAACCAACCGTCGCGATTTTAGACAATTTGAGGAATAGCTCTGGTACCTTGAAGGACTTGATGTTGAGTTTCATTGTGAAATGAAAGATAATGTCCTCAAGATGATGAAAAACAAATGCTCCAATAGATTCTTCATTTTGAAATAGTCACATTAATCTCAGTGAATCATGTCATACCATTGTAATCATCTGATTCAAATGAGATCCTTTGACCTGTCACAGAGGATGATGCCCTATTTCTTGAGGAAGAGCAAAATCATACACGGGTTTAGGTGGGGAAGAAAAGAGAGAAAGGATAAGAAAGAGAGGAAAAGAGTGAAGGAAAAAAAAAACTAGAACTACCTCCACGAGCATTTGTAGGTGAGCAACTTAGTTCTCCCTTCGTGCCCATTTCGGGTGAGCAATAAATACCTTCACTACGAATAGTCCTATCAGATGTTGAGATTGAGCCATGCTCGAATAGCCACCTGCGCTTGGAAGTACATCTTTGAGTCCTCTATCGTGTGTAGCACATCTTCCTGCTGTAGAACACATGCTTCAGTTTCTCATCTGTCACATTAAGTGAATTCTTAGCGACTAAAAAATGAAAATCTAATGAGAAAAATGAAAGGATCTAACAAAGTGGCTGAAGAATTGGGATGGATGGGTAAACCCATCAAACCTCGTATGCCCCCAACGCAGATCTATTCCCAATTCTAAACTTAGACAACATATGAATAAAAATCTTTGTATAGAAGTTCCACCATAGATTTTAACATTATCCGACGAGAAAAAAGAAAATTTCATCGATACAATTAAGAATCTCATATATCTTCACAAAAATCTATTGCTACAGAAGAGAAAACAAGAATTTTATCTCCACGTCAACAAGTTTCAGAAGTAACACAAGAAAGAGCACTTTGGATCATAATTATATCCCGATGAATTGCCATTGGGTTTAAGAGAAACAAATGGCAAACCCCAAAAACCCACAGCAGGTAAAATCGGGAGCGAAATCTATTCGCAAACTCGAGCATGTCTCCAACACAAAAATCTGACCTTTGATCAAAATTTTTCAAAATTCCATTTCAGAAAAGACGATCGATGGCAAAAAGGTAAATTTCAAATATACAAGGTGGACAACAGGCATATCTCAACTCCTCCCACAACCGGAAGAAATCAAGGGGGGTGGAGAGCGGAGGATAATGTTTTATGTTAATTAGATTCATACACAATTACCTAAATATTTTTTCAAACCTAAAAAAGAATCTCTACGCTCAAAGAAAGAATACGTAAGACATCTTGAAGTTATGAGGAGAGAGTATATTTAGTAGTATTTTTTGGTTGATGGTATATTTGTTAGTCCCTAATTAAATAAAACAGAATTGCTCTTAGGACAATCACAAAGAAAAATTGAACACATGAAAAAAGTATGCCTGTAGAGGCAGAAAAGTGGCTCCTAACTTTCGTACCACATTTTTAAGATTTATCTGTTGGGGAAGAGGAATCGACCACCCGCAAAAGCCTACAAACACTAGAGAGAAAGCGTCAGAAGGAGCCCTCGGCCCTATCCCAAGGGATAACCCTCTGATGCTTAAGTCAGGGATGCACTTTAGAGAGGATTATCGAAAAGAGAAGGAGGTGGGAGAGCTTAGGAATGGAGTGAACAAACCTGTGTGCATGAACAAGGGCTCCTGAATTGCTCGGAGAGCCTAGAGAGTGCTCAGAGTGCCTAGGGAGTGCTCAGAATGGTGGGCGAAGGTCTCTTCTCTCTCTGCGTGTCTCTGTCTCTATATGTATGCGTCTCTCCCACCTTAGGTTCGATCGAGGGTCTATTTATATGGGTTGTCCTGTCGGTGAGGGCTCGATCCTCCATAAGGAAAGGGCGTGAGTCGTGGAATAACGCCCCCTTGATCGTAGGGAGAGTTATCTGTTGTGCACCTGCTTATCTTGGAAGGGGGGGTCTCGTGGCGAGAATCGTGATGATGTGGGCGTGACCCGTCCTTGTCGGAGAATGGTCTGTAGTGGCGGAGACAACGTTCAGCCATTGGCGAGTTTTTCGACGCCCGAGACGCGCGCATCAATTTTGCCCTTGGATTGGCAAACCCTTTGTGGGCCTTAAGCAAGTAGTCCGATTTGAGTTGCATATCGTCTGGCGGCCTTTCTTGGACTCGTTTAGGTCGGGCCGCCTTGGGTCTGACGTTATTGGGCCGCGATGGACCTGGTGAGTTTTACCCCCCTCAATGTCTAACAGTAATTTTTAAGCTATGATATACCTGCTAATTCTTAATTAAAGTATATACATTGTAAAGAGGAGGTATATTTAATAATAACTTTATGTTAGATGGTATGTTAGTTATTCTTTATAATCTAACCAAAACATGAAAAGTCAACAAAATTAATAAAGACGAGGAGACGTCAAATAGGGAAAAGATGGGATCGAAGAAAATGAATCGTATTTCACCAAACTATTAGATACTAAGAAAATGAGCCGGCGAACAGAAAACCACAAACGTTCTTCTCCTCCGGGAGTCTTCATCTCCCTCCTGCCCTTATGAGTTCAGCTCTCGGTCGGGGGAACTCTTTAGTGGGTTAAAGATTCTAACTTCTTGAACCAGCGAAAACACAATTTGAACCCGCGACGAAAAATCTTCCAGTTCTTTTATAATATAGTTATAGATTATAGATTATACATATATATAACAAGATAAACTCAAAATGCTGGCACATCTTTGCATCAAGATAAGCTCATTTTTTTTTGTGTACGTCTCTGCCACCAACACCACCGATGATAATATTATTTGTTATTGTAGATTTATGAGGTAAGGGTCCATGCAAGTCTTCAAACGTGGGGGCTATCTAGCGAAGGCAGGGATTGACCTCCGTGCGGACTTCTGCATCGGGTTAAGAGAGCCCATCCGTTGCCAGTCCGGTTTGACCCGGTGGCGGCAGCATTTGGGGATGGTTTCCTCGTAGCTTCCTTGATACCGTCCCCCTTTCCTCCTCCGACACCGAGGTCACCAGCGGGGCTGCTCTGTACACGCGATGCGCCACCTCTTCTCACCATATCTACTACATCATGGAGCTTGCCGTTCTCTCTCCCTCTCTCTCTCTCTCTCTCTCTCTCGCGCGCGCATAATGATATTCGAGGCCGCACAAATTGTGCTGCTCTGTACACGCGATGCGCCACCTCTTCTCGCCATATCTACTACATCATGGAGCTTGCCGTTCTGCCTGTTTGTACTTAGTCAAGAATTGAAAAATAAAACACATTTGAAATCTCTCTCTCTCTCTCTCTCTCTCTCTCTCTCTCTCTCTCTCTCTCTCTCTCTCTCTCTCTCTCTACCAACTTAACATAATGATATTTGAGGTTGTACAAATTGTGAGAGATTTATGCTCAAATCTAATGACAGTCAACTGACGCGCATTTATTTTTCTTAAGATTAGTAAATTCTTAATTCACGTCTCTCAAAAATTAAATGTGAACTAAATAAATTTTCTCGAGAGTCAAATTTGAGATCTTCCTATCATGAGATAAGTTCTTTATCAATCAACTCACTCAGAGTCTTCTCGACCACAAGATTAAAAGCTTTGTGCTCTACCAACTGAGTTAGACGGGCTTGTAAAGATACTATATTTATAAGTGCGCCTGCTAAATTTGGAACTCAAGACATTAGATGCCCAAACTGTGTCTTAAGTCATTTATAATAGATTTTAAATTAAATGTGAATCAGATAAACCCTGAGTCAAATATGAGATACATGAGATTTCCCTACTACGAGATAAGATGTTTATCAATTGACTCACTCAGAATCCTCTTAATTAATGTTCACGGGTAAACGATTGTGGTGCCAACGCATCTATGATTGATCCTTTCATTATGGATATGCCATGCAATTATCAATGTATGATAGTCAAATTATAAGAAATTCTATTATATTCCATTTTTAAAGAAATATTATGGTGACATTTTTTGTCACTCTTTTTCTATACATGTATTTTTCTGATTGGATGACAGAACAAGACGGACTTAAATTTAATACCCTCGACTTTTAAGTTTCTCAAGCATTCCTCCACATATTATTTGGTGTGGTCATAAGGAGGACGACGAGATCCCGTTCTCAATTTAGGGTGGGGAGGTGGAGAGAAGTACTTGGAACGAGACTAGGCTTGCGAGTGAGATGGGTGCCCGGCGGTAATAGATTTGAGATAACGTCAAAATAACGAGTCTAATGCACCAATTGACGTGGGAAAAACATATTAAGAAGGATTTTGTACTGTTTTACTGATGGATTTTCAGAAGGAAATCCAGACTAGTGTAATGGAGTTTGAAGATGACTCATCCCTAACTTTTCTTTGGCCATAAACTCAAACATTTTAAAAAGTAAAAAAAAAATAAAACTAAAGTTACAGATAAATCATCCATCCTCATTTTCTTAATAAGGAAGAAAACAAGGTCAGAAAATAAGATGCTGTCAAAGCATGGATTTGAACAATAAATAACTAGTAAAAATCACATCGACCGTGGTAGAAGGCAAATTAAATAAGTGAAAGGACTTGGCACCGAAATCCCCTTTAAAGAGGAAACTGATCCCCCCCACCTTTTTGAATCAGCTCGTACAAATCAGGTGTCAAGCTAGAGGCCACCAGTTATTGACGGAAGACCCCACGTGTAGCTCAAATGAGATGCGTCCCCTTGTCTCCATTCCATACCAGTGCGCCTTTGGGGACCAGCTCTTGCATGCCCGAGAAGCCAACTTTTCCAGCAAAACTAACGAAGGACAGGTGAATGTTTACATCAAAATCACTTTGATTTCTGCCCATGACTAACAAATTGGTGGAATCAAATAAGAGAAAATGTAACCACAAAAAAATTTCCTCTCTCCTCCCTTTTCTTTTGATCATTAATATTTCCGCTCAATGACACAAACTGAGGAGCATCTGTCTTACAAAATGTCATTGTTTAGAGACAACTTTGTCAAGAAAGTGTAGTGTGCCTTTTTTTCTCTCTCTTAAGATTTGTTATTATCTTCCTAATTTATATCATCATTTCTTTCTGTGTTAGCATCTTTTAAACGCATCATCTTCTGGCCAGCAAACCAATACTTGGAAATGGGTGTATGATTTCTGTAGCGGTTGGAAAATTGTTACCCATCTCTCGACCGACACCTCCAATAGTCGGCAAAATCGGAGCTTGAGACTCACCGGGAGAAGGACATGTGGCCACGGGAAGACGTCAGAAGGAGTCTTGGGTCTTGAAAGATATCTCAGGAGATAATCCTCCGACGGAAAGTCAACTCGTTGAGGAGCGAAGGGGAAATGCTAGAGGGAGAAGTGAGGAACTCAAGGAGGGGCGCCTCCTGCTATTCCTCTTCTTCCTTTCCTTATCTCTATTTTGCTTACCTTCTGGGCGTTGGGCCAAGGTCCTTTTATACCATTGTCAGGAGGGTCGAACGTAGGGTTGTTGTGACCAGGGAACGTGTGAGCCTCTCAACTCGTGTGCCTGATAGAGCAGGAGACGTGAGCATTGACTTGCCTATTTCTGCCGAGGTGGCTATTTTGCTACCGACATGACAAGAGCAATGACCATTAATGCGACAGAGCCAATCGGAGGGGGAGTGGACTGGTGTCACCAGGAGGGATGGCGCATGCGGCGTGTCGGTATTGTCGGCAGAGTGGGGCGCCATCCATCATCAATGCACAGCTGTAGCTGATGCTGGAGTGGACGCATACAGGTACGACGCCAGTTCTGACAGGGCAAGGAGTGTAACGGGCTACCCAAGTGGTGGGCTGGAGAACTGGGCTCTGACTATGGGCAGAGTACTCGGTGCTATTGGGCCGACAGGATTGGCCCTCCTCAGTTTCAACTTAAGGTGGACATAGAACCCTCTCTTTATTTTGATGATGGAAAATTTAACACAGTGATATTCATGTCTACACAGTAATAACCTTGGATTCAAATCCAGCGACGACCAACAACCCTCTAATTGTTTATAAACCATATCACTGACAAAGTTTGGAGTGTAACTTCATATTTATAGTGAGTCAAACTTCCCTTATAAATCACTTTTAAGATTTTCGCTAATGGTCAAGCTCATGTTGATGTGATATGAGATGTTAAAAAAAGGGTTTTTGCAAATAAACTATTGTTACGTGTAAAATTATAGATATATCACTTCTGAAAATATATTATATATATATCTTTACTATCTTGAAAAACTTACAGATATGTCAACTTCGTAACCTCCAGTTATCACCCGTTAACTTAACCATAATTACACCTAACCAGACGTGGGAAAAGATAAAAATATCCACGGTTATCTTTATTAGGGTCTAAGTTATTTACAAAAAAGATCCTAAATAGAATTATAAAGTAAAACGAATACATCTAATAGAGATGTATAAACAAATAATGAAAATTTAGGGCTGAAATACTTGAAGGGTCATCTTTTTCCTCCCTCTCCTTGATGGATTTCCAAACCCTAAAATGATGGCAGTGGTGTCGTGGAAAAGGGCGGTGGGATCATGGTCGTGCCATCGGCCTGCTACCACCCCCACCCCTCCCAGTCATCCTCTCCTTCTCTGGCGACCAGCTTGGGGAGGAAGACGAGGTTGCCTCAACAATTGATGTGGAGCTCAGCCCCGTCACTACCACTGTCTCTTTGTCCCCTTCCCCCTCCCACCGTCGTCGGCATGTGGTCCCCAGCCCTGTGTGCCCCTTTCCCCCTCCCGTTGCTGCCCTTGAGGTCCACAGCCCCCTGTGCCACCTTTCATGACCCGTCCCATCGCCCCCCTGGGCCCTACACCCCCTTCCCCCTCACGCCACTGCCCCTTGCGGCCCCCAGCCCCCTGTGCCCCCTTTCCCCCTCTAGCAGTCCCCCCCGTGCGGCCTTGCGCCCCCTTCCCCCTCTCATCGCCACCGGCCTACGGGCCTAGCCCCCAGCCCCCCTTTCCCCCTTGCCCCCTCCCACCGCCACTGGACTATGGCCCTCAGGCCCCTGCCGCCCCTTCCCCCCCATCGCCTGCCCCCCTCCCCTTGTCACCCCTTCCCCCTCCTCTTTAGCCCTCTTCCCCCTCCAGTCATCGCCAGCTTGTGGCCTCCAGCCCGTTGCCACCGCGGCCAATAGCCTCTCTCTCTCATTGGTGTGAAAGAGAGAGACAATTTGGTCATTTGATTGCTAAGTAATGGAAATATTAGAATATTCGAGGTCCCATCGACGTAATTTAACCCCAATGTCATATTTATAAGTTTTTCAAGATAATGAGGATATATGTGTTAATACATTTCTAAGTGTGATATATTTATAATTTTATCTGTAATAATAGTTTATTTACAAAAAAACTCTTAAAAAATGTACATAGAGAAGAAGGAACTAGTGGTTAACATGCCGATCTTTAATATATAACATGTCCCAGTGTTTGTCATGTTGATATTCATATTGGGACTCGTTGAATTAGTTGAGAAATGGGGAAATATCAAGTTATGCCCAACCGAGTCTTGACTCTCCAACTTGGTTAGTTCAAGTATAAATAATTACAAGTTTCAATGAAAAAAAATATGTGACAAGAATCTTGAGGTGGCGTGGATGTTGGGACTAGAGTGGACAAACAATGTGCAAGTTGAGAAAATAAAAACTTAGCCTAAGTACATCTTGCCTCATGCCATGTTTGCTCGGGGTATTAGTTTTGATATTTAAAATTTTATTGTACAAAATACTAATACAAACTTAGAAGGGAGTATAGATAATGACAACTAAAGAAAGACATATAATTAGCGGTAGAAGGGGAGGATAGTTATTATGGAAAAATTATATGTATACCTCTAAGATCTTCATGGATTATCTCTATACCCCTATTTTTATAGTATTTATCTCAATATCTCTCAAATCTCTTAACCTAAGTTGCCATGTCGTGACCTAGCTTGCAATTGAAAAAGAGGATGCCGACAGTGGGGGTCTTCGGTGACATACTGTGCACATTGCTGGTGAAGGGGCAGTCGCGGGCTGCCATTTCCACCTTGGCTTAGCGAGCGATGTCGCTTGATGACGACTTCCTTCGTACTGTTGTGGCCACGAGAGCCCTTACCGGTGACATCCATCGAGTCCGAAGGGGTAGAGCACTTTGATCTTGACGACGATGACGTTGAATTGTGCCGACTACTGGATTTGGAAGCCTTTCTTAAGCTGAGGGAGCTCATAGTGGGGTAGGACTCCGCATCGCCCCCTACCCTTCGGCCACCACCTGCCCACGTTAGCCAACCCCTTGCCCACGTCGACCACCCCCGCACCACCCCTACCCTCTAGTCACCCCTGCACCATCCGAGAGAGAGAGAGAGAGAGAGAGAGTCCCGCCAAAGCTACCATGATCGAGAGAGAAGCCAATTGTTGGCTCGTTGTCCTCGCCACACAGGCCCCCCCACTCCTTCTTCTCCATCACAATCCCCACCCTTACCCTCACTGCCATTGCTGGGGGAGCGATGAGAAGAGGAGGAGGATGCGGGGGGCAAGGAAGGACGAGGAGGATGTGAGGCCGAAGAAGAGTTCCAAGGGCCGTCGCCACGATCGGAAGAGACAGACGCCCACTCGTCCCACCGTCGGTTAGAGAAAGAGAGAATTACAATAGAGAGAGTTAGAGTAGAGAGAGAATTATCGGGGTTAAGTTAGTTATTTCCTCTCTCTTGACTCACCTAACCTGACGGACCGTTGATGGTAGGGGTACGAGATGTTATTGATAAAGATTTGAGGGGTATTGGAGTAAATATTATAAATGTAGGGACATAGAGATAATTCTTGAAATTTTTAGGGATATATAAGCTATTTTCTCTTTTATTAAAACAGGTTCAGACTATATTTATTTTTACTAAATGCAGCCTTACCCTATGTACGTAATTTAGTATAATACTAACTTTTTATTATAAAAAGTATTTAATTTTTGAGATTTTTAACTTTTAACCTATAATCTTTCATATTTACGGATTTGTCCCTCCACTCTTGATATTTATTTATAAGTCATCACAATTACACATTTATTTGTTTAACACTTTTTTTACAGTTTTTTTATAAATAAATGAGGGATTTTTCCGTAACGATGAGGGTTTTCCTCGGGGTTTGCCATTCCGGCCGGGTTTGATAAACCTTACTTTTCCTACGAAGTAACTTGAGATTGTAATATCTAGATTGGAGAGATTAATCTATAAATACCAAAGATTATAGAAATTAAAAACTAAAAAATCTTAGGCCCCGTTTGATAAATGAGGTGGGGAGGGGCGGAATACGCTGTTCGCCCCAACCGGGGTGAACATCGTATTCGACTTCTGCGGTCGAATGGGCGATCCGCGTAAAATCTGAGATTTTTACTGAATCCCTCACATAATCGACGTTAAATTCCATTTTTTATCAAACTCATTTTTAAATGTTACCGGTAAAACCGAAACCTCACCGGTCAACGCGCAAACCTCACGGTGGCTTATTAGATTATCAAAGAGCCCCCTTAAAGTTTAATGATATTTAGCCGAACACTCACTGTCAACGCCCAAGTATCAAAAATTTCTATCGATAGCGGTGTTGGATACTTGATTGCATCAATCAAATCCCCTGGTAAAAGAGAGACCTGGGCGTACTGTACACTTGAATGAATAGTTTTGATGATTTCCGATAGAGAATAACGGCAGCAGCAAAAGTGCACGATGACGTCGACAAATGGGTTGGGCCTGGACTAAGGACCAAAACACTGGTCCACTAACTCTGCCCAAATTTGACTCATGTTTTGGTCCCATTCAATTGGACCAAATCTAGCGCAAATCCGGAAGACTATGCTGAGCTGGACCAAATAACATGACGGGTATGTAGGCCTTGATTGTGATGACATACTAAATGAGAATGCAATATTCTGTAAAATGTGAATTTTAAAATTCTATTTCTATTTTAAATCTTGTTGAGGAGGTGATCTTCTATATTTAAGAAGATTACTTATTCTTTGATCTTGAAGTGCTTGGCTTTGATCTGGGCCGTTAGTCAAGCGCCCAATCACCTAAATCGGTCATATAATCCAATTCTTTGCAAAGTGTGCACATAATATGGTTTTTCAGTAATAATTGCTGACCACTTTTGAGATGCACCAAACTTGCACCCCCAAATCTCCATTAGTCTACATAGAATTGATAAGAAGACTTGTGGGGGCAAGAAAAGATCTCTAAAAAAAATTAAAATGAAGTTGGGGGGTACTTTTTGAGGGTATTTTCCTGATTACTAAAAGCACCATCAATTATTTGTGGACAAATAAGGAGTTGAGGTGCAACGATCGATAGTTTTTATAGGCATCCAAATTGACACAAAATTAAAGTAACCACCAAAAGAATATGTATATATTTAAAATTTAAATACCTCAGTTCAGTTGTAATTGTAAGATAGAGAATATTTTTGCAATCTCGAATGTTATGTTAACTAAGAAAAATTTCCTAAAAATTTTAAAATGAAGTGCGAGTGCACGTTTTTGGGATCTTTTCTTGTTCTCCAAGTTCTATCGATTCTATATGGACCAATGAAAACTTAAGGTGCAGCCCTCAACAGATTTTGTAGGCGGTCAACATTGACACAAAATTGAAGTACTAACCACAGAAGGAATTGTGTATACGTTTAAAATTTAAATACCTCAATTTGATTTTAATAAGAAAGAGAATATTTTTGGCATCTTAAATGTTAAGTTAACTAGAAAAATATAAAGAGATAAGATTTCTATATGATAATCTTAGTAGAATTTTACTGATGTAAAAGTATTTCTTAAAATTGCAATGCCTTCAATACCCCTTTAAAGGAGAAAACTATCATCATTACCTCCTTTGCTTCAAGAACACCTCTCATCTAGTAGCATAATTTATGTGTACCAGAAAAGTAATTGTGGCCAATCTTTCTATAAGAAAACTATTCTTAACATCATAGCTTTCTAAGGATTTTTCATAACTAAAATTTAATATGATAATTTATATATATATCTTAAAATATTAAAAAGGAAGTAAACGTTTTTTTTCTATTTATGGTCTATACTTTTTGACTAATTAATCATCGTGCGTGCAACTCTTTGTAGTAAAAAAACCCTTGTGACTTTATGATTTCACGAAAACAATAACAATTCTCCAAACTATCATTAGGCTCTTGGTCTTTAAAGTTATATTTATTTGATGTTGTGCCATTAAATGTATTGTATTTACTGTCATACCCAAACAACACTGACCTTCACCTCAGTACTCTCACCATTAACGCCGACCTCTAACTTAAATCGCAATCAAGTTAATATTTATCTCAATTAAAAATGATGATTATACCTATAAAAGACAAGAGTATTTGAAAATAAGAGAAAGGCAAGTTTACTGTAGCGGGACTTTCAACCCATTCTTCTTGCTCTTGAAGATGAAGATACCGTATTTTCTTAACCAATGCTATATTATTCCTTCCGGTGTATCTCGTCAGTCTATTAGAGCCCGTCTGATCGGTCTATCATGGAAGCCTAACCCTTTGAACTCACTACCTCTCGCGCTGGTCTAACACACTTCCTGCTCTAGCGCAGGCCTGACAAAAGCGCTGTACTCGCATGTGTCTCCTCCGTCAGCAGTCACGACACACGTTCCCGGTAACACATTAATGGCGGGAGGTGCGCCAATCCGACGACGGAAAGGGAGAATGCCACCCACACCGCTCTCCGTGACAAATCAGTTTCACGTCCCCTTCAGTGAACCCTGCTGCATTAATGGCCGGCGAGTCCTATTGTATTAATAACAGAGTTGTCTCTCCAACGAAGAGACGTTGAGCCAGCCCCCATGCCTCCCTGTCTCGTCAGACATGAGAGCTGGGCGGCTCACGTCTCCTCTGACCACGGTAACCCAACGGTTGACTCCCCGGCGACGGTATAAATAGGGCCTTGGCCCAACGGCGAGGGAGACACACGACCTAACCGCTTCAAGCCTTCACTCTCTCACTCCGATCTCCCTCCCTCTCCCTCTCCTCGAGTACTCGTTATCTTCTCTCACAGTTGTCTGACTTGATTATCGGAGGGTTATCCTCTACGATAACTCTCGGAGTTCCTTCTGACTTTTTGTTTATAGCTGCAAGTCTTTCTCAAGCAAACATGCTTTTCTTCTCCATTCAAATAATCTTTGGAGATGTGATTTGGATCGATGACCAATTCTCGACAGTTACATCTTCTTTCTTTAGTTTAAAAGATAATAAATTTTTAATTGACTATCTTCGTTTCACGGCGTCAACTTATTGGAGGTGTTAAAAGTTTCATCTAAATTTAAGTCATATAGCAATTATTATGATGATTTCAAGCACATAACTAAATGGATAATTAATTCAAACCCTCTACTTGTGTCTTATTTTATCCCCATGTCAGAATTCATTCTTACTCTTTACCTCTTCTTTTTTCTCGTCCTTATCTAACATTTCTTGTCGTATTGTGCCATAATATTTGATTTAATTTTTTATAAAAATATTAAATATAAGTTTTATAAAAAGTCAATATTGAAAATTTAAAGTAATGGGGACATATTTTAGGACTTCCATCACAATACATGACATTTCAACCCCCCGTGTTGATATTAAAGTGTTATTTGGCGTTTAAGTGAAAAACATAATCGAATCATACGAGCATGGTTTGTCGACCCGGTGCGTCTCGCACCGACTCGCACGACCCGACCCGACCCGACCCAGGTCGGGACCGAGTCGGCCGGGCCGTGGGTCGCCACCGGGTCGGTCTATTATTTTAATATTATATTATATGATATTTTATATATAATGTGTGTTTTTCTATTTTTTCTATTATTTTATATATTGTATATATATATAAAGTGATATTTTAGAACGAGACAGACCGGGTCAGACCGAGACGGGACCGACCCGACCCGACCCAGGCCGAGACCGGGTCGGCCGGGTCGACCGGGCCGGCAAACCATACATATCAGAAGGGGCATGAGATAAGGACTAAAAAAAAGTAAGGGGTGAGAGATAAAAGTGAATTTTGATACGGAGAGAAAACAAAAGTCAATCACTGTGATTCAAAGACTCTAATAATCATTCGTAATTGATATATGCTGAATTTTCAAGACTATGCGAACAATAAATCCAGTAAACATTTTTAACCGGGCCGGGATTGTTATACTCACCAACCGAGTTTGGCTCAATTAGCAACTTCTGTTTTCCTTTATTAGTTAGGATATTATGGGTTCTAGCATCGCCGGGAGTACAAAGATTCTCCCTCAAAGGTTCTAAATCTAGAATTGTTTCCATTAATATGGTAAAAACTTTAGTGAAAGATATTGAATGCCAAAGAGTAACACTTGGTTGCAAATGCTGGCTTGCAAATGTACTCTATAAATTCTAGATTACAAATTTACTTGTCTCCTGGACCCCACACCACATCCACGTGTCCTCCATCTGAACCGGACATATTGGGATGGGGGTTGGGAGGTTGGTAGCATATTGCCACGGTGGTGGAGTAAGAGTCAGTTACACATTGGGATGTGACGCGCACTTTGAGTGTGCACAGTCTTTAATTTTTTTAAAAAATAAAATAATTTTTAAGATATCTTAATTTGAAACGTAGGTCATGTCAATATTAGATTATTTAAAAAAATAAAAAATCAAATAAAAGTGTTTAATATATATTTTTAAAAAATAACATATTTTTATTTTTTAAATAATTAAATAATAACATGATTTGTATTTCAAATTAAAATATTTTAAAAAATTATTTTGAAAAATAAAAAAAATGAAAGATGCTGCACACCTGTTTCAATTTTGTTTCTATTTAATGTGCGACTATTTCAGACATTGCCTCGCATGCAGGCCAACTTTAGGTCCGAGTTTGGAGCCCACGTCGCAACCATGGGCCCCGATACAATAGTGAAGATTATTAGTGTGGATCATCTAACTAAAAATCTCACGGTAACGAGTGGAGAGACTTCATGTTATATTCTTATTTTAATGTAATCCGCACAATTCTTAACATTGGCAGAGAAGAATTAGCTTGCAACAAATATACAAACCAGGATTTGCAGTAAGCTCACTTTTAAACACCGGCAAATTGTTGCACCTAACAAAAGGATAGAAGAATGACATACTGTTTTCTTATGTCATGTAAAAAGTATATTAACAATTGCTTTTCTCTCTCCCAAGAGGATATGAAAAGTGGAAAATGGTCGGACTTGTAGGAAAGAGAAGCACGGGGTCCACATGACGTGCCAGGTCTGGTTTGACTGACATAGATGGGCCAGACCACCAGGACCGGGGCAGGCCCTGCTCTATACTTCTCATCGCTTTAGGCATTTCGCTATCCCGCCTCGCCCATTGGGCCAAGACCTCAGGGGCCGGCCCATTTGTTTGGCTTGGCTAAGTGGCTTGGTTTGGTAACAGTCATCCGTCAGCGCGCCGGTTAAGCTGAACCAGATGGTTGGAAAAGTTTGGTCTTCCCCCAGCCCAACAGACAAAATTTGACGCAAATATGACATCAATATTCGAGGAGTAGTAAACGCTGCACATCTCTTGGGTACTTGATTTTGTTATTTTTAATTTTTTTTAAAAAATAAAAGATTAATTGCACAGCCAAAATGTTCAATCATCCCGGATATGTAGCCAGTGGGAGAGGGTGGGAGAGATGATCTCCGTTTGCACTTCAAAAATCCCTTCTCTTCCCTCTCTGTTCAGCTTTCATACTTGTGATTTGCCCCTGACTCGGTGAAATTTAACTTTTGTTTTTCCCCCATTTTTGAGCCATCCGCGCGAATTCCCTCTCTTCCCTCACACTTCCCTCTCTGTTCAGCTTTCAATCGGAGACTATTCTCCTGACCTCCAGGAAGAGATCCTCGTGAGATTTCTTGGGCATTCTTAAGAGATAGGATCGGCTGAAGCTGCCGGTCCGGTCGATTAAAAGGCCGGGCCGAGGTATGCGCCGAGTTTCAACGAGTCTACCTCGTGGGCAGGCCGATCTGATCTGGCCGAGGAGTGCACTAAGCTTTAACGAGCCAACCTTGTTGGGCCACCACCGGATATCGTCATAGTGGGCCGAGTGCAAACAGAATCATCTGTTCTCTGCGAGACCCGGCCCACTCAATCACATACTTCTTGGGCTGAGACTGGCCTATTGGGCCGAGCTCAAGTATACAAAGCACATTTAGGATCCAAACACTGTGCTTACCACTTGCCTTTCAAAATTAATAAAACAATTTCGGATTTTTTTTTTTTTTGGTGTGTGCAGGGAGGGGGAAGATAAGCTTTAGCCGGCACAAATAGCGCACATGAAAAAATTGCTACGACCTTTGGGGACGTCTCCAAATTTGGGTTTCGGGCGTTGCGCTACTTTGCTCTCGTTTTCACTCATTTAATAATCCACCCATTCCCATGTTGGAGATATGTCGTCGGAATTGGACAGGCACTTATGGGTAGCAATCCAGTGGACGCGTACCCCAGGTGATCAGGAGAGTGACCCCTCGCATGGAAGTCCTCCTCATCTCCAATCACCATGCTGGTCCAGGTTGATTAATTAGACTGGAAGTTTCTTAAATGTCACGATCGCCGTCGTCTCTGATCACCATGCCATGGACTAATTAATTGGCCCAATAGATTCTTCTTTCTTAGATATATAAATCCCACGATCATCTCTATTAACCACTATTGCTATGGGTTGATTGGCCTAATGGGAATCCTCTCTCTCATTCTCTCTCTCTCTCTCCCTACATTAGAAGCTCTTTGTTTTATTTGATGTCATTAAGTTCTTCGATAATGCTAATCCTCGAAACGTGAATTGCAATAGTAATTAGACGGTGAAATGGAAACAAAAGGGTGCAAATAGCGTTAAGCCGGCCCCTATCAAAATTAAAGCCACATAGTTCTCTATCTCTTTCCCTTTTTTTTTCTTTTTTTTAAGATGAACCCATTATGTTAAAGACGGATATAGCTTCATTACAATGGAGAAAATACTTTAAAAAAAAGAAAATTGTTTTACAAAAGAAGAATAAAAAATGCCTTTGAACTATGGAAAGATAACAATTGCTTTGTTCGCCAGATATCCAGATGTGAACATACAGACGTTTAGGCTGGAGTCAATCATGAATCTTCTTTGTTGTTCTCACCATTATTTTAATTTGTTGGGTAGCTAATTAAGAATTCTCATCGTGTTCGAATCACACGAAGGGCCGGTGATTGTGCGTGTCAATCTCATCCAGAGAAGACAATCTCCATAAAAAGGGTGGTGGAATGAGGCATAAGGGACATTTCATGGGTAAAGCCCACGCTGTCCTTGTCAGCTCGCTATTTATTTGCTGCCTGCTTCTTGTGACGATAAAATCTATACGAGAGATAGAGAGGGAAATTATTTCTTATTTTTCTTTTAAACACGTCTCCCTTTTGTGTGTGCACGTGCGTAGAAGGAAACAAATATTTATTAATGTGAATCTCTAGTACCGAATATATCATCTCTTAGGGGCGAGTTTGATAAGGGATTAGGTTAAGACCGGGAGTCTGTTATCCTAACCCATCCCTAACAACTAGTTTGGCCCCCATCACTCAAATGAGTTGTTCGGCGAAAATCCCCCTTTAACCCTATTCAAGTATCTTGAGGAGGCGTAATGCATCAAAGTTGATTAACGTGAATATGTCATACTAATCGACCCTATTCGTTTATCAAACTCGCCCTTTAGATATTAAGTACGTTGTGTGTGATTTTGCAATAAGAAGTGTTGTGATTGACTTGGCAAGGCGTAGAATAGTCAGCTCACCGGGTCTAGTTTCCATTGGAAGGTAAATTATATGTGGGGCGTATGACTAAAGGAGAATGGGAAGGCAAACACTAAGGGCGTGTTTGACAAACGGGTAAGGGGGTGCCGTAATCGACCCCGAAGGGTCGATTACGGTACCCGGGGTCGGTTAGGGGGTTTGTGTGAGGGGGAGGGCAAGGGGAGGCGGGGTCCACCGGTTAGCGGGTGTCGGCTAACTGACCGACCACCCGTTTGTCAAACACTCCCTAAGAAGGTGACTTCCCCCCCCCCCCCCCCCCCTAAGTTTTACCTTCTATCCTACCAATTGAACCACAGACAAAGTCGGGTGCCATTTGGTTAGTACACCACATGAGACACCGTCGAAGGTATGAACAATTTTGGATCTCACGTGGACATGGTTTTGTCGAAGAGTTGAGAACAAATCACAAACCATTTGAAAAGAAGATCATCCAAAGTAGTTGAGGCCACAGCACATCAATGTTTGAATCTAAAATTAGCAATAACATGATAGGTTGAATTTGGGGATACAAAATCTGTAAAATTAAGAATAGTCCCAAGTAAAACGTGGTTAAGAATTCAAAATTTCAGATATTAATTTTAGCATCCGGACAACCTTTTGAGTTTAGTAACCGTATAAGTTTTGACTTCTTATGGTGTCTTAATGTTCACGTGGAGAATGTGGCGCATAGAGATTAAGGTCGTCCCTTCACCTACATTCTTATATTTATTAAGGTAAAAAATAAAAGTAAGTACAGATAAATATACAGATAAGTTAAATTGAAATATTCCAACAATTGAATAAGACAGGTCAGATTCATTGCCAGCCCCATAAGTAACCTCTAGGGACGAGATGGGGGAATGGTGACCCCCCCCCATTTCCCCACCAACACACATTTAAATGATCCCAAAGTCCGGCCATAATTCAACGGAGAGAGATCTGGTGTACTTTTTGTTGAATTTAAACATAAATCTTCTAGGGCCATTTTGTTTATGGGGGTGGGGTGACTTATTCGAGTCCCATCGCCCAAATAAGTCACTCCACCTCGGTTAAGGGGGGGATGTGTGTGAAAAAAATTGTGAGACTCAATTTTCTCTCACATCGATTTGTTATTTCCCCTATCCTAACTCATAAACAAAGAGCCCCCTACTATTTAGGGTGCGTTTAAAAACTCGACGGGATTATAGATTAGTCTCATAATTCAATAGAGAGAGAAAAATAATTAAGTTAAGGGAGATTGTGGAGATTTTCAAACCTCAATTATCTTTTTTATCCAGTGTTATCAGAATCGGACCGGTTCGACCATGAACCGATCCAAGAACCAGTCCGATTAGGCCCGATCCGATCAAATGACAAAAAACCGTCCGAACCGCATCGGCCGGACCCACAATGTTATCGGCGGCCCGGACCCAAACCGTCCGATTAAGCACCGATTCCATTCTAATAACATTATTTTTATCTATAATTTTTTTTACGCACCATAATTTTACATTTGAAAAGATTTATGGAGGGTTGGAGATTCCTAAGACAAGAATCCCCCTCACCCCTCCACCCACAAGCCTTTTCAAACAGACCCTTATAGGTGTTACCCAATGTTCTACAAAGTGAAATGTGATGTGCCATCTCTTTCATTACATATCAACTGGCCCGTGGTCAAGGAAACCCAACTAAGTACGCCTCGGATTCACCTTCAACTATATATGACACCGACAGGCTTATTTTTCTAAAGGAGCTCACCAGATACAGTGGGAGGCGGCTGAGAAATTAGAGTGCATGCCCATCTTGATGACCTCACCCATCAAATCTGAACTACAGTTTGGATGGGGGTGGATTTCTCAAACTACCATTCCCATCGGGACAAACTAATAGAGTTACCTTTTGATTTTTATCCTGCAATTTTCATTGGGTAAAAGTTATTCTAGTTTGAGACAAATCATTTTATCTATTAGGGTTAAATATGGAGATAAATCATTTTATCTGTTAGGTGGAATGAATTGTCCCTGTACTCTTAGCCCTGCTTTGGAAAGGAGTTATCCATTGATTAACCACAGGTTAACTCCGGACTAATAAATTTTGTGATGTGATTGGGGGATATTGTTAATCGGGTTTTTTTAATGGGCTAACCACGGGATAATCCCGAATTTCCAATTCCATCACGCGAGATGGGTTAGCATCTGTCTCATCTCTCTCTCTCTAATTAATGCACACTATCTCTCTCTCTCTCTCTCTCACACGCAGACGTACTCACCCTCCCTCCCTCTCTCACACCTAATTAATGCTCACACTCCCCTCTCTCTCTCACACACACACTTACTCACCCTCCCTCTCTCTCTCCCTCTCTCTCACACAAACAAATGCTCACCTCCTCTCTCTTTCTCTCTCTCACACACATATTGTTATAAATTTTATCATGGTTAAATTTGTAGTTAGTAATATTAATAGTAACTTTTATCAAAAGTTTTATTATTATAATAATATATTTGTCATTTAAAAATAAAAAAATATTAAAATAAAATACTTTTAAGATAAATAGTATTTTAAAAAACATTTGTGACTTATTAAATTTTAATTAGAGAGATTAATGATGTTTTATCAAAAAAATTATTTTCATGATATATCTAATTTATAGATTACATTAAGAATATTTAAAAAATAAAATAAAATATTGTTTAAAGATGAACAGTAATCTTTGTCCGTAATTAATGAAGTTTCTATGTTTTTAATTTTAATTAGTGAGATTAATTATGTTTTATATCAAAAATATTTTTATTTTTATGATATATTCAATTTGTAGCATATATTACAAATAATTTAAAATTAAGATAAAATTAAAAATTTAAAGATAAATAGTAACCTAAATTTAATGTCTGTGTGTGAGAGAGAGAGAGTGACGTGAGAGAGAGGAGAGAGGAGATCGGTAGAGAGAGAATGGGAGATATATAAAAACAATTAATATATATATATAATATTTTATTTATCATTATTTTTGAGTTAACCTATTATTTATCAAATCACACTGGATTAAAAATAAGTCACCTCACATCTCCCAGATTAATTATCCTCCTATCAAATCAAAAATAGGTTAACTCCGAATTATTTTAATGGGTTGAGTTAACCCATCTTTAACCTAACTCTCAACCAAAGTGAGACTTAACTAATACACCAGAGCTCTTAAATTATCCTTAACACTAAATAATACTAGATTAATACTACACATCTATTTGAATTTAAAAAAAAATCTGATCTGAGTGCTAGGGGAAAGGTATCACATATTCACAAAGAATGTAAATCATCCCATGTATGATTCAAAATAAAAGCTGATAAACAATTGAAGCTGAACATAGAAATTTTAAACATGAGGTCTAAGTTCAAGATTAATTCCGGTAATCTTATTCAAAAGGGGAAGTTGTCGTTTTTTTATTTAGTTAGCTGATAGGTTGATGTTAGTTTGGGTGTCTGCATGGATCTTGCACATTTCTTTTTCTTGCGGTTGTTTGATCTTTTATCACTGGAATTGAAATGGAACAACTTTCAAAAACTATGAAATTAATACTAATTGATGAGAATATTATAAAATTAGTAATATGGATTCTACCAAAAAGGGTGACATGTCCATCAATCTATGACCATGATCTAGGCATTAATTAGGGAATAAAAATCACCATCATGCCCGCACAATATACCAAATAAAAATATTGGATTCTCTAAAGAAAATGACATATCCATAGCAAACACATATAATTAATTTTCTTAAGGGAGGGTTAATGAGATGTGTAATTAAATTTAATGTACGAATCATGAGTGTATTTCATTCGGTTTTGATTGGATTTTATTTAAGGATTAAATTCTTGAGTTGGTGAGTTAAATGAGAGTTTTTACTGTGAAATCAATTTATGGGTTAGTGAACATCAGTTTATTTTAAGAAATATGTGAGAATTGAATTATTACCTCTCCAATCTAAGGTGTGAATTCAATATCCTAAAATTCTTCTTTAATCTGACTATTAATGTTAATTTTAATTTTCAATAAAATATGATATCCAACAAAATATATGCGATTTACTGACAACAGATTTTAGTTCCCTTAGTGAAAGAGTTAAGTTATAATTCTCACTAACCTCCCTAAGTTAACTCACAGAAAGGGTTTAAGTACACGTCTTATAAAAAAATATTTATTTGACCTAACTTTATTGATTTTATTATTTTATTTTTTTATTGGTTCCTTAAATGGTTCACAGAGTTGTAACAAGGGATTAGGATTACTTGAATGACCCGCTGGGTGTTATCTTTTATTACAAGAGGCCTACGGATCAGAATTAGCAAACAAAGGCAGATCAAAAGAATAATCGACATTTTTTAGCTAATGGCCATGCGTTCGCATGTCAAATCCAGGCATATGTATATTGATTTTAGCCTTAAATATATATATTTTTTACACAGTCATGATCATTTTAATTTTAGTAAACAATTATTCTTGTCATCACTTGTGAGGAGTACCACATAGAATCCGATGCTTTTACCCATTAACATATTAGAAGATTTCACAAAATTTTTATCGTATAATTTCTGACTTTTCAAAAATATACGAGCCGATGATTTAATAGTTTGGATAGATAGAGAGGGATTGTAGAGTTTTTAATTTTTTTTTAATGTTGTCAAACAGTTGAAAAACGAAAACAGACTGTGAGTAAGAATTGTTCACGTCGGGGAGCCCCCTCAAATTAGCTACTTACGAAACCGTAGATTGTGAATATGGTAAATCATTTAGTCAACATATATAATAATAACAACTAAAAATAAAGGTAACTTGTTTGGGGGGGGGGAGAGAAAGAGTAACTTGTTTAAGTAAACTAAATATGAACATAAAAAATTTACAAGTTGAATATTAATTGGTTATTAGTTCTTAGATCGTAGTAGATATAGAATGATGAAATCTAAACAGAGTAAATATCAAGTCATTGGTCAGATTGGGTTAAACTTTATATATATATATATATATATATATATATATATATAGATATGGAAGATTTTGACTCAAATACCAGTCCAATTTCTCATAAATCTATTAGATGGATTATCTAGAACGGACTTGGGGGAGTAACGTGATTCACTCGTTGCAAATCTTGTGGTGCCACATAGGCTAACATATATTTTTGCTGTTGACTTGGAAATCTGGTGAGGGGAATGTAGCATGTGATGTTAGTATTGTGTTTGTCAATCTAACGAGATTGCGATTTTTTCATAATTATTTAGAGTAAAAAAATTAAGTGAAAATTAATTTGTAGAGATTATAAAAAATGAAGAATTTTTCATCACGTATCTTTCTAGAATTCATAATCTTGATTTTAAATAATGTGACGTGATATTTATATATTTGAGACGATAATAAACTAAGTGAAGAGGCAATTTTTTAATTCCAGTCAACCGTTATCTCTTTGTCCAGGATCAATTAACCATGTGACAAAAAAATCATATTTTAATCTAAAATGTTTTATTTTAACACTTTACATGGAGCGTACAGATCGTACGGGCGACACGGGGAGATGGATGTTTAATTTTGTTTATTTGGTGCCGGCCACTCACGGGGAATTTCAAAGGAAGGCGTCATTTCCTCTCCAAACAGCAAACGGATGTCCCTTGCGGGGTTGGAATGGTCACGTGCACTTCTCTCGTGGACGCATGCTGTAAATTGTGGTCGGTCAATTATTCTATTAGGTGGAAGTTATGTTTCATTTTTAATAGATTTTTTTTGGGGAGGCAATTTACCACAATCTATCATATTCAGATATTTACGCCTCCCCCCCGCCCCCACATTGATATTTACCTACGACCCCTCATAAGCTAAAAGGATTGGATGGACACGTTGGAAAAATTAGAAATAAACCCTTCAAGTTTTTAGAGAGAAACTCCGGAAAGAAGTGCTCATCCAACAAATATGAAATATGTAATCTTAAGAGATTAAAAATAAGTATTACGATCATATATTATATTAGATAGAAAAATATGTTTAATTAAATTTTAATAGTTTACTCTTAATTTAGATATATATATTTTTCTTAGAAGTTTAAAAATTACATAGATGTTTTAGATGTGCTAGCTCTATAATTCGTATGTCTATCTTTATATAGGAAGTTCTAATATGAAAGTTTAGCTAATTAATTAGAAGGGAGGGTTATCATTCCGAAGTCTAGCAAAGTACCACTCAGCTCCCTCAAAAGTAAACTGGGGTTGAAGTATGTACAATTCTAAAAAATAGTTCTGATTGGAAGCTACACTAACATGTACAGCCTTAAATTAAATTTAGCAATGCTATTTTTATCCTAGCTAAGAGTTTTTAGTTGGAACTAGCATCTTAGAATATGAATAAAAGTTGACATATATGTGCATGCTCACTAACGTTTATAATTGGAATTAGCTGCATATATTAACAAAGCTTTATAGGGTGTTTGGGAACATTTTTTTTTAAAAACTATTTCTACCTAAAAAATTGTGATGTGTTAATTTTTAATTTAAATTTTAAAATTGATAAAAGTTAACCGTTTCTGTTTGGCATCATTGATATAATTTTTAAAATTTACGTTGTTGTGTTTGACATCATCTTCTCCCCCCTGGGTACAACTCGATGGGCGACGACCTGGATCCTGCAGGCGGAGGGGGGAACCGGAGGGGGGGGAAGGGGCTGTCGGGGAGCCGGAGGGGGGGGGAGGGGGGCTGCCGGGGAGGGGAGGGGAGGGATGTAGGGGGCCGGAGGGGGCTGCGGGCGCAGGTGGGGACCCGGAGGGGGGGGAGGGGGGCTGCCGGGGAGGGGAGGGCGCAGGGGGGCGAGCCGGAGAGGGCTGCGGGCAGAGGGGGGGAACCGGAGGGGGGGGAGGGGGCTGCCGGGGAGGGGAAGGCTGCAGGGGGCCGGAGGGGGCTGCGGGCGCAGGGGGGGAGCCGGAGGGGGGGAGGTGACGCGGCGGCGACGTGGGAATGGATCGAAGACACTCCGGGACGCGAATAAGACGGAAACGGATAACTGCTATCTCATACAGCTCGGCCTCACGCCGGACGGTCTCACACCGGGCGACACTCAAATCTCACAAGAGAGAAATGAGGGAAGGAAATGTAAGAGGGAGAGCTCTCACACACAAAAATAACGTTTCATTCAATCTTTCATTCATATCATACGTAACACACCTTAGCCTCCTTATATAGGAAAGAAAGCTATAACAACAAGACCCTCTAACGTCCACTAATTATGTTTATACCATAGCCTAACAAGATAAACCCACCAACCCACTAATGACTTTGTGGGTTTAACAAAATTAAAATACAAATAACTTTGACCAGCTTTGCCTAATAAAACAAAAGTGAATACATGTAGTAAAATATGTATTTTACACACGTACAAATACTCAATACTCAAAGATATAAATACACACAAGTATATCTACTCAGTATGTCGGGTCTTCAATCGAGTCTCCGAGCCATAAGCTCGGTGCAGTCGGGGCGATACGGCGTCGGCTCCGAGTAGTGGGTCCGTTAGTGGACCCGGTGTCCCCACCAACCCTCCCGGGGCGGCTGGAACTCGACTCCATCGAGTAAGGGGGGACACTGCTGTGGTAGTGCTCCAGCAGATCTGGATCGAGGCGCTGGAGATCTTCCCGGTTGATCCAGGAATCATCAGAAGGTGGACGGTCCCGCCAGCGGATAAGGTAGCACTGGTACACCCTGCTCCGTGTAGTGGTCACCTGCTCATCCAGTATCCTCTCAATGTACTCGCGCGGTACTCTCGAGGCTGTGGGACGCACAGGGGTGGGCTCACTCTCAATGGGAGGAGAAGGCTCGAAAGGGTCACTAGGAATCGCTGTGGGTTCCTTGTAGGCCATTAGATCTGCCACATTAAAGGTCGAGCTAACCCCATATTCGGAAGGTAAGTCCACAACATAAGCATTGGAGCCAATCTTCCGCAGAATTGGGAAGGGTCCATCACTACGGGCTTGCAACTTTTTAACGGCTCCCGAGGGGAGTCGTTCGGGTCGGAGCCGTACCATAACCAAGTCACTTTCTTGAAATTCATGGTCACGCCTATGCGAATCAGCCAATTTTTTATAAGTCTCATTACTGAGGTTGATTTGCTTGTTAATTGACTCATGCAGACTTTTGACATGCTGTGCGAATTCCTCAGCTGACCTGGATGTCCTAGACTCGAGGGGAAGGGGAATGAGATCCACAAGTTTCCTAGGTTTGTATCCATACACGACCTCAAATTGACTCATACCTATGGACCGATTGACCGAACTGTTGTATGCAAATTCGGCTCTAGGCAAGAGAAGATCCCAAGTGCCAGAATGTTCCCCTACAAGACACCTCAAAAGGTTTCCTAAACTCCTATTGACGACCTCTGTTTGCCCATCGATTTGTGGGTGATAGGCAGTGGAGAATTTGAGTTTGGTGCCAACTAGGTGCCAAAGTGTCTTCCAGAAGTAACTAGTGAATCGGACATCTCGGTCAGACACGATGATTTGGGGGAGACCATACAGACGCACGACTTCATCAAAGAACAGGTGGGCTACTCTAGATGCATCAGATGCTTTAGAACATGCAATGAAGTGGGCCATCTTAGAGAACCTATCAACGACAACAAAGATGGAATCATGCTTGTGAGCAGTGCGAGGTAAACTAAGGATAAAATTCATACTCACGTCAACCCATGATCGATCAGGAACGAGGAGAGGAGTGTAGAGACCAGTGTTCTGTTTGACCTGTTTGGCCATTGTGCATGTCCTACACTGGGCTACAATCTTGGCCACATTTCTCTTCAAGCCAGGCCAATAGAAGTGCTCCTCCACAGAATGGATGGTCTTGTTACGGTCAAAGTGACCAGCAAGACCTCCAGCATGTATTTCCCAAATCATGAAGTCTCGAACAGAAGTCCTCGGGACACAGAGTTGCTGCCCTCGAAATAAAAAATCATCATGGAGTAGATAGTCGGAAAAGGCTATCGAGGGTCCAGCAGACAGAGCAGAGTACACAGGGCCAAAATTAGGACACTCTCCATAGAGTTCCTTCATGCGGTCAAATCCCGTGACCTCTACCCAAACAGTGAAAAGAAGGGAGACCCTTCGACTCAAGGCGTCGGCCACCTTATTGTCCTTTCCAGCCTTATGCTTTAGGACATATGTGAAAGACTGGAGGAATTCTACCCACCGACCATGCCTAGGGTTTAAGCCCTTCTTAGAACTAAGGAATTTCAGAGCCTCGTGGTCCGAATATAAGACAAACTCTCGAGCTAAGAGATAGTGTCTCCAGTGCTTGAGGGCTTGGACCATGGCATAAAACTCCTTATCATAGGTGGAGTAACGAAGCTTTGCATCAGAAAGCTTCTCACTGAAATAAGCCACAGGGTGACTCTCCTGGCTAAGCACTCCACCTATTCCTACGCCAGATGCATCACAGGAAACCTCAAAGACTTTAGAAAAGTATGGTAGGCGGAGGACAAGGGCCTTAGTCATAAGCTCTTTTATGGAAATAAAGGCCTGAGATGCGGCTCTAGTCCACTGAAAATTCCCCTTACAGATGCTATCCGTAATGGGTGCAATAATGGTGCTAAATCCCTAGATGAAGCGTCTGTAGAAGGTGGCTAGCCCGTGGAAACTACGAACGTCATGGACATTCTGGGGTTCCGGCCAGTCTACTATAGCTCGGACCTTTGATGGGTCCACAGACACTCATTGACTAGAAACCACAAATCCAAGGAAAGTGACCCGGCCTGTCATGAATTCACATTTCTTGAGATTGGCAAACATGGTTTCTCTCCTCAAAGTCTCGCAGACTTCCCTCAAATGATGGATGTGGTCCTGAGGGTTGTGGCTATAGATGAGAATGTCTTCAAAGTAGATGACAACAAAGCGACCAATGAGGGGTCGAAGGATTTCCGTCATAAGCCGCATGAATGTGCTGGGGGCATTGGATAGCCCAAACGGCATGACGAGCCACTCATACAGACCTTCTTGGGTTATGAAGGCTGTCTTCCACTCGTCCCCTGGTCGAATCCGGACCTGGTGGTAGCCACTTTTCAAGTCAATCTTAGAAAAGATAGTGGCTCCACTTGTAATACCCCGGATTTTTCAGATCCTTGTTCGTGGGTGCTGGATCTGGTTTCTCGGAGCGTCCGACTCCATTGTGTCCGAAATTTTATTTTGGACATCTTTCGTGTTCGGATCGGCGCGATCCGGAGTCGTTTCGGAGGCCCGGAGGCGTTCCGCGGCTTTTTCCGCGTGTGTTTTCCGATTCCCGGCGTGGGTTTTGGCTTTCCCTTCGGAACCTCGTTGCGGATGAGCCGGGCCGTTCACCTAGGCGAGTGTGGTACCGTTGCGATCGGTGCGTTCCGAGGATCGCGAGGGTGTGATTTTCTATTTTTCAGGATTTTTTCGAATTTCTGGATTTTCCTATATATAACTCTTTTCCCTCTCTCTCCTCTCATTTCTCTCTTCTCTCCCTCTCTCTTCTCACGCTCTCTCCTCTCACTCTCTCCTCTCCGGCGGCCGACGGACCGAGGCGGGGCGACGCGGGCGAGGAGGATGGCGAGGATTGGTCGAGGATCGAGGCTCGAGGGCGTGGTGAAGCTCGGCCGTGAGTTCGTGGAACGGCGAGGCTTCAACGGCGTTTTCTTCGTGGATCGGCGTCCACGGTGCGCGAAATCTTCGGTGGAGGTAGGGTGATGGACCCCCAGCTGTGCTCTTCCTTTCCCGCGAGTTTGGTAGGCCGTGGTGAGCCGAGCGGGTCGTTTGGGGCGTTTTGGGGAAAATCATGTTTTGGGGAGTGATCGCCCGATCTAGCGATTCGTTGCGTTTTAGGCCGATCCGAGGCCATAGATGCATGCTAGGGGTTGTTGGGGAGCTTCCCCTATGTTTTCCCCCTCATCCGTGGATGTTTGGGGGCATGGCGTGGATTTTTGGGGTTTTTCCCGCCGTTCCCGGTTATCCGAAATGGTCGCGGTCCACCAGAAACCGCTATCATTTGGTCGCGGTCTTGGGAGAACCGCGTTCATCCTTTGTGTTTTGGTCGAGGAGGCCTTCGAGCGTCGCGGTCGTGCGATAGACCGCTTTGGCCTAGTCGCGGTCAGGGGATGATCGCTACTGTTTGGTCGCGGTCCTTGGGCGACCGCTACCATCAGGCTTGCGCGTGGCTCGTCGCGGTCGCGAGATGACCGTGACAGCTTGGTCGCGGTCGCCGGTCGACCGCTACCATCTGGTCGCGGTCACCAGGTGACCACTACCATGTTCTAGTTCCTGTTAGCACTGTTTTGACCTCCGGTCGACCCGGTTGTGACCCAGTGGTTGACTTTAGGTCTCGTGAGTGTCTCAAACACCCCGTGGAGTTCCGTGACCGTGTCTTTGGGTGTCCAGAGATTGTCCCACATACCTCGTTTTGCGTGCCCAAGAGCTTAAAGGTCTAGGTGACCTTTTAGCACTCCGATTGTGTTGTTTTGGTCTCCGGTCGACTCGGTTGTGACCCAGTGGTTGACCTCCGGCCTTGTGAGTATCCCGGACACCCCATGGGTTCTGTGTCCATATTTTTGGGGTGTCAGGAGGGACCGTGTTGCCTCGATTAGCATGCCCGTAGGTGTGGTGGGTCCGGGTGACCCCACGTGTTCCGGGCTTTCGTGTTACGCTTGATCGAGTCACCGTGTACCGGTGTGCGTGCGGTGGGGTCTCCCCCGCATGTCGTGGCTTTCCTTTGGAAGGCGATTCCCGTGTGGGCCACGTGTTTGGCCTTGGACTGCGAGTCCAGTTATCCGGCATGGGGCTGGAGGTTTCCCGCTTGCTACAAGATGGGAAATCATCGTGGTGGCTTGTGTGCTGCCCTGAGAATCGTGCTTCTGTGTTTTCCGTGTGGCCCGTGTGGGTGGCCTTGGTCCCTTGCGTTCCCTTCCCTAGGGAGTGGTCTTGGCGACTCGTGAGTTGCCTCGGTATTTATGCTACCGTGGTTTTAGACCTAGAGATAGGACTAGATTGACGGCCTGGTGCTGTTGCGTACAACGATCTTGACCCCGAGTCTTGTGACTCAAGGACCGTTGGGTGTAGTGCGTCTAGAGGACTGTCCAGAGTCTAGTGACTTAGCGCCACTTGAGTTTTCTCGACTCTAGCGCACGGTGCGTGCGTGGCCGTGGACTGTGAGTCCCGTTTCTTCTCCGACTGTGGTCACCGTGCGACGGGGCCGGTACGTAGGGTGGTCCCCGTACGTCGTCGGATTCGGATGTTATTTTCCGTTGACTTGAGAGTCTACTCCTTCAGTGACCCTCCACTAGTCGTAGCCTACCAGTACGCGCGTGCTGGTCGCACCAAGGAGTGGTGTACGGGCTTACCCTGAGGAAGGTTAGACTGGTTTTCGTCGGGCCCCTCGTTGTAGCCAGAGTCCGGCTGCGGGGGAAAACCAGTCAGAGGACCAGACCTAGGACGCGTGGTCTGTGTGTGCACACGTGGTTGGGGACAGTGGACGCACGTCGACGGGCGTTACCCCAGCTAGTCACTTGTTGTGGTTACTTGTACGGTGTTCGCGCCTCGGGTAGGACCTACCACGTCAGGCAGTTCACCTGCGGTGCGGTGTAAGACGTCAGGGGACGCTACCAGCTGTGCTTCTAGTGGTTGGTACTCCTGTCGAGTACGGAGTGACAGACTGTCAGTCTCTGTGTCTTTGACCTTCGGGTTTTCGGTCGTGTTGACCGGTGAGTTCGGTTGTTTCACCTTGGCGCGTGTGTCGGTTCTTGCGCCGTGAGACTAGTGCTAGTGACTTTACCGAGGTGGCGTCTTGTGGTGCGGTACCCGCTATCGGATGGTCGGGGTTGCACCTTGGACAGCGTGTCCAGGTTGGCTGTCCGGGGGACAGGCCTCTACGGCGTGGTTGCCGTGTGTTCTTACTTCGGTAGGTGGTACTAGCGTGGTTTGGTAGCTTCGACTTCGTGATCGAGGTGTGCCTCCTAGCAGTAGGAGTAGCTGTAGTGCCGAGTTTTTGACCGGCCACCGGTTTGCTGTTCCTGCTGTAGTTGTAGCTCTCCTTTCCGCTACCGCCGTTGTTTCCGGTTGGGGTTCCGCCGGATCCCTGTTGAGTTTCTATTTTGGAGACTCATTCCCTGCTTTTCAGGTGTGGCGGTTCTTCCCCGCGGTTCGAGGGTGCGGAGCGGAGGTTCTTAGTTGCCAGCTTGTCGGGCCGAGTGTTCACTTGGCATGTGGTTCGTTTTACTACTTTAGACTGTACTTTCTGTTGGACTGGACTCTGTTGTAGTTGTTTATTTATTTCTGTTAATTGTTGAATTGTCCTGCTTTATTTCCTATTTCTTTGTGCCTCCACACTCCTTTTAGCCCTTCCGAGCCCTCCCGGCTCGTGGGCGGCGGTGCGAGTCTCGGGTTATCGGGCCTTCCCGGTAATCAGATTCTCGGGTCGTTACACCACTCATCATGTCAAGCATGTCATCAAGACGGGGAATGTGAAACCTATACTTGACAGTGATCTTATTGATGGCGCAGTTGTCAACACACATCCGCCAGGTGCCATCCTTCTTGGGTGTGAGCAAGGCAGGGACCGCACATGGGCTCTTGCTCACCATGAGGAAACCTTTGTGGATAAGGTCCTCGATAATCCTTTGGAGCTCAGCATGCTCCTTGGGGTTCAACCTGTAGTGGGGAAGGTTGGGTAGGGTGGACCCAGGGACAAGATCAATGGCGTGTCGAACATCACGCATGGGAGGTAGTGTTGAAGGTAAGTCTTCCGGGAAGATATCTTGGAAGTCCTGCAGGGTTGCCTGGACTTCAGGTGGCATGGAGACTTGGGACTCCTCAGAGGTAATGGTGACGACAACAGCCCAAACAGGGGCACCCTCGGCAACCTCTCTATTCATCTCACGAACACCTATGAAGTTCAGGCGCCTAATCGGGTCATGGTCAACCTTAGGGGCCTTAGGGATGGATATGACAGGTGTAGGAGAGGAGGCCATGAGAAGCTCCCTTTGGTGGGGGTTGGGGTATTCTCTTGAATTTTGGGGGATGTAGCGGGTGTAGAGGCAGGACTCTTTCCCACCTTTGGGGGTGTCGGGCACAACTGAATCCTCTTTCCATTGTGGGAGAAGGAACACTCATTGGACCGACCGAATGTAGTAAAGTCTACATCGTAGATCCATGGCCGTCCTAGGATGATGCTCCCGACCTTCATAGACACTACATCGCATATGATTTGTCCTTGGTAGGACTGGAACTGGATGGGAATGACACATGTAGTGGTGACTGGGATAGACGTGTCGTCAACCCAAGCCACGTTGTATGGCCTCGGATGAGGATGGGTAGGTAGACCTAGAAGGGATACAAAGTCTGAAGAGACTGCATTGATACAGCTCTCGTTGTCAAAGATCACCTTGCAGGGTTGAGTTTTGACCATGATGTAGGTTTGGAAGATGGAGGTTCGACGCCAGTCGTCCTCCTGTGGGTGTGCGAGGATGCAGCGAACTACACCTAGTCTTCCCTGGTTTGAACTTTCGGCAATTTCTCCCACTTGCATGTACTCGACATGCGTTCCATCATATCCTGCATCTAATTCCTCAAACTGGGCAATGAGATCAGGGTCAGGCTCATATCTCTCAAGGGTTTCTCCTTCCTGAGATGGAAGCTCCATAGACTGGGGGTCGGTGATGACCAAGGCTCGGGTGAGGCAATTGGTGGTAATATGCCCTAGGTTATGACACCTAAAATAGCGGACTCCCGAGACAGGGGCTGGTTGGGAGGTGCTAGGGACGACTCCCTTTCCCTTATCATCTCTCCTCTCAACTGGTGGAGTATACTCCAGCCTAGGCACAGCAGCGGGTGCAGGTAAAGGGTTCCTTGAGAAAGGAGCAGTAGGGGCAACGACGCTAAGTGGGGTAGCAGTAGGGACATAGGAGGTGGAGGGGCCAGCTCTCTCAGTATAGCGGACTATGGGGTTTCGGGGTTCGGGTTGGCGGTAGATGGGAACCCGAGGTGGGACCACCCTTTGAAACCGCTCAACATCTCGTGCAACCTGGTAGGCGTGCTCGATGGTGTTAACCTCCCGCAAGAATAATTCCCGCTGAATACTCTCGTGTAGGCCAGCCCTAAACCGTGAGAGGGTGACGGGGGCATCCTCCATGACTCGGCTCCGAAGGAAGAAGTCATCAAATTTGGCGATGTACTCGTCCACAGACTTTCCATCTTGGGTGAGTTTCTGCCATTGGTCTAAAAGACGTTGATGGTAGGAAGGTGGCAGATACTTCTCCCTCAATTTCTCCTTCATTTCTTCCCACGTGCCTATAGGCTCCTCTCATCTCCTTACTAGGAGATTCTCGATGTTGCACCAGTAGGTCTTGGCTTGACCCAGGAGTTTCATTTTGGCAAACCTCACCCTTGTAGCAGGGGTCATGCGGCGATGCCAATCAAAATATTAGTCCATCCCGGTCTCCCAATCAAGATATGTAGCGGGGTTGAGGGACCCATCAAAACTCGGAACGTCAATCTTGACGTTCCGTAGGATAATATCCTCATCATCGTGGTCTCTCTCTCGAGACGTACGTGCCTCTTGCTCTCTACCTTGGGGAGCCTGATTCGGGCGGGCTTGCTCTCTGTCCTCCCTAGGATTGGCTACGGGATCGCCATGGCCATTCACTCTTCCTTCCTCTCCCTTCAGTCGATCCTCTAAGGCTCGGATCCTCTCATCTAGCTCGGCTCGAAGTTGGCCTATGGATTCTTCAAAATGGGTTAGAAGATTATGCTCGAGCTGAGCCAACATAGCACTCACGCTCTTCTGATCCATGTGGGATTGTAGAGTTGAAGGGTGCTCTAGACGGCCGGATGAATTCCTGGACCAACGTGGCATGCACGACCTCGGACCTAAATGATGCAATCCTAGGACCGAAAATTAGCAAGCTATAGACTCGAATTTGGCTAATTGGCAAAGGGCCAATTTGAAGGGACCGGTCAGGGAGAGTTGCTTGCCCGAAGGTGAAGTAGTTGTGGGACTACCTCTTGACAATTAGGGTGCCCTAATGTGACAGTCTAGGGCCTTAAAGGATGGGTACATACAAGCTCTCTCTTGCCGTCCACAGCAATGCACTCAAGAGACTGGCTGCATAGATCGGGCTCTCGCTCACCTCGTCGCGCGGCAAATGATAAGGATACTAAATAAGCAAGTGATTTGGAGCACGTACCTAGCTAGACTGAAAAGTCTAACTCCGACCGGAGACGAAGGCGAGCGGGGACGTGCGTGCCCGCACGGCGTCGAAGAAGCTTCACCGGTTACAAAAATTCACTCCACGCAGGGAGGATTTAATTATTACAAAATCGCTTAAAATTTCCCGCGCAGGGGAACAAATCAGTCGAAACTTTCTCCGCGCAGGGAGACTTAGGGGCACTCACACTCCGTGAATTACGTACTATGTGTCAGCGATCGGACGACTCAACCGTTGATCGAGTCGTAATTGTGGACTTCGGGTGCCACCTCAATAAGTTAAAAGATATATATATATATATATATATATATAACAATATATATATTCTATATATTTAACATTTTTTTCAATCTCCCCTTTTTTTGACTTTTCTTTCTCTTTTCAAACTTCACCCACTCCCCCTTTTTTTTTCAACACCTCACCTACCTTTTTTGACTTTTTCTTTTCAACATTTTTTTCCACACTTTTCCTGCATGTTTCACGACGGGAAGAGGGAGATTTCAACACAACGTGGGCGGCCGTTGACGTGGGCGCACTCGGGCGCGGGTGGTGGCACTGCAGGGCGGGCGCACGCGGGCGCGCAGGTGCGGGCATAGGGGCGCGCGGGCACGGGCGGGCGGCCAGGTGGGCGCGGGGCGTTGTTGGCGCGAGCGCAGGGGCGCATAGGCACAGGCGGGCGGCGAGCTGGGCGTGGGAGGGCACGCAGGCGGGGCGTAGGGGCGCGCAGGCGGCCGGCTGGCCGGGCGGCTGGTCGGGCGGGCGCGGGGCGCGGGGCGGGCCGGTGGGCGCGGTACGCGCGGGGCCGGGCGGCCGTTGCGGCGGGGGCCTTTTTGAAAGTCGGCACGGGCGACGAGGCCCGGCCGCGAACTCCCCTTTTCTCCTTTTTTTTCCTTTTTCGTTTCTTCTTTTTTTGTCTGAGAACCTAGAGACCCGCGAGAGAGAGCACAAAGAGATTACAGAGAGAGAGAGAGAACCGACAGAGAAAGAGAAACGGAGAGGGAACCGGATTTTATTTTTCTTAAATTTTTCCTGCTACTCTCTTTTTTTTTCACTCTAGCAACCGAGAGAGAGAAAGAGAGACGACGGCGGGGACATCGCGGTCGTCGGAGGCGCCGTGTTGGGCTCTGATACCAATTTGACGCGGCGGCGACGTGAGAATGGATCGACGGCACTCCGGGACGCGAACAGGACGGGAACGGATAACTGCTATCTTACACAGCTCGGCCTCACGCCGAACGGTCTCACACCGGGCGACACTCAAATCTCACAAGAGAGAAAGGAGGGAAGGAAATGCAAGAGGGAGAGCTCTCACACACAAAAATAACATTTCATTCAATCTTTCATTCATATCATACGTAACACACCTTAACCTCCTTATATAGAAAAGAAAGCTATAACAACAAGACCCTCTAACTTCCACTAATTATGTTTATACCATAGCCTAACAAGATAAACCCACCAACCCACTAATGACTTTGTGGGTTTAACAAAATTAAAATACAAATAACTTTGACCAGCTTTGCCTAATAAAACAAAAGTGAATACATGTAGTAAAATATGTATTTTACACACGTACAAATACTCAATACTCAAAGATATAAATACACACAAGTATATCTACTCAGTATGCCAGGTCTTCAATCGAGTCTCCGAGTCATAAGCTCGGTGCAGTCGGGGCGGTGTGGCGTCGGCTCCGAGTAGTGGGTCCGGTAGTGGACCCAGTGTCCCCACCAGGATGGGGGCTGCCGGGGAGGGGAGGGCGCAGGGGGGCGAGCCGGAGAGTGCTGCGGGCGGAGGGGGGGAACCGGATGGGGGGAGGGGGCTGCCGGGGAGGGGAGGGGAGGGCTGCAGGGGGCCGGAGGGGGCTACGGGCGCAGGGGGGAGCCGGAGGGGGGAGAGGGGGCTGCCGGTCGGAGGGGGCTGCGGGCGCAGGGGGGAGCCGGAGGGGGGGAGGGGGCTGCCGGCAAGGGGAGGGGAGGGCGCAGGGGGGAGCCGGAGGTGGCTGCGGGCTAGGGGAGGGGAGGGCTGCCGGGGAGGGGGGAGGAGGGGGCTGCCGGGGAGGGGAGGGGAGGGCTGCGGGGGGAGCCGCAGGGGGGGAGGACTAGTTCGCGAGTGGGAGAGAGGGACGTTGTGAGTGTTATTTTTTTAAAAAATTGGTCTAGTGTTATTTTTTTTGAGGAAGATTTATACGGGAGCAGATTCTCTCCCTAAAATTTAGAAAAGGCATACCAAACAGGGTTATAAAATCTATTACTCTTTTTTTAAAATTGAGAGAAAAAAGAGATAAAAAAGAGTAACCAAACACCCCATTATTCTTCAAAGTGAATGAGCTTACAAAGCCTGAGTACTTGAATCTGCACGAGACTCATGGGAAAGGCCCACCCACCTCAAATATGTCACTTATAATAAATAATATAGGTCGGTTAACCTACGTGCACATCCACTTTCCAATCCTTTCACTACCAGAAAAAGCGGGATTTCAGACGGCCCGTATCCGTCTGAAATCCATCTGAAAATCCGTCACAAACCACGTTTGTGACGGATTTGCGACATATTTAAGACTGAAACCGACCGTCTGAAATTCTTAGTCACAAATTTGTGACAGTTTATGTTTCCGTCGGAAATTCCGTCTCAAAATAAGACAGAATTTAATCAGTCACAAATTCCGTCTGCCTTTCATAAGAGACATTTCCATCTGAAATTTGAAATTTTCAGTCTGAAATTTACGACGGATATATTTTCCGTTTGAAAGTCCGTCTGAAATTTCAGACGGCTATTACGATGGAATATAGTTACCGTCTTAAAATGAAGCCCAACTCTTAGTCTGAAATCATGTTACCGTATGAAATCTCGTCCGAAATCCGTCGCTATTTCAAACTGATATTACGACGGATAAAATAACCATCTGAAATTCAACTCATCTCCTGTCCGAAATATGGTTTGAAATCCGTCTATATTCCAAACGGATTTTACGACGGATAATAGACGGACAATATTCGTCGCACATCCCGTCTGAAAATCCGTCTGAAATCTACGTTTTTTTTTATAAATCTTAAATTATTTTACAAAACCTGTTTAATCATAAATAAACATCAAGAAATTCTACATGTTGAAAAAAAATATTGGGAACCTGCTAATCAAATAAACACCACCGAAAAATAAAATTCTGATCAAATAAATACCACAAAAAAAAGACATTAACCCTGCTGATCCGTCTGAATATCAAGAAATATCCGGTACATCGTCCATATCCTCATCGTCCGTATCCTCACCGCCCTGCTCATCTCCTCTGTCGCCGCCCGCAGAAGGATCCCCCTATATTAAAAAAATAATAACATTCATTCATAGATAAAAAAATTAGTGCGAAGAAATTAGCATAAATTGAAAGCAAACATATCAAATTGATAACTGCATATTTTATAAATCAACCACTAGCCTGAAACAGTATTTAAACTAAGTGTATTTTAGAAATGAATTTTGATTCCGTCAGTTCTGACAAGTCACTTTCATCTCCCCGGTCGTGTTGGAACGATCGGCACGGGCATCCGGCCGGTATTTCAAGTTTTAGACCCCCGGCCCCGACCTGGCAGTTCATTTGAACCAAGTGTATTTTAGAAATGAAGTTTGAGCGCCGAGCTCAAACCGGGCATCCGATTTGGATTCCGTCAGTTCTGACAAGTCACTTTCATCTCCCCGGTCGTGTTGGAACGATCGGCACGGGCATCCGGCCGGTATTTCAAGTTTTAGACCCCCGGCCCCGACCTGGCAGTTCATTTGAACCAAGTGTATTTTAGAAATGAACTTTGAGCGCCGAGCTCAAACCGGGCATCCGATTTGGATTCCGTCAGTTCTGACAAGTCACTTTCATCTCCCCGGTCGTGTTGGAATGATCGCATGGCATCCGGCCGGTATTTCAAGTTTTAGACCCCCGGCCCCGACCTGGCAGTTCATTTGAACCAAGTGTATTTTAGAAATGAACTTTGAGCGCCGAGCTCAAACCGGGCATCCGATTTGGATTCCGTCAGTTCTGACAAGTCACTTTCATCTCCCCGGTCGTGTTGGAATGATCGGCACGGGCATCCGGCCGGTATTTCAAGTTTTAGACCCCCGGCCCCGACCTGGCAGTTCATTTGAACCAAGTGTATTTTAGAAATGAACTTTGAGCGCCGAGCTCAAACCGGGCATCCGATTTGGATTCCGTCAGTTCTGACAAGTCACTTTCATCTCCCCGGTCGTGTTGGAATGATCGGCACGGCCATCCGCCGGTATTTCAAGTTTTAGACCCCCGGCCCCGACCTGGCAGTTCATTTGAACCAAGTGTATTTTAGAAATGAAGTTTGAGCGCCGAGCTCAAACCGGGCATCCGATTTGGATTCCGTCAGTTCTGACAAGTCACTTTCATCTCCCCGGTCGTGTTGGAATGATCGGCACGGCCATCCGGCTGGTATTTCAAGTTTTAGACCCCCGGCCCCGACCTGGCAGTTCATTTGAACCAAGTGTATTTTAGAAATGAACTTTGAGCGCCGAGCTCAAACCGGGCATCCGATTTGGATTCCGTCAGTTCTGACAAGTCACTTTCATCTCTCTGGTCGTGTTGGAATGATCGGCATGGCCATCCGGCTGGTATTTCAAGTTTTAGACCCCCGGCCCCGACCTGGCAGTTCATTTGAACTAAGTGTATTTTAGAAATGAAGTTTGAGCGCCGAGCTCAAACCGGGCATCCGATTTGGATTCCGTCAGTTCTGACAAGTCACTTTCATCTCCCCGGTCGTGTTGGAACGATCGGCACGGGCATCCGGCCGGTATTTCAAGTTTTAGACCCCCGGCCCCGACCTGGCAGTTCATTTGAACCAAGTGTATTTTAGAAATGAACTTTGAGCGCCGAGCTCAAACCGGGCATCCGATTTGGATTCCGTCAGTTCTGACAAGTCACTTTCATCTCCCCGGTCGTGTTGGAATGATCGGCACGGGCATCCGGCCGGTATTTCAAGTTTTAGACCCCCGGCCCCGACCTGGCAGTTCATTTGAACCAAGTGTATTTTAGAAATGAAGTTTGAGCGCCGAGCTCAAACCGGGCATCCGATTTGGATTCCGTCAGTTCTGACAAGTCACTTTCATCTCCCCGTCGTGTTGGAATGATCGGCACGGACATCCGGCCGGTATTTCAAGTTTTAGACCCCCGGCCCCGACCTGGCAGTTCATTTGAACCAAGTGTATTTTAGAAATGAAGTTTGAGCGCCGAGCTCAAACCGGGCATCCGATTTGGATTCCGTCAGTTCTGACAAGTCACTTTCATCTCCCCGGTCGTGTTGGAATGATCGGCACGGCATCCGGCCGGTATTTCAAGTTTTAGACCCCCGGCCCCGACCTGGCAGTTCATTTGAACCAAGTGTATTTTAGAAATGAACTTTGAGCGCCGAGCTCAAACCGGAGCATCCGATTTGGATTCCGTCAGTTCTGACAAGTCACTTTCATCTCCCCGATCGTGTTGGAATGATCGGCACGGCCATCCGGCCGGTATTTCAAGTTTTAGACCCCCGGCCCCGACCTGGCAGTTCATTTGAACTAAGTGTATTTTAGAAATGAAGTTTGAGCGCCGAGCTCAAACCGGGCATCCGATTTGGATTCCGTCAGTTCTGACAAGTCACTTTCATCTCCCCGGTCGTGTTGGAATGATCGGCACGGGCCATCCGGCCGGTATTTCAAGTTTTAGACCCCCGGCCCCCGGATTTTCTCAATTCTTCTAAAGTAAATGAGTTTTAAAATTAATAATGAACATAATTGAGTAATTCCATCAAAATAAAAACATAGTAAACACTCACCTGTGCGGCCTGTGCTGTGGTGGTGGTGGATTGCTGAGGGATCATTCCGCTCTGGGAGAGGAGGCCACTGATTGCCTGCAAGAATACTGACACTTGGCTAGAGATCTCTTGCTGGAAATGCTGCTGCTGCCGCTGCATATCAGAAATCTGCGATCGGACCATGTCCATCATGTCGCTGGCAGAAGCGCTGGGGGCAACGGAAGGTATAGTGAAGGCACTGCCACTGGAAGAAGTATAGCTAGAACTCGCACACGCTGATGTCACCGCGCTTGCGTCTAGGCTCTCCCCAAAACCATATAGTCGGCCTTTCTTCGGTACGCCAGCTGCTGCCACCCACTCCACCGGATCGAACTCCGGCTGCTGCGTGTCTCCCTCCCCGTACTTCTCTGTCACTGCTTTGCTATATGTTTCCTACAAATTGAATAAAATAACTAGTCAATTTCATATGAATTACATGCCGATTTAAATGAACGGTACAAGTTACATATGTAGATAAACTTACCGCTGCTGACTTAGCTGTGTCACTCACAAAATCATTAGTCCCCTTCTTTTTGTGTGTTCTGTCGAACACCTCGAGGAACGACGGAGGTCGATTAAGCTCCACAGCCTGTTATACAATTCATAGTAAAAAAAAGTCAAATATTGGGATAAATTGTAAGAAGATAAATTGGTATATTACTTACCAATTTTTGTTTATGAGCCGCATAAGAGATGGACCCACTCGTATGCAAATTTGAACCTGGTTTTGACGCCCTGTTTGCTTTGGCTTTTTCGGACTTTTCTATCCACTTGGGGTCGACAAAATGGTCACAAGATATCTCCCAATCCTCCTACCTCATCCATAGAGGGCGATGCGCCTTCCACAATTGTCGGTCTTCACTCCCCCCACTCAATTTTTTAGCGTGTGCTCGGGCCTCATGTATTTTCCTCTTGTAACTTGAGAGCATAGTAGACTCCCAGGCACGACGACATCTCGCCGCGTCATGTCCACATGTGAATTGAAAAGACCGCTGTAAATCAATTGCTTTTCACACTTAGTATAAAGTTGTAAATTGACTTTGGAAATACTTGAATTAAATGACGTAATTACTTACTAAGAACATGTTGTACAATGAATCGCGGACGGACATCGGAAAATCTCTGAAAGTGGAAGCTGCCCCGGGCACATGTGCCAACATGAGTTCGGTGGAATGATGGACAGCGCTGTGGGGTTCAAATTTCATACTGCAATTGCAAATGTCAAAATATTCATATTAGACAGTTGAGGGCTAATTAATGTAATATAACCTTATAGATTTACCCGGATACCCAACACGGGCGACGTCTATCATGGGTCGTGCCTCCCTCGTGACAACTGCCGGCATCGTCAAGGGGCTGACTGGTGGGGGTGGGCCCTGTACAAGTGGGAGGTGTTGGGAAGGTACTGAGACATGCAAGAATTTATTGTCATGTGGAGTGATACATATACTACGAACATATAATTAAAATATACATACATGCAGCGGGAGGTGGTGGGGGTGGCGTCTGCACAAAAGGTGGGAGGGCACTGAGACCTGCAAGAATTTATTGTCATGTGGAGTGATACATATACTGCGAACATATAATTAAAATATACATACCTGCAGCGGGAGGTGGTGGGGGTGGCGTCTGCACAACAGGTGGGAGGGCACTGAGACCTGCAAGAATTTATTGTCATGTGGAGTGATACATATACTGCGAACATATAATTAAAATATACATACCTGTAGCGGGAGGTGGTGGGGGTGGCGTCTGCACAAAAGGTGGGAGGGCACTGAGACCTGCAAGAATTTATTGTCATGTGGAGTGATACATATACTGCGAACATATAATTAAAATATACATACCTGCAGCGGGAGGTGGTGGGGGTGGCGTATGCACAACAGGTGGGAGGCCACTGAGACCTGCAAGAATTTATTGTCATAAGTAGAACAAATATTGAAGAATTTAAATTAAAATATACATACATGATCCTCGCAGTGGGAGGTCACTGAGACCTGCAAGAATTTATTGTCATGTGGAGTGATACAAATATTGTGAACATATAATTAAAATATACATACCTGCAGCGGGAGGTGGTGGGAGTGGCGTATGCACAACAGGTGGGAGGCCACTGAGACCTGCAAGAACTTATTTTCATAAGTAGAACAAATGTTCAAGAATTTAAATTAAAATATACATACCTGTAGCGGGAGGTGGTGGCGTATGTACAAGTGGTGGTGAGCCGACACTTGCACCTATAAATAAATTCTTTTAAGTTTGTAAATAATTAAAATATTTATATAGCTAACTTATTGATCAAATATACCTGTGTCTGAAGAAGATGGTAGCGAGGAGGGAGTAGCGCCCCTCTCACTGCTAGATCTCCTCCCACCCCTAGTACGACCTCCTCGCACCATTTCCTTATTAATAACAAAATAATTAATACATATTAATCCACAATTATATAAGGCTAGACAAATGTTATTTAAAATTATGCTTAAAAGTAAGAATCTTCTTACTAAATTATCAAAACATGCCTCCCTCATGTTGATATATCTAGCTCAACTTCATCATCTTCGTCATCCATAGTAGTCTCATGAGATTCAAAATCTTCGTCTTCATCTGATTCTTCCTCCCCTCTAACATCAACATTTAGCTCCGTCGGATCGACTTCTTCCACTCCATCTCGCGTACGTAATGACAGTGGCTCATCAGATTCGTCCAGATTAAACCTAGAGGAACCGACAACGCCAACTTCGTCTGATTGATAATATTCAGCACGAGCAACCTCTGAGACATCTCCACTCATAGTTAACTCATAAGTGGGAAAGAGTTTTGAATTAACCCTGCAAACTGCCCACCAATCTCTATTCTTGGATGATGGATAGCTTGAATAGTACACTTGCTGGGCTTGTGCGGCTAAAATGAACGGTTCATAGGTCTTAAGTTTAGACCTATGCTTGACATTGACAATCCCATAATTTGTGTCATGTAGAACAGAATTAGGATCAAACCATTGACACTTAAATATGTATACATGATTGTCTTGTCCCAAATACTGAAGTTCTAAGACTTCTTCAAGAATACCATAGTAGTCCAATTCCATTTCATTGTATAAACTTCCCTTCACACATACGCCGCTGTTCATCGTAGACTTATTTCGCCCATAATCCCTTGTATGAAATTTGTATCCATTCACAATATATCCCGGATAGGCACGTGTCTGGTTCGAGGGGCCATAACTTATCTGTTGTACTCTTTGATCAGTAATGAGACCTTGTTCAACCTATATTCAAATTAGAGTAGTTAAAATAATAACAATTACCTCAACATACGTAAATACAAACATATATATTCAGAGTTCACACTAACTCGGTTTCTTAGCCATTTGGAAAAAAACTTCTCGCGTTCTTTTTCAATCTCCACATCCTGGATATTTGGACATTTTTCAGCTAATTCTGAATCAAATTATCTGCAATATAAATGTAGCACCCCGTAAAAAAAATGATTAAAAAAATTTGATAAAGCCAATGTATAGACTTTGTGAAGTCAATGTTGTATAGACTTTGAGGAAGCCAATGTATAGACTTTGAGGAAGCCAATGTATAGACTTTGAGGATGTATAGACTTTGAGGAAGCCAATGTATAGACTTTGTGAAGTCAATGTTGTATAGACTTTGAGGAAGTCAATGTATAGACTTTGAGGAAGCCAATGTATAGACTTTGAGGAAGTATAGACTTTGAGGAAGCCAATGTATAGACTTTGAGGAAGTCAATGTATAGACTTTGAGGATGTATAGACTTTGAGGAAGCCAATGTATAGACTTTGTGAAGTCAATGTTGTATAGACTTTGAGGAAGCCAATGTATAGACTTTGTGAAGTCAATGTTGTATAGACTTTGAGGAAGCCAATGTATAGATTTTGAGGATGTATAGACTTTGAGGAAGCCAATGTATAGACTTTGTGAAGTCAATATTGTATAGACTTTGAGGAAGCCAATGTATAGACTTTGAGGAAGTGAATGTATAGACTTTGAGGAAGCCAATGTATAGACATTGAGGAAGTGAATGTATAGACTTTGAGGAAGCCAATGTATAGACTTTGAGGAAGTCAATGTATAGACTTTGAGGATGTATAGACTTTGAGGAAGCCAATGTATAGACTTTGAGGAAGCCAATGTATAGACCTTGTGAAGTCAATGTTGTATAGACTTTGAGGATGTATAGACTTATAGAGTTGCTGGAAATGTGAATTAAGATCTTACTCAATATAAGGTTAAATCTCGAGGTAATTCAAAAGAATATATATCTCAGCGGCGTGTAACTCTCTATCTTCGAGCGTGCGAGTCAAGCAACGTCCGAACGCACGTCCAGGATGTTTAAATATGGAGAGCCGATCGGACGATTCATCCACTCCCCATCATCATTACGTGGAGGTCGAGTACGACGAGTTTGAATCTCTGGCTCAAAGTACATAGAACAGAAGTTCGAAATTTCTTCAAGAATGTATGCCTCAGCAATCGAACCCTCCACCTGTGCCTTGTTGCGAACTTTTATTTTTAATTCATGCATGCACCTACAACAACAAGTCAGATGGCAACAATATGTAGCGGCTATGGACGATTTATAAGTTAACAAAAATTGTCACATACCTCTCAAATGGATACATCCATCGAAATTGTACTGGACCTCCGACGATAGCCTCATATGGCAAATGAACGACCAGGTGCTCCATCGAATCAAAGAATGCCGGAGGAAATATCTTCTCTAGCTTGCAAATGGTTGTGACAACTTCTTGTTCGATAGTTTGTACATCCCGAAGTCTGAGTTCAGATGCACATAAAATCTTGAAAAATTGACTCATCTCAGCTAGTGCTCCCCATATCTGCTTTGGCAACAAATCACGAAATGTAATGGGCAGTAGCCTCTCCATGAACACATGACAGTCGTGACTTTTCATACCATATATTTTCCCCTCATTAACATTCACACAACGGGCTATGTTGGATGCATATCCATCTGGGAATCTCAGCTGTTTCAACCACTGGCATACTTCCTTGATCTGTGTATCATGAAGCACATAAGTTGCTTTAGGCTGCACAGTTTTGCCATTGACACTTTGTAGTTCCAGTTCTGGACGTCTACAAAGCATCTTTAAATCCATACGTGCTTTGGCGTTGTCCTTTGTTTTCCCTTTAACATTCATGATCGTATTGAACACATTATCAAAAAAATTCTTCTCGGTATGCATGACATCCAGATTGTGTCGTACAAGAAGAGTTGACCAATAAGGTAATTCCCAAAAAATGCTTTTCTTGACCCAGTTGTGATCCTTTCCAAAATTAGGGAGTTGCCGTGTGCTACCAGACAATTGAACTACATCTGGTAAATTGTGCACCCGTGACGCCATATGTAGACCCGACACCCGTTGCAAGTCAGCTTCATCCATTTCAACAGTATTTTTTTTAAACGAGTCTTTTTGCCTTCGAAAAGGATGGTCACTTGGTAGCAACCGCCGATGGCAATCAAACCAGCAGCTTTTCCCCCCATGTTTCAATACAAATGATTTGGTATCTTCCATACAGTAAGGACATGCTAGCCTCCCATGTGTGCTCCAACCAGATAGCATTCCATATGCAGGGAAGTCACTTATTGTCCACATCAGTGCAGCCTTCATAATAAAATTTTTCTTCCTATATGCATCATAAGTAACAACTCCATCAGTCCATAAAAATTTGAGCTCATCAATCAACGGCCTGAGATATATGTCCAAATTTTTTCCGGGACTTTTTGGACCAGGAATTACTAGGGACAAAAACAGATTTTCTCGCTTCATGCACATGTGCGGCGGAAGGTTGTACGGTGTCATGAACACTGGCCAACAAGAATAAGCTGCCACTGAACCACCGAATGGATTAAAGCCATCTGTGCATAAACCCAATCGAACATTACGTGACTCCCTTGAAAAGGCAAGATGAGTACGACTAAAGTGAGTCCAAGCTTCACCATCGGCAGGATGACTGATTATATCATCGGCACGACGTACTCTTTCGGTGTGCCATGTCATATGTCGAGCCGTCTTTGAGGACATATACAGTCGCTGCAGCCTAGGCACAAGAGGGAAGTATCGCAACGCCTTGTAAGGTACATCTTTTGCCTTTGAATTGACCCCCCCCCTTAGGTTTGAATCTGTCATGGCCACAAATGGAACATGATATCTTATCTGCATCATCTTTGTAATATAACATACAATGATTCGGACATGCATCTATTTTCACATATCCAAGTCCTAAGTCATTGACCATCTTTTTTGCACGGTAAAAAGTTTCTGGCAACTTCTCGTCTCGAGGCAACATACTCTTGATCAAGAGGAGGAGACGGTCAAAACAAGTCTCACTGATGTGAAATTCAGATTTCAAGTTCAACAACTGTGACACTGCAGACAATCGAGTGTGATTTTCACAACCATCCCACAGCGGCTCATCAGCATCCCTAAGTAGTTCATAAAATCTTCCGGCTGTCTTATTCGGCGCTTCATCGTGAATATTAAAACTAGGACCAGCAGCATCTACAACCATATCCACGTACCCACTTGTGCCTGCAATATTGTCGGGCTCATACCTCAAGAATTGCTCACCATGACACGTCCAATTCGTATAACCATCCACGAACCCTTTCGTGTACAAATGATGTTGCACATCCCATGTTGAACACCACCTCAAGTTTCTACAACTTGAACAAGGGCATCGAATGTGACCGTCGCGATCTATTGCTGCATTTGGATTCCCCAATGCAAATTGAATGAAACTCTCAACCCCAAGCTTAAAGTCATCTGACACCACCCGGTCAACTATTCTACGATACATCCATGAACGATCTGTCGACATTTTGCCTGCACCCAATAAATGACAATACACATCCTAACTTTCAAATCATTACTCATAATATTACACCCGACCCTTTCCTCACATCGTTCATCATAGACCATTTGCAGTTGGAAGAGGAATATTGATTAGATTATCACTTTTTAACCCATCCATGAAGGTTTGATCGCACAATCACTTACTATATGTGCTGCACGATTTGCTAAAAATTTCGGCATCATCTCCCCACACTTCTCCGATATACCAAATATATTTATTGATTTTGAAATTTTCTTAAACACTTACAAGTAAGTGGTTAAGAAAACACTCAAAATCAATAATGGTATATCAGAGAAGAGTGAGGAGACGCAACCGAAATTCTCAACAAACCATACAAACATATATAGTAAATGACTGCCTAAGTGCGATCAAACATTCACAGACTGTCCAAACGGGACAATTCAAGACTTTGAGGTAGATATATACATTCTCATAAACAAATGAGAACATACACATCAATCCCAAAGTCTTGAACGGGAAGGCACATTGACACGGTTTTAACGCGCTCTCCTGAGGTGCGTGTAATGTTAGGTCGCACCCACGCACCTCAACTCACAGGGAATACCCCATGCATTTATATAACATAAAATTAAATAACAACGCAATTATCATTATGCACATATCAAATTAAATAACACCCAAATTACAAAAATTTTCAAATGAAGAACATCGAAGCTAAACAATCTACATTTTTGAGTCAAATTAACATCAAATTTCTATTAAAATCAGATTTAAAAATATATTTACATGCAATTAAAATCCACAAAGTTTTAAATCACAAAACGAATTTTTTGGGTATTTACCTATTGCTATAGAGAATTCTGATTTCTTTGCATTTATCCACATCTTTGTATATATGTACTACTTAAGATATGTGGTCATTCCATTTCTCTATATCTTCTTATCATCATAAGACAAGGTTCAAATGGGATCACTTTCAACCTCAGTGGAGCATCTACGGCCTCAAGAATGGTAGGACGGCCTTTTTGCATGAGAATTGCTCCCATGCCAGTTCCACTAGCATCACACTCGACTACAAAAGTTTCTGAAAAATCAGGCAAGGCAAGAACTGGGGCAGTTGACATAGCCTCTTTAAGCTGTAAGAAGGCTTGATGAGAAGATGGGCTCCAACTATAACTGTCCTTCTTAAGAAGACTGGTCAGAGGTGCAGCAATAAGACCATAGTTTTTAATAAATTTTCTGTAGTATCCTGTAAGCCCTAAGAATCCTCTCAAAGCCCTCACAGACCGGGGTACAGGCCAAGTAGAAATGGCTTGTAGTTTAGACATGTCCATAGCAACCCCTTTTTCTGAAATAATGTGGCCAAGATACTCAATTTCTCTGACCCCAAACACACATTTAGACATTTTAGCATACAATTGGTTGTCTGCTAGGATCTGCAGAACCTGTCGCAAGTGCACTAAATGGAGGTCCCAGTCAACATTGTAAACTAAGATATCATCAAAGAAAACCAAGACAGACTTCCTCATACAGCCTTTGAATATGTCATTCATCAAGTTCTGAAAGGTAGAGGGTGCATTTTTGTAAGCCCAAATGGTAGGACTAAAAACTCATAGTGTCCCTCATGTGTTCTAAAGGCAGTTTTGTAAACATCATCAGGATGCATTCTAATTTGATGATAACCCGATCTCAAATCCAGCTTGGAAAAGTACTTGGACCCATGTAATTCATCCAACAAATCGTCTACTAAGGGTATGGGATATTTGTCTTTAACAGTGTTTTGATTCAGAGCTCGGTAGTCTACACACATTCTCCATGAGCCATCCCTTTTCTGAACTAATAACACTGGAGCAGAAAAAGGGCATGTGCTTGATTGCACATGAGAGAGGGAGAGTAGGTCCTTGACTTGATGCTCAATAACTGTCTTCTGTAGAGGTGAATGTCTATAAGAAGGTTGACAAACTGGCTTTGTTTCATCTAGTAGTTGAATCCGATGGTCATAAGGTCTGGATGGGGGTAAGCCATGAGGTTCAGAAAAAACTGCTGAATACTGTTCTAGAATGCTGGAAATGTCTTGAGAATAAGAAGTCCCAGTAAACCCACAAGAAGTAGATGAAATATCCGAAGCTTCCAAGGAAAACAAGTGTAAAGAATAGATGCTTCGGGATTTAGGAAGGTCAGCAGATATTGTTTTAGCAGAAACAATACTTGTGGAAGGGTTAGGAAGCCCTTGTAATATGAAATCCTGACCATTCAAGGAAAACTTCATGGACATTTGAGAAACGTTTAGGGTTATATCTCCAAGTAACTAGAGCCAAGTATTCCCCAAGACCACATCAACACTGCCAAGAGGAAGAATTAAAAAGTCTAAAGTAAATGACATGCCAGGCATCTTAAGGGTAACTCCAGGACACCAACCCTGTGAAGAGATTTGGAGACCTGCAGCTATTTTGACAGGGTGGGAATCAAAGTTTGTCACAGATAATCCCAACTTCTTTACAACATGGGGGTCCAAAAAATTATGGGTGCTCCCATTGTCAATCAAAACCAGGACAGACATGGTACCCATTTTCCCTAATACTTTCAATGTGCCCGGTGATGCTAAGTGAGTAACATATTGAGCTGACAGAGAGGGTTGTATGTCAGGAGAGAATTCAATGAAGGGTTCCGGATCCACACTGTCTGAAGGAGCAAAATCACTATCATCCGGAATAAGATGCAGTAAAAAAAGTTTATGAGGTTGGCATGTGTGGCCTGGAAGCCATTTATCATCACAATTATAACATAGGCCTTTAGCCTTTCGTTCCTGCAACTGTTGTGTAGATAACTTTTTAACTGGTGGGTTTACTCCTTTAGGGGAGAATGCTGGCTGAGAGTTTGGAGTAAAAGGTTTCAGTGTCTGAGGTGCTGAAAAGATAAAGTGTGGTGAAGCTCGGCGTCTGGCAGTAAACATTTGTTCTTGAATTCTTGCCAACTCCATAGCATGTGATAAGGAATGGGGCATGAAGGAGCGAACTTCACAGGCAAGATCCTCTCGTAAACCACTCAGAAAAACACCCAGCAAATGCTTCTCAGAAAGTCCAGTTATTCTATTGCACATGGTCTCAAATTGCCATTGATACGCAGCTACTGTACCCACTTGTCTGAGTTTACTCAGTTGCCCATGAGAATCCACAGAAGAAACTGCACCAAACCGTGACTCTAACCCAGCTAAAAACTCATGCCAAGAAACAGATTCTTTAGAGCTAGAGAAATGCCAAAACCACTGTAAGGCCTCTCCATCCAAATAATAAGATGCTATAGTAACTCGTTGCGTATCCGGAACATTATTACAGTAAAAATAGCGATTAGCTTTGAATCGCCATTCAGCTGGGTCAGAACTCCCATCAAATTTAGGGAACTCGTGCAACTTATGGCGAAAAGAACCAGGAATATCAGCCACAGCAGACAGAGAATTTTGGGATTCAAATTTCTCGAAGTTGGACTCCAAAGATTGCATCCGATTAGACATGACTCCAGCTAATCCATCAACCACTAACTAACAACTAATCCATCAGCCACTAACTAATAAAATGCAACAGGGATATCTAATTTAACTAACCCCGCTCAGAACTGAGTTATAGCTTCCGAGCTGGTTCAACGGTCTGCGACTCGGCCTGTCGAGCCACTCGAGACATGACACCCCCCTCCCACAAAGCTCCCCCTCCTCCCCCCTCCCACCCGCCCTCCTGCTCCCACTGAGCTCCCCCCCCACTGGAACCCTCTCGGATGCCCCTCCCCCCTCCCACCGAGCTCCCCGTCCCACAGAGCTCCCCCCCTCCCACCCCCCTCCCACAAAGCTCCCCCCCCCACTGGAACCCTCTCGGATGCCCCTCCCCCCTCCCACCGAGCTCCCCCCCCACTGGAACCCTCTCGGATGCCCCTCCCCCCTCCCACCGAGCTCCCCGTCCCACCAAGCTCCACCCCCCTCCCACAGAGCTCCCCCCCTCCTGCTCCCACTGAGCTCCCCTCCCCCACGGGAACCCTCTCGGATGCCCCTCTCCCCTCCCAATGAGCTCCCCATCCCAGCGAGCTCCACCCCCCCCCCCCTTGCTGCCCCCTCCCCCTCCCAGACAAACCTCCCCCGCCACCCCCTGCCACCAAAACCCCCCTCACCGGAACCCCTCCAGGATGAAAAAAAAAGACAATAGCACCATGACCGATGGCTGGCGACCTCTGGCGAAGAGTGAGAGGGAGAGGGAGAGGGGGAAGGGGAGAGAGAGAGGGAGAGGACTTACTGGACCGACGAGGGCGACGACGAGGACAGCGTGGATCGACGAGGTCGACGACGAGGATGGTGCGAGACTGGCGGGGAGAGCGAGCTCTGGCGACGAGGGCTACGGCGGGGACAACAAGCTCCGGCGCGCGACGGTGAGGATAGTGCGGGACTGGCAGGGTGAGCGAGCTCCGGCGACGGCGAGGATGGCGCGGAACTGGCAGGGAGAGCGAGCTCCGGCGACGGCAAGGATGGCGCGGGAATGGCGGGGACTGCGAGCTCTGGTGACTGGGAAGGGGGGAAAAGAGTGAGAGGGAGATGGAGGGAAGGGGGGAAGGGTTTCTCGAGGGGGGAAAAGACCGTCTCAGACGGATTTCAAACGAAAACTTTTTCCGTCTGAAATTACAGACTGATTTCAGACGGAATTTATTACCGTCTGAATTTCAGACTTATATTCAGACGATAAACATATCCGTCGCATAGTTGTCATCCGTCTGTAATTTCAGACTTATATTCATACGGATAAATTCCGTCTGAAAAATCCGTCTCTAATCTCGCCTTTTCTAGTAGTGTTTATAATTATCTGTAACTAGACCTGAACCGTTCTTAATTAATTTCCTATTAGCACCAGCCCCAGTGTTTTCTTAATTGGAAAGTAGCGCTATTAATTATGTGCAGTCATCCCCAGGGAGGTAACTGATCAAAAACAGGATTTGCTGTGCAGGCAAAAGCACAGAGGGGACTCGTCCGAGGGTCCATATATATTGCATGCATGTGAAGGTGGAGACACACATTAATGGAGATATATGTATATGCTTCTGCCCTACAACTTTTAGCTGTAATAATATTATTCATGCTATATACATGTAGCTAGGAAACACGAGGTCTGGCATCGATCAGTCCTTTGGATAATCGATGCACTCTTCCATGGCTTTTTTTTTTTGGACATAAGATATTCATTCATTTACCAAGAAGAAGATACAAGCGGAGAGATTGGCAAACCACCAAACAAGCAAGGCCAACACCGGCCCATGGCAAACGATAACCAAGAAAAGATACAGGAAAGACAAGCAGTAGGCGGTAAAAAACGCAAGAGACCCTCATGGGTGAGGAGGCTAAGAGGCATCGAGGAGAAGGTTGCCGCTGGTGCTGGAACCGGAGACCAAACTCGCGACGTACAGAGCTGCCGAACCGCACCATCTGCCGGCGGTGAGTCGAAGGAACTCGGGAGGCCGTCACCGCGGAAGGTGCACGGGGGTAAAGCGCATGATCTCCGAGTCCTTGGGAACGAGGGAGGACATCCGAAGCCTGCAACACAGTAAAAACCAAAACCACCTCGAAAACTCGAGTAGCCACCCATCAGCCAGAGAGACGGACACAAAGGGGTGGGGGGGGAGGTGAAGGCGGGAAGGGAACGGGGAGGAGGGGAACCGGAGAGAGAAGGCGACGCAAAGGGGGGCGAAGGGAAGAGGGGGGGGACGGAGGTCGGAGGCCAGGGCAATGACGAAGCTAGTGGGGGGGCCCAAAAAGACGGGGGTGGTAGACAAGCGGGGACGAGAACTAGATGGGCTGGGGGGAGGTGGGGTGGGGGATCGGGGGGGGGTAGGGCGGCGAGGGGGGGGAGGGCGGGTGAGGCGAAGAGAAAAATGAGGAGGGGGGGAAGGCGGTAGAGAGCGGGAGATGGAGGGGGGGGGGCACCGAAGGTGGGAGGGGGCCGGCTGCCGAGAGGGGAGAAGGAAGGCAGGGCGAAGGGGGGCAGGGGCCGATCGAGGGGGAGGGGGACGGAGGCGAAAAGGGGACCGGGGGAACAAGGGGAAACAAAGGCAGAGGGGCGGACGAGCGAGGGGGGAGATTTCCAGGGGGTTGCCCTGATCGATTCCAGGAAGGGTTAAAGAACCCCCTGACAAAACCCAGTCGAGACCCGGAGGGACTCACCTGGAGAGGACCTCCCGAAAGGGAGACGGAGCCGGAGAGGGGGGGGGGGAGTCCCGGAGGGGGGGCCCCCCCCCCCCCCCCCCCCCCCCCCCCCCCGCAGAGAGAGCCGCGAGGGGGAGCCCCTGCGACAGGAGAGGGCGGAGAGGCCGCTGCGCGCCGAGTCTTCCGAATCGCTCCTCAGTTTTCTGTTCTCGGTGATGCACTCTTCCATGGCTGACTCCTTCCGTGATCAGTTAATTAATTACTCCGCTTAATTCCTTGCTTGGGATGGATGTCTCACCATCTTCGACGTCACAGCAAATGGAGTACTGATCATGCAACACCAGCAGGGCCAACGGCAATGTACCCTTGGTTTGTGTATATGCCCTCATTAATTTGGTGTGGAGTACTCTCTGGATCCTCTTGGTGCAAGATAGATAGAACCCCACCAGTCTCCAATAAATTAATTAATTGGAGACTGGCTAGTTAGCTACCACATGTATGTCTTTGTAACCTGTCAATTAAGTAATTGGTTCTTTCATCCCTTATTACCATAAATATTGGTACTGGAGAAGAAGCCAGCATCGTCTTCATAATCGGAGATGGCGATTTATACCGTTTCATTATTTGACAACCATGCATGCATGTGTAACTCATATCTGCCTTTGTACGATACGTCTCTCGTGAGATTATGTAAACTGTTCTTATCTCTGTACATTCTCACCAAGCTGTACTTGCTATATATATCTACAAGCATTCTGTGAGAGAGAGCGAGAGAGAGAGAGATTTTTTGGATTGCTTTCCTTTGTGGTATATCTCAGAGCTTTTCTGACCCACTTCCTCCTTTCTCCTGAGCCTTTTTTTCTTCCTTCTGGTTTAGTGTATCGCTTAAACACTATCATGGAATCCGCTGCATCCTCCAGTACCGCAAAGGTGAGTGCCATCCCACCTTTTGCCTTCCGTCTCGACGCTGACGCTTGCAACTATCTCATGTGGGCTACCCGTATTCGACCCATTCTCATGGCACACTCCCCCTTTCCGTGCTTCTCCCTATCCCATCGAACTCTTTCCTCTCCCCCTTTCCCTTTGGCTTGTGAAGATGGGAAAAATTATACCAGGCCAGCATGACCTAATAACATCAGGTCTAGTAAGATCCGATATTGTCAAGCTCATAGCGACCATCGTCATTCGACCCATAGTTCAGAGGAACGTAACCTAATCGAGATCCACTCAAAATTAGTTGACCCACAGGCATGATTCTCGCACACGTGCATCCCGGACGCCGTGAGATCCGTCAATGAGTGAGCGTGGAGGCCACAGTTGCAGGGCTTACCCTGATGAGTGTCAAATCACGTCCACGCCACTGAGATGTCTACCATGATACCCTTCCTCAGATAATGAGTGAGTGGACAACAAACGATCCACGTGATCGAGCAGAGCATCACTCCACTAACCATGCCCTCACTAATTAAGTTAAGAGAGGGACAATATCTCGGCGACCGATATAAATAGGTCCCAAACAGACCTAGACACAGGGGGGTGATACATACACAAAGAGAGATATGCAGAAACGCATATATACACGTAGAGTACTTCCCGACACACTCGTCTTCTTGCTTCCAAAGAGAGATAGATGGATCTCTAGCGGCTCTAGACCTTAGCCACGCCTCCAAACACTTGACCCCATACCGAGCACTCGCTTTGCCTCCAAAACTCTCTCTCTCTCTCTCTCTCTCTGCTCTCTCATTTTACTGTCACACACATCTTTAACTTAAGCATCGGAGGGTTGTCCCCTTGGATCACACCCATGACTCCTTCTAATGTGTTTTTTAATATTTACATATTTTATCGAGATAGTCAAATGTTCTTCCCCTCCAAATAAATCTCAAACGTGTAGTACAAGATCAAAGTAACACTTTTTAACTTCTACAACTTGTATAATAATAATAAGAAGAAGAAGAACGGAAAGAGAGAGAGAGAGAGAGAACTAACAGCATTAACAGGAGAAGCCCAAGCAAAGGGTGATGTGTTCTCTGTGTGCTTTGAGTGAAGGTGAAGTTGTTACAGGAGAAGAGAGTTCGGCCCACATCCTAAAGAAGTGGAAGGCATATAGTCTTCTCTTCTACACTACAATCGTCTTCTCATCCATGACGTTTGTTGACTTCAAGAGCGTCGTCCAGAGAAGAGTTGGGGGTTCGTGGGTATGCTTGATCCTTCCTCGAAAAAGCTAAACAATGTCGATGTAAGATTGATTCTATATCTGTTGTGTATCTTCACACTATGGTGAATTTTCTCTTCACATTCTAGTGAGTTTTCTCTTGATGTTCTCCCCATGGACATTGGTGGCTTGTGCCTCCGAATCTTGTAAATTTGTAAGAGACTTGTGCCTCTGAATCATGTAAATCTGATGTTCATCCTTCCTGTATGATGGCCATTCATTTATATTTTAAGTTTGGTACGAAACAGAGATCACTTCAATTCGATGCGACTGGTCAACCGATCCATGTCTATCTTTTGTCCAGGCAAAAGACCCTTGTTCGGCCGGTTGACCGACACTAGTTCTAGTCGACCAATTGTTGACGCCTGGAAAGTGAGCAAGGGCGGAGACAGAACTGAAAAAGGGACCAGACCCGTAATGAAAGATTACTGAAGCAACTCGTCAACCATCTACCCGGATGAAGCATTTTTCGGCCAAGATGATGTCTGATGGCGTCGTCAGCCAGACGGCAGTACTAATGAAATAGCAGTCAACTGACTGATGGGACCTTTTACCATACTTTGATAAAAGCTATATTACTGCCTCGTCCGAAAGTCTACAGATAACAGGTCAGACTAAGTCAGATGTTGACTTGTTGGCAGATGAGATATGAGCAAAGATAAAGATGAAGCCCGAACCAGCAGATGAAGATTATGAAAATTTCTGCAAAGTCAGAACGGAAGAAGAGATGTCTCTATTGACTATGTACCCGGCTGAAGCCTCCTCAGGCTAAGCTGATTCCCGGTATTGTCCTCATCCAGATGGCGATGCTGATGAAACTCCGGTCTATTGACTGATGAAAACCTCTGAACAGTTCTGATGAAAAGTCTCCATCAATTATGACGTACAAATGAAGAATTGACAAATGAAGGTTTGAAAAATGCGAAAGAATGAAACTGGGCCTTAAGAGCCCCAAATGGGCCTTTGGCAAATGAATCCGAAAGCCATCCGATTGGGCCATGTTAAGCCCATTTCGGTAAAGGGCGCGCCGGGAACTTCACTAACACAGGCGCGCCGAGTACCCTTGGCAGAGCAGGGTTCTATAAAAACCCATTTCTTCGCTCACAAGGGGGGAAAAATGATGGAAGAGACCAACAACCCTATCCAGAAAGAAAAGAGAGAAAGAGCCAGAGAAGAAAAGAGAGAAAAGAAAGAGCAGAGTGGAGAGCTCAAGGCTGATCGAAGGTGGGCAACGGGGAGGGAGAGGAGTCAATGCTCGCCCTCCCCCCCTTCTGCAGTTCATCTGTGGACACCAAAAATTACACACACAGATATCCTGCTCGGCCCAGCATCAACAACGGCACCGAGTGAAGAAGCCCCGAAAAGACTGGTCACCCGGACTCCCCAAACAAATGCACACACTACCGTGAAGCCGTCTCCGGAATCACGACAGCGAAGAAAAATCAACCACCAAGAGCTCCACAATCCATGGGCGTCGAAGAAAATTAAATGGGCCACAACTCGTGCTCACAACGGGCTCAAAACTGCCCATTTAGCCTTTCAGCGGCGCCCCTTGATGCTTCAGCAGTACTCCCCTGGAGCCTTTCAGCGGCACAGCCCCCATGGGCTTCAGCGGCACGCCCCTTGGGGGTCTTCAGCGGCACAGCCCCTGTGGTCTTCAGCGGCACGCTCCAAGGGGGGCTTCAGCGGTACACCCCAATGGTCTTTCAGCGGCACAGCCCCCATGGGCTTTCAGCGGCACAATCCCAAGTGGGGTCTTCAGCGGCACGCCCCTTTGGGTCCTCTACGACACACTGTTTTGTGCCCAACGACACGCCTTTTGCCCTCTTCAGCGGCACGCTTGGGCAACCTTCAGCGATGCGCCCTTTTGGCCCTCCCCCGGCACAGCGCTAAGGCATGTCAACGGCTGGACGACGTGGTGCCCATGCCCTACGCATCCTTGGCGCGCAGTGAACCCTCTGAGGTGTCAATCAGGGATTGGGCCACACAGGCTATTCCGCTGACATCCAGGACGAGGGGAGTCAAACCCCATCATGATGGAGCTGCTTCCCGCCTTCGACGGTCGTGCTCAAAAGCTCCCGCTGCTGGGAGTATAAAACCACTCCCATTCGAGAAAAGAAAAAAGAGGAGGGCGGAAGAGACAGAGACACGCAGAAGAGAAGAAGAGAAGAAGAGCAAGAGAAGAAGCGAAGAAAGAAGAGGAGGGGAGGCTCCGCCTCCCCCTTTCTGCTGCTCCGTCCACCCACCACCGCCGTCCGCGCGAAGAGAATAAATAAGAAGAGAAGAAGAGGAGCTCGTCGCTCCACCTACCACCACCGTCTGTGTGAAGAGAAGAAGAGAAGAAGAGTGGGTGGAGAGAGGGAGTGAGGTCCGGGAGGGGAGGAGTCCACGCTCCGTTCCCCCCCCCCCCCACTGTATTTTCTATTCCTCTTTCCTTTCATTTCTTGTTTTGTCGTCGTTGCGATGTATTAGGCCCCTTAGGGCACTCCTCTTATGAGAATAGAAGTAGAAGTCTTGCAAATATTTTTTGGACGTCTTCCTCAAACATTTCTCCCGTGTTTGCATCCTTCGGTGTTTTACGCCCCTTTCCCTTTCTCCTTTTGTTAGGGCTTGCTTCCCCTTTGGTATTTTTGCCTCCGCTCACCCCTGCGTGCCCTCAGCGGCACACCCCAGCCGTGCCTTCAACGGCACGCCCTTGGACACCTTCCCCGGCACGGTCCTTTGGACCCTCGCCCGGCACGCCCTGGTCAAGCCTTCAGCGGCACACCCTCCTGTGCCCTTCCCCGGCACGGTCCTTTGGACCTTTGCCTGGCACACCTTGGCTAAGCCTTCAACGGCACGCCCTCTCGTGCCTTCCTTGCCCGGCACACTCGCCCCTCCTTCTTGCCCGGTGCACTCCCTCTTTGGCCAGTCCTAGGAGTAGTCTTCCACTCGCCATTCCCTCCGAGTTTCCCGAGGTTTATAAAGGTGTTGCCGCCCTCGAGCGCCCACCTCCAGTTGTCGGGTTCCGCCACTCCATGTAGGCGCGTTCCCTGTATCTCCCTTACGCTCGGGTTAAGGGGAGATGCTGCCGAATTTTCGTTAGAAACGATAACACATTAAAAGATAAAAGGAAGCAACAAACAAATGGAACAACCACACCTTAAAAAGGACTAAAAGAAAGTAACAAACAAACGAAAAGAACAACGGTAAAATGCGTTCACCAAGGCAAGGGAACCGTAATCAACTCAAGGAGAACCAAACCGAACGGTAACTCGACAACTCGAACATCCGTCCCCACAAGAGAAAGAATGAAAGATAATCAAGAGAAAGAGAGAGACAAACACATGCACACTTAATAAAATCAGAAAAGAAGAAAAGAAAAGCCTTAAAAGAATTAGAGGGAGAGTGGGCCCTCATCGGGACACCCTTTTAGCCCCTCAGCGGTACACTCCCTCAGCCCTTCAGCGGCACAGCCCCAGGCCCTTCAGCGGCACACTCCCAGCCCTTCAGCGGTACACTCCCTCAGTCCTTCAGCGGCACGCTCCTGCTTCAGCCCTCGGCGGCACACTTCTTGATCCTCCAGCGGTACACCCCTGACCCTCCAGCGGCACACCCTTTTGACCCTCCAGCGGTACACCCCCTGGCCCTTAGCGGCACACTCCTTGGCCCTCCAGCGGTACACCCATTGGCCCTCAGTGGCACACCCTTTTAACCCTCCAGCGGTACACTCCCTGACCCTCCAGCGGTACACCCCTAGCCCTCAGCGGCACACCCTTTTAACCCTCCAGCGGTACACCCCCTGGCCCCCAGCGGCACACTCCCTTGGCCCTCAGCGGCACACTCCCTTAGCCCTCTAGCGGCACACTCCTTTGGCCCTCAGCGGCACACTCCCTTGGCCCTCCAGCGGCGCACTCCCATGACCCAGCGGTACACATGAAACAATGATATTAATAAAGATAATAAGCTAAAAGAAAACATAATAAATAAACAAATAATGATACAAAACTTAAATAATGATAATAATAACAAACTCAAAAGAAAATAGAGAAATAATAGCAAACAATAATGTTAAACAACAATAATAAATGATAATAAATTCAAAAAGGTGAATAAATAAATAAGAATGATAAAGAAATAAGTAATAATAATAATAAGCTTAAAAAAAAAATAATGATAAATCGACAAATAAATGATAACAAAAATAACTAAACAATAATAACAAACTTAACAAAAAATGACAAGTAAATGAATGATAATAAAACGAACAAAAATAATAACAAACCTAATAATAACAATAGTAAATGAATAAATCACAAGAAAAATGAATAAATAGTAATAAAGAATTCACTCAAAGATATGTATAAATTAACGAATAATAATGATAAAATTTCAAATGATAACAAAATAATGAGATCCACTTTGCAGCCCCGTCTCTCTCGTGACCCGGTGCCGAAGGAACAACAATGTCGCCCTTCCAGGTTGGGCCTGAGTCTCGGGAATCATCCCGAACTGGCCGTGACCCGACCTCGCCTCGGGCTGACATTCCGATTAAACCGGATTCATTTCTCCGGTCGGATGCCTTCCGAGCCGCTACTAAAATTACCGCACGCTCGGCAGACATTTGAACGGGTTCACCTCGATTTTTGTCGCATTTCTATTATGGACCTGTGTCTGAATATGAAAAGACCCGTGAGCAACCAATATGACCGACGGCTCCCTCCCCGACATGGTCGTGAGCCGGCATTGCTCCGGGTCGATAGCCCGTTAAATCGGATTCATTCTAATGGGATTCGTTCCCGTCCTTTCATTGAAATTGCGTAAACTCGGCATACATTCGTACGGGGTCGTTTCCATCAACGTCGCACTTTCAATATGGGCCCTTGCCCGAACATGAAAAGATCCGCAAGCGACCGACAGAATCGGAATAGAACGAGACGGCTCTCGCCACCCCTGGACTCCTTCCATGGGAATATCAATAAGGCCTCCGTGGGCCACACTTAGACCTTGGGCCTGACCCGATCATGTTCATCGTCTGGCTCATATCCTCGGTCTACAGTCCGCTCCTTTCAAACACATTTTCAGTTATGGAGTTTAGTCCCGGGACTCTCCCCCGTTGCCCTCTGGCACCGGAAATATTAATGATGCCCGCGCAAGCCTCGTTCGGACCACGGGAGGTGCCCCCGGCATGGTCCTGACTCGACCTCGCACTGGGCTAATAAATCCACTAGCTTCCTGCTACACTAGCCGAGATTCAACCGAATATTTTCAGTGTCTCGGAATAATAAACTTGTCGTATCCCGGCATGCATATGTTCCAGGTCCTCCCGTGACGATTACAATATTCTCAAGCCGGACTCCCGTCCGAATATTAAATGGTCTCCCGAATGACCGACATGTTTCGAACGCCCGCTTCTCCGGACACAGAGCTTTTCAGTCGATTCAAGGGATATTCCCTCGTCGCCCCTTGGCACCGGAAATATTAATGACGCTCATGCAAGTCTTGTTTCGACCGCGGGGGGGCCCACCGCAGTATGGTCGCAGCTTGCTCTTGCACCGGGCCAACAGATTTACCGATTTCCGACCGCTCTAGCCGATGTTTAGCCAGACATTTTCCGTTCTTCTGAACAGTAAATTGCCGTATCCTGGCATACATATGCTCCGGTTTTCCCGCGACGATCGCGCTTTCCCCGAGACGGACACTCGTCCGAACATCAAATGGTCAGCACATGACCGACATGATCTCGAATGGTTTTCTTCTCGCCCTCGCGTGAGGATCTCAATAACTCGTAATAGACTTTTCATGCAATTAATCTCTTGGCCATGAGCCCTGAATCTCGGCGATTAATCAAGGGTGTTCCCTCGTATGGGGGATGTAAATGACGTCGTGACCTTTACGGCGCGGCGGGTTTTGGTCCCGACCCAAACCACACAATCGTCTGACGAAGTCAGATCGACCGCACCATGGGCTCTTCGGAGCCCGAATAAATTGTCACTTCGGTGACTGGCACGCCCACGCACTTAATAGACGAACCACCCGAACCAGCGAATTTTAGTGCGTCCACAAGTCTGGCACGCCCGGTGGGACCTAAACCACCCTTCATCTCTTCGCCGGGATTTGGGGTCTCGTGGCCTCCTAATTAACGATGTTTGCCTGCTTTCATGAGTGGCAGGTGCTGTCTTCGCCAGTCCTATGGGGAGAAAAGGCAGACTCGGTGCAACTGCCTTCGTGGCCTCGAGGACGCTGCTTCGAAGCATATGCAGCTTCCAGGAATCATGGGGGCTATTATAAAAAAAAGAGAAGAGAAAGAGAAGAGAAGGGAGGGGAAATCAAACCCCCCCTTTTTTTTCCTCAAGAAGAAACAGAAGAAAAGAAGAAAGGAGGAAAAGAAGAAAAGAAGAAGAGAAGAGAAGAAGAAAAGAAGAAAAGAAGAAAAAAGAGAAAAGAAAGAAGCAAAAAAAAAGAAGAGAAAGAATTGGCAGGAGAGGGTTGTACGGCCACGTCCGCCGAGACCCGTGATGAACAAAGATTGTCATTGTGGGGTTGATGCGGTGGAGCGAACCACTCATCCCCTCCCTGAGGGGGTGAGCGCTCTCCTGCACCCCACCCTGATCAATCATACAAAAAAGAAGAGAAGGGAAGAAGGGACAAAAAACAAGAGAGAAAAAAAAAGGAGTAGAAAATGAGAAAGAAGAAAAGTCGGCCAACATCGCCGACCAGAAGAGCAAGAAGAAGCCCGCCGTCCCACCCGACTCTAGGAGGTTCCGAGTGAGCGGTGCAATGACCCCGCTCGTTCCTCCTTCCTGCTGCCTCCATCTGGCACAAAACGGCTCCCGAATGGTTGTTAAAAGACCCAGCTAGCCACAACTGTAGCTTAGTGAATGGTTGCCCGCTGTGGGGAATGTTTTGTAGCAATGAGGCCGAGCACGGCCACCACTCCCGAAGAGAGCATGCGCATACCCCGCCATGGGGATGAAAAGAATATATATACCCTGCTACGGGGCATAGGAGGCAAAAAAAAAAAAAGAAATACACCCCGTTCCCATGGGCACATGAAGAGAATCCGCCCCGATTGAGGGGCACACAAAGCAAAAGCTACACCCCTGCTTCGGGGCATTTAAAGAAGAATCTGCCCCGACCTGGGGACGTAAGAAGAAATAGAGCTGCACCCCGGCTTAGGGGCATTTGAAGGGGAAATACACTCCGATATGGGGGCACCTGAAGCAGAAGACATACTCCGCCATGGGGACATAAGAAGAAAGGGATACACCCCGGCTTGGGGACGCTCAAAGAAAAGGAGCCACACCCCGGACTGGGGGCATACAAAGAAAGAAATTCACCCCACCTTGAGGGCACAAGAAGCAAAAGATACACCCCTCGCCAGGGGCATACGAAGAGGAAACACCCCGGCCTGGGGGCATAAGAAGCAGAAGAAACATACCCCGCCAGGGGGCATAGAAGCCATAAAGAATACGCCTCGGCTTAGGGGCATTTGAAGAAGCTGCATCCCGCCCTGGGAGCATAAGAAGAAAAGAGTCCACCCAATCTTATGGGTATTAAAAAAAAACATACCCCGCTATGGGGGCATAGAAATCATAAAGAATACGCCCCGGCTTAAGGCTATTTGAAGAAGAAGAATACCCTGCCTCGGGGGACATTGCAAGCAGCGATATACCCTGCTTGGGTGCACAGGAAGAGACCACACCCCACTCCTAGTGGCACATTGTAACGACCCGAGAATCCGATTACCGGGAAGGCCCGATAACCCGAGACTCGCACCGCCACCCACGAGCCCGAAGACTCGGAAGGGTTAAAAGGATGGTGTGGAAACTACACAAGCATCACAAATAATTACAGAAAATAAATAGTTATAATATTAAGCAGGAAACAAATTAACATTTTACATGGTCCACAATAAAATAACAACAACAGCAACAGTAGTCCACGACTAGTACAGTGACAAGAAAGAAAAGTACAGCAACACGTGGCATACCCCGGCTCTGACCTCTGACATTACCTCTGGGCACCCGCACCACGCTGCACTCCTGACGCGCTCCCCGAAGGTGGCGCCTCATCTGAAACACAGTGAAAACACGCAGGGAATGAGTCTCGGAACAAGACTCAGTAGGGATCACTCGAACCCTACCTCGTAAAACGAGAAACCACTATACTAGCGGTAGAAAAGTTCCTCGGAAAGGAAAACCCTGTACTCTAGAGAACCGGCCCTACGGCACGTAAACCGACACACGTGCCACGGTACGAGACTGAAACTCAACGGTCGAACTGCAAAACCCGAAGGTCGGAAACACACGACTGACAGTCTGTCACTCCGTACTCGACAGGAGTACCACCCACTAGAAGCACAGCCGGTAGCGTCCCCTGACGTCTTACACCGCGCCGCAGGTGAACCGCCTGACGTGGTAGGTCCTACCTGAGGCGCATACACCGAACAAGTAACCACAAACAAGTAACTAGCGGGGGTCACGCCCGTCGACTTGGGTCCAACCGCCCGTCGACTAGGTCTGGTCCTCTGACCGGTTTTCCCCCGTAGCCGGACTCTGGCTACCGACGAAGGGCCTACGGTAACCGGTCCACAAACCGTCTCAAAGGTGAATGCCCGTACACCACTCCCAGGTGAGACCAGCACCTCGTACTGGTGGGCTACGACTAGTGGAGGGTCACTGAAGGAGTAGACTCTCAAAACCACGGAAAACAACGTCCGAACCTGACGAAGTACGGGGGCCGTCCCACGTACCATCACCATCGCACAGTGACCACGGTCAGAGAAGAAACGGACGCACCGCCCACGGCCAAACGCATGACCAAGGCAAACGGAACCTCCGGACACCCAAAGACACGGTCTCGGAACTCCACGGGGTGTCTAGGGCACACACACGGCCCAAGAGGAACACCCGACAACAGGACAGATCACGCTAGGGACCCCTAGCGCGACAAGGAAGAACGCGCTAGGACCCCCTAGCGCGATAGGGAAGATCGCGCTAGGGCCTCCTAGCGCGACAAGATAGGTCGCGCTAGGGACCCCTAGCGCGACAAGGCAGATCGCGCTAGGACCCCATAGCGCGACAGAAACCGCCCTACTGCTCATCTTCTCCGATGAACGCGCCCCATTGGGGCAGCGCGACCATCAAGAACGCGCTACTGAAGTATAGCGCGTTCTCAGTCCACGCCCGAAAACGGCGGAAACGCCTAAAAACTCCAACCACGCCCCCATGCCTCCACCGGAGAGGGAGAAATCAAGGGGAATGACCCCCAAGGACCCCTAGCATGCTTCTAAGCCACCAAAACATGAAATAGCGGGCTAAAACCATAGATCAGGCGAGCTCTCCCCAAATCATGGAAAACCCCAAACCCGCTCAAACAAGCCTCTCTCGGCCTCCCCGCGGCCTACAAATCACGGAAACGAACGGAAAGAGGCTAAGGAACGTCACCCTACCTCAATGAAGCAAATGCTCCGCCGGATCGTCCACAAACCACGAAGAACGCTTTTAGAACCTCGCCTCCCCACGCTTCCCACGCTTGCCGTACGCCCGCACGATCATCTCGACGTCACCCACGTCCTCGCCGCGTCGCACCGCCGTCGTCTGCAACCGAAACAGTGGTCGCCGCGCTCGAACGGGAGAGAGGGAGAGAGAGGAGGGCGGCCACGGTTGGGGAAGGAAGGAGGAAGAAGAAGAAGAAAGAGAAAGAGAAAGAGGAAAAGAAAAAGAAAAGAAATAGGGTTATATAGAAAATCTGATTTTTCAAAAAAATACCGAAAAATAGAAAAATATATTTCTGGAATCCTCGGAACGCACCGATCGCAACGGTACCACTCGTGCCTGGGGGAACCGCCCGGTTCGCCCGCAGCGAGCTTCCGAAGAAAAAATCGAAACACACACCGGAAATCAGAAAATACACGGAGAAAAGTCGCGGAACGTCTCCGGGCCTCTGAAATGACTCCGGATCGTGCCGATCCGAACACGAAAGATGTCCGAAACGAAATTTCAGAAACAACAGAGCTGGACGCTCCGAAAATCAGATTCAGAACCCACGAAGAAGGATGTGAAAGGTCCGGGATATTACAGCCCTCCCCCCTTAAGGAATTTTATCCTCGAAATTGAGAACAACCAAAGGGGAAAGAAGAGGAAGACTCACTCAAACAGATACGGGAACTGCTGACGCATCTCATCCTCACGTTCCCACGAAGCCTCACCACCAGAGTGTCGCTGTCACCCGACCTTCACCAAGGGAATGACCTTGTTCCGCAGGCGCTGCTCTCGCCTATCCTCCACGCGGATCGGAAACTCTGGGAGAGAAAGGTCTGGAGTCACCTCAGGCCAAACCGAAAACTCGAGCACATGAGAGTCATCGGGCATATACTTCCGCAACATCGAGACGTGGAACACGTCATGCACCGACGCCAACTCAGGAGGTAACTGCAACCGGTAAGCAACCTCACCGATGCGCTCCACAATCGTGAAAGGACCAATATAGCGGGGACTCAGCTTCCCACGCCGTCCAAAACGCATCACCCCTTTCATGGGAGAAACTCTTAAGAACACATGATCGCCCACGGCGAACTCGAGGGGCTGCCTCCTACGGTCAGCATAGCTCTTCTGCCGACTCTGGGCCGCCAACATGTTCTGACGAACCAGGTGCACAACATCCACACATTGCTGCACCATTTCCGGTCCCGTCAAAACACGCTCAGCCACCTCGAACCAATCGAGTGGAGTCCGACAAGGACGCCCATACAATGCCTCATAAGGAGCCATGCCGATGCTCGAATGATAGCTGTTGTTATAGGCAAACTCCACCAACGGTAGGTGATGAATCCAACTCCCCTGCCACTCCAGGCAGCAAGATCTCAGCATGTCCTCCAAAGTCTGAATGGTCCTCTCAGACTGACCATCTAACTGAGGATGATACGCCGAGCTAAAAGCCAACTCCGTGCCAAGAGTTCGCTGGAAACTCCTCCAGAATCCAGAAGTGAAGCGTGGATCTCGATCCGACACGATCGAAATAGGAATCCCATGCAACGGCACGATCCGCTCCACATAAAGGAGAGCCAACTTGGACACGCTCCAGCTGACTTTGACCGGCAACAGCCACGTCACCTTCGTCAGCCGATCCACCAGCAACCAGATACTGTCCTGCCCAGTCGGGGTCCTCAGCAACCCCACCACAAAATCCGTGATCACATGGTCCCACTTCCAAGCAGGAACATCCAAGGGTTGGAGAGTACCACCTGGTCGCTGATGCTCCGCCTTCACCTGCTGACAGATCAGGCACCTGGTCACAAATTCGGCAACATCTCTCTTTATGCCAGGCCACCAGAACTGCCTCCGCAAGTTTCGATACATCTTCGTCGCACCTGGGTGTACGGTGTACCTGCTCCCATGAGCCTCGCGCAGCACTGCACGACGAATCTGCTCCTCCGCTGGGACGTACAACCTGCCACGAAACCTCGCAGCACCGTCCTCGCCGAGCTCCACATCAGCCATCGCAAGAATCTGGGGTAACTCAGGGTCCGCATGCTGAGCCTCTGTCACCTGACGACGGATAGCAGGAGTGACAGTCAGACTCGCAAGCACCGCCAACCCTGGCTCCTGGGGAATCTTGAGCCTAAAAGATACCTCGGGCACTTGTTCCCAGAGCCTCCACTTCCTCAACATCAAGGCACTGACCGCAACCTTCCGACTCAAGGCATCAGCAACGACATTCATCCTGCCCTGCTGATAAGATAGGGTGAAGTCATAATCCTTCATGAACTCCATCCAACGCCTTTGCCTGAGGTTCAGGTCCTTTAGCGAGAACACATACCTCAAACTCTGATGGTCAGTGAACATCTCAAACTTCTCACCGTACAGATAATGCCTCCAGATCTTTTGCGCGAAGATCACCGCCGCCAACTCAAGGTCATGGGTAGGGTAGTTTTCCTCGTGGGACTTTAGCTGCCGAGATGCATAAGCCACCACTCTACCATGCTGCATCAAAACGACACCCAATCCAATACCGGAAGCATCTGTACACACCACGAAACCTCCCGATCCAGAAGGCAAAACCAACACCGGAGCCGAGGTGAGCAATCTCTTCAGTTCCATGAAGCTCTGCTCACACTCCTCAGACCAGACGAAAGGCACATCCTTCCGCGTGAGTCAAGTCATCGGGGTCGCAATGCGAGAAAAATCCTGGATAAACCGGCGATAATAACCCGCAAGCCCCAAGAAACTAAGGAAAGTCACCCTACCTCAATGGAGCAAATGCTCCGCCGGATCGTCCACAAACCACGAAGAACGCTTTTAGAACCTCGCCTCCCCACGCTTCCCACGCTTGTCGTACGCCCGCACGATCGTCTCTACGTCACCCACGTCCTCGCCGCGTCGCACCGCCGCCGTCTGCAGCCGAAACGGTGGTCGCCGCGCTCGAACGGGAGAGAGGGAGAGAGAGGAGGGCGGCCACGGTTGGGGAAGGAAGGAGGAAGAAGAAGAAGAAAGAGAAAGAGGAAAAGAAAAAGAAAAGAAATAGGGTTATATAGAAAATCTGATTTTTCAAAAAAATACCAAAAAATAGAAAAATACATTTCCGAAATCCTCGGAACGCACCGATCGCAACGGTACCACTCGTGCCTGGGGGAACCGCCCGGTTCGCCCGCAGCGAGCTTCCGAAGAAAAAATCGAAACACACACCGGGAATCGGAAAACACACGGGGAAAAGTCGCGGAATGCCTCTGGGCCTCCGAAATGACTCCGGATCGCGCCGATCCGAACACGAAAGATGTCCGAAACGAAATTTCAGACACAACAGAGCCGGACGCTCTGAAAACTAGATCCGGGACCCACGAAGAAGGATCCAAAAGGTCCGGGATATTACACACATGAAGAGAATTCGCCCCGACTCGGGGGGTACATGAAGCGACGAAGAATACACCCCGCCTTAGGGGAATTTGAAGAAGAAGCATATACCCTACCAACGGGGGCACATGAGTCATCAAGAAAACACACCCCACTTTCGGGGCACAAGAAGCAAACATTCCCCAGCGTGTCGGGGCAAAAGAAGAAGAATCCCCCTCGGGGGCATAAAAAGCAAAGATACACCTTCGTGCCGGGGGCACACGAAGAGAATGCATTCCATCCCGGGGTTATGAGAAGCATAAGGCGCATCCCACCCTGGGGGCATATGAAGCGAAAAGAATACACCCTGGCTTAGGGGAATACAAAGAGAAGTATACCCCACTCTGGGGTAGAGGAAGCGGGAGAATCACACCCCCGTCTTGGGGGTATTTGAAGAAGAAATATACCTCTCCTCGAGGGCCTAGAAGCTATAGAGAAACTCACCCTGGCTCAGGGGCATTTGAAGAAGCTACGTTTCGCCTTGGGGGCATAAGAAGAGAAGAATACGCCCCGACCTTGGGGCATTCGGAGAAGGAATACATCCCGACCTCGGGGTCCATGAAGTAACATATATCCCCCCCCCCGGGGGGCATCTGAAGCAGAACACACAATATTCCCCGGCTTAGGGGAGCACGTGAAGAAAGGAATACACCCCGATGCGGGAGCACATAAGCATAAGAAGAAGAGATTACCCCGGCCAGGGGTCATGAGAAGAAGCAGAGTTGCATCTCGGCTCAGGGGGGCATATGAAGAGAAGTGTACCCCACCTTGGGGCATAAGAGGCAGAAGAATCAACCCCGACTCAGGGGTAACTGAAGAGAAGTCCACCCCATCCCGCCACAGGGGCACAAGAAGTAAAATACCCCCCGTCTTGGGGGCATATGAAGCCAAGAATCACACCCCCGTCTTGGGGGTATTTGAAGGAGAAGCCCACCTCCCCTCTAGGGCCTAGAAGCTATAAAGAACACGCCCCGACTCAGGGGCATATGAAGAGAGGTCCACCTCGGCCTAGGGGTATTTGAAGAAGCATACCCCGCCAGGGGACATAGAAGCCATAAAGAATACACTCCGGTTTAGGGGTACTTGAAGAAGCTACATCCCGCCTTAGGATCATGAGAAGAAAAGAGAATCCACCCCGGCTTAGGGGCCTTTGAAGGAGCATACCCCAGGCTCGGAGTCCATGAAGCAACATGCATGCCCCCGGGGGGAACATCTGAAGCAGAACAAACAACATCCCCCGGCTTAGGGAAGCATATGAAGAGAGGAATACACCCCGATATGGGGGCATGTAAACAAAGAAGAAGAATTCACCCCGCCTTGGGTGCATAAAAAGCAAGAACTACACCCCGCATCAAAAGCGGCAATACACTCCACTCTGGGGGCACTAGAAGCGAAATACACCCCGTGCCGGGGGCATATAAAAAAAGGATACCTCGCTCTGGGGGCATCAAAAGCAGCAATACACCTCACCTTGGGAGCACAAGAAGCAAACATTACCCCCGGTGTGTCTGGGAAGAAGAAAAGAATTCACCCCTGCCTGGGGACACTCGAAGAAAGAAGCACATCCCGCCACGGGGGCACATGAAGAGAACCCCTCCCGCCTCGGGAGTATAAGAAAGGGAAGAATACACCCTGGTCCAGGGGCTTTTGAAGAAACAACACGCCCCCTCTGTGGGAGACAAAGCTACACCCCGACCCGGGGACACATGCAGAGCATCCACCCCGCTCAGGGGGCACAAAGAGGTACACTCCGCCCTTGGCGCATAAGAAGCAGAAGCATCTACCCCGACCCGGGGCACAGAAACGAAGAGACATACATCCCGATCTGGGGGCATAAGAAGAAAGATATACTCTGCCCAAGCGGCATTTGAAGAAACAACATACCATACTTCGGGGGCACAGAAGCCGTAAAGAGATGCACCCCGACCTCAGGGGGGCATAAGAAGCAAGAGATACACCCCGTGCCGGGGACATATGAAGAGAAGCACTCCTCCGCCTTCAGGGGTAGAAAGAGAGTAGAATTCGCCCCCACTATGGGGGGGTATAAGAAACAAAAGACACGCCCCGTACCAAGGGCATATGAAGAAGAAACATACCCCGCCTTAGGGGCATATGAAGAAGAAGCATACCTCGCCTCGAGGGTCTAGAAGCTATAAAGAACATGCCCCGGCTCAGGGGCATATGAAGAGAAGTCCACCCTGCCTTAGGGGCATATGAAGAAGAAACATACCCCACCTAGGGGCATAGAAGCCGTGAAGAGTATATCCCACCATGGGGGCATTTGAAGAGAGCTACACCCCGCCTCGGGGGCATTAAAAAAAACATGCCCTGGTCTGGGGACATAGAAGCTAAAAAAAATATACCCCGCCTGGGGGCACAGAAGCAAAGAGACAAAACACACCCCTAAGGGGGGATGCACACCAAATGAAGCTACACCCCAACCTGGGGGCACATTAAGAGAAATACACTCCAGCACGGAAGCGTTAATGAGAAAAGAAGAGCAGAAAAGAAAGAAAAAGGGGCATACGAGGCAGACGTGGTCTTCGAGCCCGCCTCATCCCATAAAAGAAGAGAAGGAAAGAAAAAAAAGAGTCACGAGGCAGACATGGTCTTCGAGCCCGCCTCATCACACAAAAGAAGAGAAGAAGAGGAGGAAAAGACACATGAGGCAGACGTGGTCTTCAAGCCCGCCTCATCACACAAAAGAAGAGAAGAAGAGGAAGAAAAGACACATGAGGCAGCCGTGGTCTCTGGACCCGCCTTTTCACACAATAGAAGAAGAGCAGAACCAAAAGAAGACACATGAGGCAGACGTGGTCTTCGAGCCCGCCTCATCACACAAAATAAGAAAAGGAAAGAAAGAATGCACATGAGGCGAACATGGTCCTTGCACCTGCCTCTCTACAAGAGAAGAATAGAAGAAAAAAAAAGAGACATGAGGCGAACATGGTCCCTGCACCCGCCTCTCTACACAAAAGAAGAAGAGAAGAATATAAGAAAAAAAAAGAGACATGAGGCGAACATGGTCTCTGCACCCGCCTCTCTACACAAAAGAAGAAGAGAAGAAAAGAAAGAAATGATCATGAGACGAACATGGTCCATGCACCTGCCTCTCCATAAAAGAAGAAGAGAAGAAGAGAAAGAAGAGTCACGAGGCAGACGCGGTCTTTGCACCCGCCTCTCCACATAAAAGAAGAAGAGAAGAAGGGAAAGGGCAGTCAGGAGGCGAACACGGTCTTTGCACCTGTCTCTCCATAAAAGAGGAAGAGAAGAAAAAAAAAAGACAACAGTCACGAGGTGAACATGGTCCTTGCACCTGCCTCTCCATAAAAGAAGAAGAGAAGAAGAGAAAGAACAGTCACGAGGCGAACATGGTCTCTGCACCTATCTCCCCATAAAAGAAGAAGAGAAGAAGAGAAAGAACAGTCACGGGGCGAACACGGTCCTTGAACCCGCCTCTTCACACAAAAGAAGTAGAGAAGAAAAGAAGGAAATGATCACGAGATAAACATGGTCTTTGCACCCGCTTCTCCTCACAAAAGAGGAAGAAAAGAAGAGAAAGATGAGTCATGAGATGAACTTTTACCCCCGACCTTCAGCCACCCAACAGACGGAAACCGACTAGACCTTCCGCCGGCGGGGCGTTAAACCGACTAGACCTTCCGCCGACGGGGCGTTAAACCGACTAGACCTTCCGCCGACGGGGCATTAAACCGACTAGATCTTCGGCCGACGGGGCGTTAAACCGACTAAACCTTCCGCCGACGGGACGCTAAACCGACCAACTTTCAGCCATCGGGGCTTCAACCCGACAACTACCCCTCCATCGGCCTTCGGGTCGACAGCTATCTCATCATCGGCCTTCGGGTCGACAGCTATATAATCATCGGCTCCTAGCCGACAGCTACCTCATCATCGGCTCCTAGCCGACAGCTACCTCATCATTGGCACCCCAGCTGACAGCTTCCCAGTTAAAAAAATAGACATCTCGCTTTGGTTCGGATCCTCACCCCGGCCAGAGAACAAAAGAATAAACCTTCCATTTTGGTCTAGATCCTTCCCTGGCCAGAGAACAAAAGAGACCCTTCTCTTCGACTCTCACGTCCCGCTACCCAACGCCCCTCTGCTGGGCCATTTCAGCTGGGGCCCACTGCCAGGATTAATCCATCCGTCCCACCGCGCTTCCCGATTCTGGCTCCCGCAGCCCCCTCCCCAGCATCTTTTAGCCCTTATGGCTCACTCCCGTGATGTCCCTCGGGTACTATAGCCCGCTTCCCTAATATCCTTTCAGCCCTTTTACGGTCTGCCTCCCTAATACCTTTACTACCGCTACACTTATACGTAACAACAATATTTTCTTATGAAAAAAATAACAAAAACAACAAAAATAATAATAAAAAAAACAACAACAACAACAAAAATAATAACAAAACACAAAAAAAAACAACAAGGAAAAAAAAGGAGAATGCACGATTGCCCCGCTTGCATGGTTGCTTAATATAGAATAATACCTCCTTGGAATTTTCTAGGACGGTGCTTCCTTGCTAAATAATATCGTCCCGATTCCGGATGCACGGGCGTCACGGCGCACGCTCAAAGGGAACCCAATTATGGTAGGTGCACACGTCAAGGGGAAGAGTCATGGCTGAATCGCTCAGCCCAACTCACAAAATAAACCTGAGGCAACGCTCCCACACTTAGTACTTAATGTGTTCAATGGCCTTCGGCTATAGGGATTGCCCGAATTTCTTCTTAGCACTCTACGGAGACTTAAATTCCTGCACTCGCGTGAAAGGTAATCGTGAGGAAAAAGCTGCCTACCCCCATTGTAAAAAAAAAGGAGAAAAAAAAAGAGGAGAGAAAAAGAAAAGAAAAGAGAGAGACACGTGAATCCGAGTAGCCGGGAATCCCTATTGAAACACATGAGGAGACTCGCGCGAAATGGTGAAGCGAATTATAATAAGGATGAAACCTATTAGCCGGGAATCCCCATTGAGACACATGAGGAGACTCGCGTCAAACGGTGGAATCCGTAATAGAATTATAATGAGGATGAATCCTAGTAGCCGGGAATCCCCATTGAGACACATGGGGAGACTCACGCTGAACGGTGAAATCCGCTACCAAAATAAACAGATGGGGGCTGTGTGAAGCTACCGAAAGTCGAAAGCCTGAAACATATGTGTAGGTGCTAGAGTGATCCTCGAGTGTCACCCGGAAAATCTGCATATCCCTGTGGTTAGGGCTCTTTGTTCACACATTTGCACTGCCACGCCACATAGAATTACCTCGGGTGAAATGCGTGAATTTAGGCTATGCATGCAAGACGTGCGATATCCTCTTGATGGGTGCACCATCCCTCGATTGTGCCTCGCGGCCCGCACCGCATCTACGAATTACGGGTGACGTCCCTATCCTATCCCCTATAGAGGGAGCCGCCTTACTTGTATTTATGTTATGCCTGCTAATGAATGCTTGCATGCTTTAAAAAAAATGATAAAAAAAATAAAACAATATAAAACAATATAAAAATAATACAAAAAAGTATAATAACAATAAAATAACAAGAATGTGCGTCTGTAATAAACTCAATTTCGGTCATCGAAGCCTACGTTCCCAGTTACGACTCGTAGAGCCCAACCTTAGCCCCCATGGCCTACCTCTTGCCCTCGCGGCTCATTAATCTCCCAACTTCGGCTCTCGCAGCCCGCTTCCAGCCATGTCTATTCTGGCCTCCCTCATCGGCCCCTAAGCGGACAGCTTTCCAATTATTGGCTCCCATGCCGACAGCTTTCAATCATCGGCCTTTGAGCCGACAGCTTTTAATCATCGGCCTTCGGGTCGATAGCTTTTCAATTATTGGCTCCCATGCCAACAACTTTTCAATCATCGGCCCCTGAGCCGACAGCTTTTCAATCATCGGCCCCTGAGCCGACAGCTTTCAATCATCGACCTTCGGGTCGACAGCTTTTCAATTATTGGCTCCCATGCCAACAGCTTTTCAATCATCGGCCTTCGGGTCGACAACTTTCCAATTATTGGCTCCCATGCCGACAGCTTTCAATCATCGGCCCTTGAGCCGACAGCTTTTAATCATCGGCCTTCGGGTCGACAGCTTTTCAATTATTGGCCCCCATGTCAACAGCTTCCAATTATCGGCCGCTGTGCCGACAGCTCTTATATCATTGGCATCCACGCCAGCAGTCGCCCGGAGTTCTCCAAAAAAAAGAGAGAAGGGAAGAAGAGAAGAAGAAGGAAACAGAGAAGAGAAAAGAAAAAGAGAAAAAAAGGATAACAAAAAAGAGAAGAGAAGACCAACATATCAGGTCAGTTCCCGGCACCCCATCAGCGCTGACGAAGAGACAAAGAGACCAACAAACCATGTCAGCTCCCGGCACCCTGTCGGCACTGACGAAGAGACCAACAAACCAGGTCAGCTCCCGGCACCCTGTCGGCACTGACGAAGAGACAAAGAGACCAACATATCATGTCAACGCCCGACACCCCGTCGGCACTGACGAAGAGACTAACAAAGCAGGTCAGCTCCCGGCACCCTGTCGGCACTGACAAAGAGACAAAGAGATCCACATATCATGTCAGCTCCCGACACCCTGTCGGCACTGACGAAGAGACAAAGAGATCCACAAACCAGGTCAGCTCCCGGTGCCCTGTCGGCACTGATGAAGAGACAAAGAGACCAACATATCATGTCAACGCCCGACACCTCGTCGGCACTGACGAAGAGAAGAAGAGACCAACATATTAGCTCCCGGCACCCCGTCGGCATCGACGAAGAGGAAAGAGACAAATACACCCACGGGCACCGCCCGGCTTATCCTTCGCCTACGCTACTCGTGGGTGGGGGGCATTTGTGGACACCAAAAATTACACACACAGATATCCTGCTCGGCCCAGCATCAACAACGGCACCAAGTGAAGAAAACCCGGAAAGACTGGTCACCCGAACTCCCCAAACAAATGAACACACTACCGTGAAGCCGTCTCCGGAATCACGACAGCGAAGAGAAATCAACCACCAAGAGCTCCACAATCCATGAGCCTCGAAGAAAAATTAAATGGGCCACAACTCGTGCTCACAACGGGCTCAAAACTGCCCATTTAGCCCTTCAGCGGCGCCCCTTGATGCTTTAGCAGCACGCCCCTGGAGCCTTTCAGCGGCACAGCCCCCATGGGCTTCAGCGGCACGCCCCTTGGGGGTCTTCAGCGGCACAACCCCTGTGGTCTTCAGCGGCACGCTCCAAGGGGGGCTGCAGCGGCACACCCCAATGGACTTTCAGTGGCACAGCCCCCATGGGCTTTCAGCGGCACAATCCCAAGTGGGGTCTTCAGCGGCACGCCCCTTTGGGTCCTCTACGGCACACTCTTTTGTGCCCAACGGCACGCCTTTTGCCCTCTTCAGCGGCACGCTTGGGCAACCTTCAGCGATGCACCCTTTTGGCCCTCCCCCGGCACAGCGCTAAGGCATGTCAATGGCTGGACGACGTGGTGCCCATGCCCTACCCATCCTTGGCGTGCAGTGAACCCTCTGAGGTGTCAATCAGGGATTGGGCCACACATGTTATTCCGCTGACATCCAGGATGGGGGGAGTCAAACCCCATCATGACGGAGCTGCTTCCCACCTTCGACGGCCGTGCTCCAAAGCTCCCGCTGCTGGGAGTATAAAACCACTCCCATTCGAGAAAAGAAAAAAGAGGAGGGAGGAAGAGACAGAGACACGCAGAAGAGAAGAAGAGAAGAAGAGCAAGAGAAGAAGCGAAGAAAGAAGAGGAGGGGAGGCTCCGCCTCCCCCTTTCTGCTGCTCCGTCCACCCACCACCGCCGTCCGCACGAAGAGAAGAAGGATAAGAAGAGAAGAAGAAAAGCTCGTCGCTCCACCTACCACCACCGTCTGTGTGAAGAGAAGAAGAGAAGAAGAGTGGGTGGAGAGAGGGAGTGAGGTCCGGGAGGGGAGGAGTCCACGCTCCGTTCCCCCCCCCCCCCCCACTGTATTTTCTTTTCCTCTTTCCTTTCATTTCTTGTTTTGCCATCGTTGCGATGTATTAGCCCCCTTGGGGCACTCCTCTTATGAGAATAGAAGTAGAAGTCTTGCAAATATTTTTTGGACGTCTTCCTCAAACATTTCTCCCGTGTTTGCATCCTTCGGTGTTTTACGCCCCTTTCCCTTTCTCCTTTTGTTAGGGCTTGCTTCCCCTTTGGCATTTTTGCTTTCGCTCACCCCTGCGTGCCCTCAGCGGCACACCCCAGCCGTGCCTTCAACGGCACACCTTCCCCGGCACGGTCCTTTGGACCCTCGCCCGGCACGCCCTGGTCAAGCCTTCAGCGGCACACCCTCCTGTGCCCTTCCCCGGCACGGTCCTTTGGACCTTTGCCCGGCACACCCTGGCTAAGACTTCAACGGCACGCCCTCTTGTGCCTTCCTTGCCCGGCACACTCCCCCCTCCTTCTTTCCAGGTGCACTCCCTCTTTGGCCAGTCCTAGGAGTACTCTTCCACTCACCGTTCCCTCCAAGTTTCCCGAGGTTTATAAAGGTGTTGCCGCCTTCGAGCGCCCACCTCCAGTTGTCAGGTTCCGTCACTCCATGTGGGCGCGTTCCATGTATCTCCCTTACGCTCGGGTTAAGGGGAGATGCTGCCGAATTTTCGTTAGAAACGATAACACATTAAAAGACAAAAGGAAGCAACAAACAAATGGAACAACCACACCTTAAAAAGGACTAAAAGAAAGCAACAAACAAACGAAAAGAACAACGGTGGAACACGTTCACCAAGGCAAGGGAACCGTAATCAACTCAAGGAGAACCAAACCGAACGGCAACTAGACAACTCGAACATCCGTCCCCACAAGAGAAAGAATGAAAGATAATCAAGAGAAAGAGAGAGACAAACACATGCACACTTAATAAAATCAGAAAAGAAGAAAAGAAAAGCCTTAAAAGAATTAGAGGGAGAGTGAGCCCTCATCGGTACACCCTTTTAGCCCCTCAGCAGTACACTCCCTCAGCCCTTCAGCGGCACAGCCCCAGGCCCTTCAGCGGCACACTCCCAGCCCTTCAGCGGTACACTCCCTCAGCCCTTCAGCGGCACTCTCCTGCTTCAGCCCTCGGCGGCACACTCCTTGATCCTCCAGCGGCACACCCCTGGCCCTCCAGCGGCACACCCTTTTGACCCTCCAGCGGTACACCCCCTGGCCCTTAGCGACACACTCCTTGGCCCTCCAGCGGTACACCCATTGGCCTTCAGCGGCACACCCTTTTAACCCTCCAGCGGTACACTCCCTGACCCTCCAGCGGTACACCCCTAGCCCTCAGCGGCACACCCTTTTAACCCTCCATGCGGTAAACCCCCTGGCCCCCAGCGGCACACTCCCTTGGCCCTCAGCGGCACACTCCCTTAGCCCTCTAGCGGCACACTCCTTTGGCCCTCAGCGGCACACTCCCTTGGCCCTCCAGCGGCGCAGTCCCATGACCCAGCGGTACACCTGAAACAATGATATTAATAAAGATAATAAGCTAAAAGAAAACATAATAAATAAACAAATAATGATACAAAACTTAAATAATGATAATAATAACAAACTCAAAAGAAAATAGAGAAATAATATCAAACAATAATGTTAAACAACAATAATAAATGATAATAAATTCAAAAATGTGAATAAATAAATAAGAATGATAAAGAAATAAGCAATAATAATAATAAGCTTAAAAGAAATAATAATAATGATAAATCGACAAATAAATGATAACAAAAATAACTAAATAATAATAACAAACTTAATAATAACAATAGTAAATGAATAAATCACAAGAAAAATGAATAAATAGTAATAAAGAATTCACTCAAAGATATGTATAAATTAACGAATAATAATGATAAAATTTCAAATGATAACAAAACAATGAGATCCACTTTGCAGCCCTGTCTCTCTCGTGACCCGGTGCCGAAGGAACAACAATGTCGCCCTTCCAGGTTGGGCCTGAGTCTCGGGAATCATCCCGAACTGGCCGTGACCCGACCTCGCCTCGGGCTGACATTCCGATTAAACCGGATTCATTTCTCCGACCGGATCCCTTCCGAGCCGCCACTAAAATCGTCGCACGCTCGGCAGACATTTGAACGGGTTCACCTCGGTTTTCGCCGCATTTCTATTATGGACCTGTGTCTGAATATGAAAAGACCCGTGAGCAACCAATATGACCGACTGCTCCCTCCCCGACATGGTCGTGAGCCAGCATTGCTCCGGGTCGATAGCCCGTTAAATCGGATTCATTCTAATGGGATTCGTTCCCGTCCTTTCATTGAAACTGTTGTAAACTCGGCATACATTCGTACGGGGTCGTTTCCATCAACGTCGCACTTTCAATATGGGCCCTTGTCCGAACATGAAAAGATCCGCAAGCGACCGACAGAATCGGAATAGAACGAGACGGCTCTCGCCACCCCTGGACTCCTTCCATGGGAATATCAATAAGGCCTCCGTGGGCCACACTTAGACCTCGGGCCTGACCCGATCATGTTCATCGTCTGGCTCATATCCTCGGTCTATAGCCCGCTCCTTTCAAACACGTTTTCGATTCTGGAGTCTAGTCCTGGGACTCTCCCCCGTTGCCCTCCGGCTACCAGAAATATTAATGATGCCCGCGCAAGCCTCGTTCGGACCACGGGAGGCGCCCCCGGCATGGTCCTGACTCGACCTCGCACTGGGCTAATAAATCCACTAGCTTCCTGCTACACTAGCCGAGATTCAACCGAATATTTTCAGTGTCTCGGAATAATAAACTTGTCGTATCCCGGCATGCATATGTTCTAGGTCCTCCTGTGACGATTACAATATTCTCAAGCCGGACTCCCGTCCGAATATTAAATGATCTCCAGAATGACCGACATGTTTCGAACGCCCGCTTCTCCGGATACAGGGCTTTTCAGTCGATTCAAGGGATATTCCCTCGTCGCCCCTTGGCACCGGAAATATTAATGATGCTCATGCAAGTCTTGTTTCGACTGCGGGGGGGCCCACCGCAGTATGGTCGCAGCATGCTCTTGCACCGAGCCAACAGATTTACCGGTTTCCGACCGCTTTAGCTGAGGTTCAGCCAGACGTTTTCCGTTCTTCTGAACAGTAAATTGCCGTATCCTGGCATACATATGCTCCGGTCTTCCCGCGACAATCGCGCCTTCCCCGAGACGGACACTCGTCCGAACATCAAATGGTCAGCACATGACCGACATGATCTCGAATGGTTTTCTTCTCGCCCTCGCGTGAGGATCTCAATACCTCGTAATAGACTTTTCATGCAATTAATCTCTTGGCCATGAGGCCCTGAATCTCGGCGATTAATCAAGGGTGTTCCCTCGTATGGGGGATGTAAATGACGTCGTGACCTTTACGGCGCGGCGGGTTTTGGTCCCGACGCGAACCACACAATCGTCTGACGAAGTCAGATCGAGCGCACCATGGGCTCTTCGGAGTCCGAATAAATTGTCACTTCGGTGACTGGCACACCCACGCACTTAATAGACGAACCACCCGAACCAGCGAATTTTAGTGCGTCCACATCATCTTTATTTTGATCGCTTCTCCTTCTTCCTCCTCTGATGTGTTCTATAATATCGTAATCGATTTTATGCCGATAGAATAATGCATCATTTTTGCAGTCTTTTCTATGTATCCCCTCTGATGTATGGGTCATATATAATATCAATGTTTGAATGAATGAATGGTACGGGCCGCAGTTGTTGCCTGCTATTGCCTCTTTAAAGCTATGTCCTTATTCCCCTATGTCTTCTTCTAGATTCAGCAGCATATTATTCCCCTCCCCGGCTCGATGATTAGTCTGTTATTTGGACTATTTCTCGAAGAGTTTTCGTGCTTGTTCCAGAACCAGGGACAGACCATCCCTTGGCCCCTGGAACAAAGTATAGCTATATAATGACCGTTGTTCATGAGACTCCGGAGTTTTAGATGCTTACGTTCTGCCTACCAACATTATCGAAGTCATTCCTGGGCCAGAGACAGCCATCTCTTGGCTCCCAAGATGATGAAGGATAACATCAAACTGTCCCCGGGGCTCAGCACAGCAATGGTGACAGGGGTTCTCTATACTCTGATTTTTCCCCAATTTCCTCTCCGATTTTGGCCTTCCTATGAAACCCAAACTTAATCCAATTGGAATTTGATATACTGATCCATTCCGATCCCAAAGAAACCCTTTGTCTTGGCCTGAATCATCGAAAACCCAAAAACAGGGTCCCGTAAACCCTTAGAAACCATCTCGGTGCCACCATATCTCTCGGCACCACGCACAGTATAATAGGTAAAATGCTCTCGGCGCAAGCCTTCTGGCGCCGAGAACCCATCCGCCCCAGGGCGCGCCGAGAACCCCCCTGGCTATTTGGCCCTTGCGCCGAGAACCCCCCTGGCCTCTTTGCCTGCGCGCCGGGAACCCCCTGGCCATCTTGCCTTCACGCTGGGAACTTATATGCACACTTGAGCTGCGCCGAGAAACCACCATGCCATCCCATTGAGCCCCCGGCACCTTGATCAAACCCACCCAGGGATACCCATGAGTCACTAGACTTGGCCCGGGGATAAATATGAAGGGGGAAAGACTCCCTTATGTTCCACTGTCTCGTATCGGACTTATGAGTAACCCCTTTAGCTCGGGAGGGCTCTGCCACTGCATGAGTTCTGCCAGCTTCCGTAGGGGAAAATCAAACATTGCCCCATGGCAGATACACGGTCCGGGAGGTTCAGTACCTCTCTCTCTCTCGACTTTCATCTCAGCACTCCGTGGATGATAGCCTATTTCCCCCCTGGGCATAATCCAGATAAAGGGGAAATGCTTCCGAAATATCGATTGACGCTCTAACCTCGACAAGCCCCGGGAAGCGTATATCATACACCTCCCGTCTGGCTCAATTCTTCGGGGGATACAAATACTTCGAGGCCCTTGGCCGGATGAGAAACGTGAAAAGGGGGACATGTCCCTGATGATTGTTCAGGCCCCATCCCGCCACTGTGTGGACGGTGTCCTATTCTTACCCAGCATGATCCACATAAAGGGGTCACGTTGATTTAATAATCTGTCGTCTATTCAATTACGTTCCTAGAATAATAGGAATTTCAATATTTTGCACCATCAATTTCAACCGCCCCTAGCGGCCTCCTATTTTGGCGTTTAATCAAGGGTTGTTCTTCTTAGGAAGGACGTAATTAACGTCATAACCTTTATGGTATGACGGACTTTTGGTCCAGACACGATCACTCACAATCGACTGATTAGAAGTCAGATCGGGCGCACAATGAAATCGTCACATATGTGACTGGCACGCCTAATAATAAAAGAATAAGAATGTAAACTTAAAATCCGCGTCCACAAGTCTGGCACGCCCGGTGGGACCGAGTCTCCCTTCATCTTTACGCCAAAGTAAGGAGCCCGGTGGCCTCTCTCAAAAGTCTAACTGTGTGTTAATCTTACTCGCAGAAACTACAGATGGAGGGTGGACTAGTTGCTGTTCACATCGGCCAACAAGTGGTCGATGGCCACATCCACGGAGGGTACCTGGCGGTGCCGATGGAGTTCGGATCCATGCCTCTAGCGGTGGGTCTACCCAATTGCTTGGGCCTCGTATTTGTCGATCTGCTGCAAGTCGACAACGAAGCTGAAAGGATCGCCATGATAGAGACCACGATGGTGCCAAAAGCCGAGGAGGGGAAGACGGCAGTTGCTCCTACCGTCGTTTCGTGCCTTGTCCATCACCTGGGAAAGAAGACCGATGTCTCTGCCACTGCTGGTAGGAGAAGAAGAAACAACCGGAGAGGCCGGTCTGCTGCAACCGGAGGCTGCCCGTCGGCCTCAAGAAAGACTATGATGGTAGGAAACATGAGGGTGAACCTCAACGGCCGCCCCATGAATGCACGGCCCGACAGGGTCATTCCATCGGTCCATACCAACAATAGATTCCAGCCGTTGGCCACCGGGAGGGCCAATTGGGAGAACAAGGGTAGGCAACCGCTGGCACCTAAGCCGACCAAGTTCAAACAAGTTTGGGTGCCAAAGAAGATTCAGAGCTGGGCACCAGCTCAAGAAGAGTGTGTTGCTGCCATCCGCCCCAAGGCCGGGGGCAAGAGACATGAGAGGGATGAAGAACATATTGCGGCCGTCCGCCCCAGCACCGGGGCAGGAGATGGGAGAATAAAGAGAAAGATGCTACTGTCGCTCACCCCGGGAGGAGGGGCGGAGATTTTCGAAAGAGAGACGAAGGAAGAGCGGATGAAGTCACTTCTATGGCTGCTCCGCAGAGATCCAGGGCCTGCGCTAGATAGGCCGATGTGTTCAGATATCCCAGATCAGAGTACTTGGCTGCTCAAGTCTCGAGGCTGGCCTATCAGCCGAAGACTCAGGAGAGGCTGCTGTCCCGTTCAGAGCTATAAGGGCCGAGTCGGGAAGAGATGAACCGGGTGGTTCAAGACTACTTTCATTGCCTAGGGAACTCCTCCCTGGGGCAACAAAGACTATCCCGTGCCTTGAGCACTGCGGAGGGAGAAGAAAGAGAAGTGATGCTGGAGGCTTCGTCCTCTGACTCCAATGACTATGAAGATAGCCGCAGGGCCAGATATGATGAAGATATCTACCAAGAAGAGACAGAAGAAAAGAAAATGTCTGTATTTGACCGTCTGACATATCCTGGACAGGTCAAGAGAAGAGTTCGCAGGCAGAGAGGAAGAATGCAGATCCTTGCTTGCAACATGGCCGGCGTCGCCGGAAGATATGGTATGTTACCAAATCAGTCAGAAGAATTGATCAGCCTGGCGCACAGACCAGGTGCAGTCACGAGAAGAAGCAAGGCAGCGAAAGATAAGATAGTAGCTGCTAATCAAGACGACCTCTCGGTCGTCAATGAAGCCCGAAGAGTCACCACGATGACAGTAAATGTGGTGACTACTGAAGAAGAAGACAATCCTCTCTTAGACCCCACTGAAGGGACTTCATGGGAGATGCAAATTCCAGCCACCATGGATCCCATGATCCAGATGATGTTCATGAGGTACCAACGGGAAATTGAATCTCTCAGAAGACAGTTGAATGAGAGGAATGAGCAGACACCTGTTTCTAAGCAGGCCGAGCCGGCAGGATAAACTTCTAGCTCAACCGAGGTGGCCGTCCCAACTGTTCCTCATTTGAATAGTGAAGGCAGAGCGCCAAGTCAGCCTCTTCCACAACAGGTGACAGCCCAGCCCTCTACCTCTCAAACACAGTCTGCTGTGCCAGCGTCTCAGCCGATGTTGCGTACGACGGTCATGACGGCCCCTTTCAATCATCAGCAGGCATATTTCTTTCCAGAACCAGTAGATCCGGTTGTGGCAAATAAACTGATGATCGAAAAGATTGTTGAGATGAAGCTGTCTGAGAAAGTCGGAGACGATTCTGGTACCTATGACATCTACAAAGTACCATACCCTGCATATTATGCTGCTAAGAGATTACCACCAGGCGTCAGCAAGCCGCCGAAGTTTGAAAAATTCAACGGCCAAGGCTCTCCCAGAGAACATATAGCCTATTACATTATAGTTATGGGCGACCTGGCAGCTGATGAAGCATATTTACTGAAATTCTTTGGCTCGTCCCTTACAGGGTTAACCTTTGAATGGTACTTCAGCTTGCCAGCGGGGTCGGTAGCTGACTGGCCCGATATGCAGCAAAAATTCCGAGACAGATTTCATGTTACAGAAAGGGAGATCACAATAGCTGAGCTATATGCATCCAGGCAGAAGCAAGATGAGACCGCCCTGGATTATATAAAAAGATGGAAGAATCTGGCTATGAGATGCAGGCGACCTCCCCATCAAGAAGATGCAGTACAGATATGCAAGCAGAATCTCAGAAGAGAAGTGCTGGAAAAGATGATCGGGGCAGATGTCAGGACATTTGACCGTTTAAATAACATAGTGGCAGAGGTCGAAACGTTCCTATCTAAGCGTCCGATCACCAATGTCCCTGCTATGCAAAAAGGGAAAGTTGTTGATCGGCGGCCACCGCATTCAGAGGCCAACACTGTTGATTTCGAAACCTTTGAACAGCAGAAAGGAAAAAACAAGGCAACTGAGGCTCCTCCGCCGGCAGGCCCAGCAGAAATGAAAGAAAAGGTCTCCCTAAGAAATAAGATGAGGAAGGCATATTCATTCCCCAAAGATAAGACAGGTGCACTGTTCAATTGGGCTTACAAGTTCAACAAAGTAACATTGCCCGAACCGAAGAGACCTGCTGATGCAGCGAAGAAAGATGACCCAATGTTCTGTCCATATCACCAGGGACTGGGGCATACTATAGAAAACTGCTATGTCTTCAAAGATGTCATGGAAAGTATGTTGAAAAAGGGTGAGCTGCAATTGTGAGATTACCAGGTGGACCCTCCACGCCCTCATGAACCTCCAGCAATGAGGATGGCTGCAAATATGATTTCTGTATATCAGCAATTACCCGAAGAGGCTGTTGAAGAATGCACCAGGTGCACTTATGAAGCATGCTTCCTTACCCCATTTAGGGATCAGGAGGGGTGGCAGACAAAGCCAGTGAAGACCAGAATGAGGACACATGTTGCCGGGACAACTGGACCATCCATTCAGAATGCCACTCCAGAAATAGGTACACCTCCAGCAAAATCAATTTGGCATCTAGCTGAGACACAGTCAGTCATCCGAATCCCCACCTACAATCGGAGGAGATAGACTCCGCTTCCCACACAAAAAGAAATAAGTTCGGAGGCAAAACGCCTCCAACTGTACATCAACGGGCTTGACGAATATGAACATACTGAGCCAAAGCCCCTACTGGTGAAAGATTACATACTCTGGGAGCAGCTAGAAGAATTGACCATTGAAGAAAAACCAGAGGAAAAACAGGGAAAAGATAGTACTGAACCCTTCTGGGGGCAGGGGCCAGCAAAGCCAAAGCACCAGAAGAAGAAAAGGCAGCCACAGAACAGAAGAAAAAAGAAAGTCATGACAGTACACTGTAATACACTCTCGGTGTTGTTCACCTTGCCTGGGGAGGATGATGATACAGAGGCATCGGCCACGCCATTGGAAGCCAACCATGCTGAAGCTTCAACCTCGGCGCATGCTACCCGTTCTGGGAGAAGATGGGGACGTCCCCCGCCAGCCAATCATAATATCATTTTCAGGGGAGAGCAACCCTATCAGATATCGGAGCCTGAAATGCGGGGTGTCTAGATCCCTCCTCCGGCCAGTCTATACCAAGAAGAGAAGAAAGGGGATGGAGCTCCGTCATTCCTTGAATTTTTATCTAGTTTAGAGGGCGAAAAGCCAGTACAAACTGCTCCAGCCATAAGTAACAAGCACCAGCAGTCAACAGCTCTGAAGCCTAGGCAGGGTGAGAAAGAAGAAAAAGGTTTGTCCAGCAACATCAAGGGCCGTCTTTCCAGAAGAAGTCCCTCAAGAAACCAACCAAGGAACTGAGACAAGAAGCGGGCAGGCAATGCCGCAAGCACCTGGGGAACCTCCAAAGCCCCGCTGGGCAGAAGAAATGCAGCTCTCCAATGTCCGGGTAGGCAACTGAATTATGAGAACGCTGAAGAAGCTCCCTACCAGATTCTCTATATGGGAAATCGTTTCCTTGAGCGAAGATGCCCGCCAAGCAATTATTGATGCCCTACGGTCACCAGCACAATATGAAGCACTACTCACAGAGGTCAATTCTGGGCCGACAGTCACTTTCACTGAAGATGACATGTTGATTCCAAATCCCAGCCACAACAGGCCACTATACATGAGAGGACATCTCAACTGTCAGCCATTAAGCCGGATACTGGTAGATCCAGGGGCTGCTGTAAATATTCTGCCATACCGCATCTATCAAAAATATTATTTTGATATGCACCTCACGAAGGTCAGGGACATGAAGATTGCTGACTTTAACCAGAAGTGTGAGACACCTTTGGGGGTAGCAGATTTCAACCTCACCCTGGGGGACCTCACTACTGTGGTGCGATTCTATGTGATCGATTCCAACACCACATACAAGGCCTTGTTGGGGCGACCGTGGTTGCATGAGTACCAAATAGTGCCTTCCACACTGCATCAGTGCATTAAGTACTGTCATGATGGCAAAGAAGAAAGGGTCTTCGCAGATTTGCACCCCTTTTAAGTCTTCGAGTGCCATATGCTCGATGCATCCTATTATGCTGACATGCTGCAAAAAGATAAGAAGAAAGAAACTGTGACTAGTCAAGAGAAGTCGGTAGCGAAGACAGAGGATTGGTCTCCGCCGCCACCACGGGACTGTGCCAAGAAGCATGAGGTATCCCATATCTCTCATGTTGGGGATTTTGCACGGATCACACCTCCAAGCATCCATCCCGATGATACTGATGAAGAAATGAAAGAAAAATATGCACAAGTCAGTGTACCGGAAGGGCTGGTTAAGCCAGTCACCAGTTTGGAATGCCAGACAGTGCTGCCACTCAAGATTATGGAGGTCCCTCGTTTCTGCGAGCCTCCCATCATATTCTACACCGGGGAGCCTGTTGAGGAGGACAATCAGGACTGCATGATTCCGGAAGAATCCACAAGCCGAATGGTGCCAATCACAGGCTTGGATTACACCACGCAACGGGTCTCGCAAATGTTCTTCAAACTTCAGATGCCTTCACTGCAGCCCGTTGCCCAGAAGAAAGCATTCCAAGAGCTCTGGGATCCGCCCCAGAATAATAAGGAATTGATGAAAATCACCCAGCACCCGGGATTGGGCTACACTCTACAAGAATACTATGAAGCCGAGGTAGATGTCATCTCCGCCTTCTTTTCACATGAAGATCCTCCTGGGATGGGCTATGATGATTACCCCTCAGAAGATGAAGAGATTATATATCAGTCTATACCGGATGATGGGCCTTCCAATAACCAGCCCGAGGCAGAAAAGTCTGATGAAGCAAATGTATGCCGGTGCTGGGAGGAACTATCCTGCAAGGAAGACCTGTTCTAGGCCGAAGCAAAGTTTGACACGGGAACCCCGGATGAAGACCGGATTTCTAATGATACAAGAGAATGCTTAGAGTTTGAACGTATTCTGGAAGAAGTTCAAGCTCTACAACATATAAATTCCCCAGAGGAATCTACGCCAGCAAGGCCTCCGGAAGTGAAAGACCTAATCTTTGAGCCTTACACGGAGCCGGTCGTGTCCCATGGTCAGGCTGAACAAAGTCACATGGTTTCTGCGCTATATGATGAATCATCATTGGCCGAGGTCCGACAAGAAGAATTAGAGAATTCTGAAACTGAAGAAAACTATATCCCGGGGGGCTTCGTCAATTTGCAAGAGGCTCCTCCCGAAGTTGAAGATGGTGGCCAGGCCACCGTTGATGAGCTCGTGGAAGTAAACTTGGGGACAGAGGAGGAACCAAGGCCAACCTTTCTCAGTGTTCGGCTGGAACCAAAGGTCCAAGAACATTACATACAATTGCTGAGGGAGTTCAAAGACTGCTTCGCTTGGACGTATGATGAAATGCCAGGGTTAAATCCCGATGTAGCACAACACCTGCTGGCGATTAATTCAGAAGCCAATCCCGTAAAACAACCGCCCAGGAGGATGCGACCTGAGCTGATCAACCAAATCAATAAAGAGGTCGACAAGCTTATTGATGTTGGCTTCGTCGAAGAAAATCAGTACACTACATGGCTGGCGAACATAGTCCCCGTGAAGAAGAAAAATGGGCAGATCAGAATATGTGTTGATTTCCGAGACCTTAATAAGGCTTGTCCGAAGGATGATTTCCCAGTACCAATTACTGAAGTAATGATTGATGCAACCATTGGTCATGAAGCCCTGTCATTCATGGACGGTTCATCCGGATACAACCAAATTTGGATTGCTGAAAAAGACAGAGTACACACTGCATTCCGCACTCCAAAAGGGATATTCCACTACAAAAGAATGCCGTTCGGCCTTAAGAATGCCGGCGCTACTTACCAAAGAGCCATGACGAAAATTTTTGACGATTTGCTCTTCAAGAAAGTGGAGTGCTATATTGATGACCTGGTGGTGAAGACCAGAAAGAAAGAAGATCATCTGCAGGACCTGAGGGTAGTGTTCCAAAGGTTGCGAAAATATGAGCTGAAAATGAACCCTATGAAGTGCGCCTTTGGCGTGACCAGCGGAAAATTCCTTGGATTTATTATCCGGCACAGGGGTATTGAGATTGATCCGTCCAAGATCAAGACTATTTAAGAGCTCCCCCCACCGAAGAATTTGTCTGAGCTAAGATCTCTGCAAGGGCGTCTGGCCTACATCCGACGATTTATATCAAACCTGTCGGGTCGGTGCCACCCCTTTCATAAGCTCATGATGAAAGATGTGCCGTTCATGTGGAACGACGGATGCCAAGAGGCTTTTGAAAAGCTGAAGGAATACCTCAAGACCCCTCCAGTATTGGGGGCACCAGTCAAGGGCAGCCCTTTAATCCTCTATATAGCAGCCACGCATTGTTCGCTTGGGGCAATGTTAGCTCAAATAAACGAAGATGGAAAGGAGCAAGCCTTATATTACCTTAGCAGAAGGTTGATCAGGATTGAAGAAAGCTATACTTACATAGAGAAGACTTGATTGGCACTGGTTTTCGCTGTTAAGAAGCTCCGACACTATATGATGTCACATGAAATCAGATTGATATCTGCAGCAGATCCGCTCAAATATATATTGACTCAGCCGGCACTCAAGGGTCGACTAGGCAAATGGGCTGTGATTCTGATGGAGTTCGACATCATCTATATACCTCAAAGGGCTATAAAGGGCCAGGCTGTGGCTGATTTCTTTGCAGAGCACCCTACACCAGAAAGCGCCATGCTCGAAACTGAGCACCCTGATGATGAAGTGCTCGAGGCCTGTCAAACTCAGCCAATCATGTGGCAATTATATTTTGATGGGGCATCAAGAACAGAAACTGATTCCAGTGGGAAAACAAGAATATGTGCAGGGGCCGGCATTGTGCTGAAATCATCGGAAGGAGAAGTGTTGCACACCTCCTGTTCTATAAATAAGCCCTGTACCAACAATGAAGCTGCATATGAAGCTCTGATAATTGGTCTCCAGGTCGCCCTCAGTATGAGTATTCGGATGCTTCAGGTATTCGGTGACTCAATGTTAGTGATAAAACAAATACAGGGAGAATTCGAAGTGCGAAAGCCAGAATTGAACCCCTATTATCAAAAGGCTATACGCCTCATGGCGAATTTCTACCACATTGAGCTCAATCATGTGGGTCGGGGACACAATGCTCAAGCTGATGCACTGGCAAAGCTGGCCAGCTCACTATCAGTCCCACCGATGATGAAACCTCGTTGGTCATGAGGCATATCATCTTGATCAATGCTAAAGCCCATCTCAGAATAAACCTTCCGTCTGTTCTGATAAAACCCTTCCACTTTCTGCATGAGACCCACCATGGTAAAACCTATCCAGTTTAGATCTTACATCTATTCTGATGAAACCTATCATATGTCCCACCGTGATAAAACCTGCAATTGATCGATTGGCACACTGCCCGATCAACGATGAAAACTGTCCGGTTTAGACCTTACGTCTATCCCGATGAAACCTATGAAATCCTTGCATTGGTATGAACCCAATACCGATGATGAAACCTGCTATTGATCGATTGGCACACTGCCCGATCAACGATGAAACCTATCCGGTTTAGACCTTACGTCTATCCCGATGAAACCTATGGAACTCCTTGTATTGGTATAAACCCAATACCGGTGATGAAATCAGCTACTGATGGAGCGGCACACTGCCTGATCGATGATGAAACCCATCCAGGGTAGACCTTCTGTCTGCTCTGATAAAAACACAACATATTTCCTCAAGTCAATCCGGACCTTCCGTCTGGATGGATAATGAAATCACATTCCTTTGCGTTAATGTTAAACCCCACATTAACGATGAAATCTACATCCCCAGCGAACGGCTTCGTGCCCAAGCTGCTACCCCCATTTCTTTAAGTCAATCCGGACCTTCCATCTGGATAGATGATGAAATCATATTCCTTTGCGTTAATGTTAAACCCCACATTAACGATAAAACCTGCGTCTTCAGCAAACGGCTTCGTGCTTAAGCTGTACACACATCTCTCGAGTCAATCTGGACCTTCCGTCTGGATAGATGATGAAATCCTATTCCTTTGCGTTAATGGTGAACCCCACATTAACGATAAAACTTGCATCTTCAGTGAACGGCTTCGTGCTTAAGCTGCTACACACGTTCTCAAGTCAATCCGGACCTTCCGTCTGAGTAGATGATAAAATCTCATCCCTTTGCGTTAATGTTAAACCCCCACATTAACGATGAAACTTACATTCCCATCGAACGGCTTCGTGCTCGAGCTGCTACACACATCCTTAAGTCAATCTGGACCTTCCGTCTGGATAGATGATGAAATCCTATTCCTTTGCGTTAATGTTAATCCCCACATTAACGATTACAGTCATGCTCTTGGTGAACGGCTTCGCGCTTAAGCCACGGAACACACTCAAGTCGACCCAGGCCTTTTGCCTGGGTGGACGATGAAACCCCATACCCCTTTCATTGATGTTAACACCCACATCAATGACGATGCATACACAAGTTGAGCACATGGATTAACAATTTACAAAGCCAAAGTCCTAGTGCAATAAAAAAAAAGAGACACAAAATGGGGCTAAAAATAGAGATGCTCCGCCAGACTTGTTCAAGCATTCTGAACAAGGGTAAAAATGGCCAAAACCCAGCTGTGGTGAAAACCTGAAAGGGCACTGCAGGCAAAATCGGGTACCCCGCCACGTGAAAACCCGAAAGGGCGCGTGGGCAAAAGCAAGAGGGGGGCTGGCTCCGGCGAAAACCCGAAAGGGCGCTTGGGTCAGTAATGTGGTAATTTAAAAAAAAAGTTCCATGCCAATGACATGCTACCTTCATCTCCCACCATTTACAAGAACCTTCCATTTGTCACTCAGCATCTTGCCCGATCAGCGATAAAACCCTTGCAGGATAGACCTTACGTATGACCTGATAAAGTCTTCATACCTCTTTCAAAAGTCCCCACCGACGATAAAATCCATCACCACTCTTATGAAACTAGCTATTGATCGATCGGCACCTTGCCCGATCAATGATAAAACTCTACCCAGTCTAGACCTTACGTCTATTCTGATGAAACCTATGAAATTCCTTTGCATCGATATAAACCCAATATCGATGATGAAACCAGCTATTGATCGACCGGCACCTTGCCCGATCAATGATGAAACTCTACCCAGTCTAGACCTTACGTCTATTCTGATGAAACTTATGAAATTCTTTTGCATCGATATAAACCCAATATCGATGATGAAACCAGCTATTGATCGACCGGCACCTTGCCCGATCAATGATGAAACTCTACCCAGTCTAGACCTTACGTCTATTCTGATGAAACCTATGAAATTCCTTTGCATCGATATAAGCCCAATATCGATGATGAAACTAGCTATTGATCAACCGGCACCTTGCCCGATCAATGATGAAACCCTATCTAGTTTAGACCTTATGTCTATTCTGATGAAACCTATGAAATTCCTTTGCATCGATATGAACCCAATATCGATGATGAAATTAGCTATTGATCGACCGGCACCTTGCCCGATCAATGATGAAACCCTATCCAGTTTAGACCTTACGTCTATTTTGATGAAACTTATGAAATTACTTTGCAGCGATATAAACCCAATATCGATGATGAAACAAATCGTTGATCGACCGGCACATTGCCCGATCAATGATAAAACCTGTCTAGTTCAGACTTTATGTCTGTCCTGATGAAAACCACATACACTTTCATGTCCCACCTACGATAAAGTCTGCCCAGTCTAGACCTTATGTCTATTCTGATGAAACCTATAAAACTTCTTTGCATCGATATAAACCCAATATCGATGATAAAATCAGTCACTGGTCGACTGGCACATTGCCCCGACTGGCTTTGAAACATACCCAGGATGGACCATTCGTCTATTCCGGATGATACTCTAAAACATTTTCATCCACATTTCTGCAAACAACCTCCGTTGCGGCACATATGGCCGAAAAAGACATCCGCTACTACCTACAAAATTCGGTTTAAGCACCCTCCGGATACTGTCACGCGGTGGAGCGAGTTCCCCATCCTTTCTCTGAAGGGGTGGACGCTCTCCTGCTAAATACGGGCTATCCGCATGAGGATTGCTAAAATCACTACCGAATCATTAGTAAGTAATGGTGATGCAACAAGTGAAGAACAGCCACACATGAGACCAGCATAAAGATTCATCTTCATTATATAAAGAAGAAAGAGTACAAAAGGATCCCCCGAGGGGGAATTGTATTACAAAAAAAAAGGAGAGAAGAGATGTTCACTGGCGTCGGAATATGTCTTCGAAGGCCAGAAGACCCACATACGGAGCAGCCCCCAACTCATGGAGACGAGCCTCCTCCTCCTGTAGCCGAGCAGACTCGTCCTGAAAAGATGCTACATGCCCCTCCAACAGAGCCACTTCTGCCACGAATTGCGGCCAAGAAGTTGTTATCTATGGCAGTTCAGCTCGGAGGTCAGCCAGTTCAGCCTCTAGAACGGTTATCCGGCTGCGCACAAATTGCTCCCGCTGTGCCAAAGACTGCAGTTGGCATTGGCGCTCCTGAAGAATAGAGTTCATTTTCTCCAGCTCAGATTTGCACTCTATCTTCTGCAACTTCAAAGCTGCCAGTCTGTCAGACATAATATGTGCCAAGAAATCTCGGCAATGTACAAATTTCAACAACAACAGAACCCGCTGGGCCCATATTTCCAGGGAACAACCCATCGCCTGTAGACCAGCGGTGAAACGCTCGGCTATCTCTTTCAACTGCAGATAAGTCAGTCCGGGCTGGGACTCCACTAGCTGGCGCAGCATGTCCAGATTTTGCCAGACGAAGCTCTCAGATGAAGCAAAGCCGAAGGAGGGAGAGGGGGTTACTGCGAAAGTCACCTCACTGTCAATGTCTGCCCATAATGCGACATCTGGCTAGGAGGAAGAAGACGGGAGATCTGCTGAAGATACCGCCTGAACCTTCTCTGTGATCTCTTGCGGAGCTAAGGGGCCTTCTACCTCCATCTCCTCGAGGAATGCTGTTTGAATGCTCGGAGAGGAAGAGCTAATGAGTGCTGGAGCGGCTGCTTCGCGGGTCCCTGGTGCAGTGCCCGCGTCTTCAACATTCTCCTCTCGGGCCACCTCCTCCTCAAACCCTAAACCCATGGAGATTGATTCTGGGCCAGCTATGGACAATAGTTCCATCTCTGTATCCGTTGCCTCTCCTTCTTCCATCTCTTCCTCAATGGTTGTTCCTTTCAGCGTTGAGACCGCATGGCCTATAGCCCGAAGAGGCCGGGGTTCAATCTCCATAATTGCTGTTATAGGAATTGCCGATTCGGGCGCAATGGTCATCACCGCGGCCGCTACAAAGGCAGAACCCCTAGCTGGGTCCGCTTCAGCTCTGAAATCCAAGACCCTGATTAGAGCCGAGCTATCCTCCGAGGTTCCCAAGTCCAGTAATGCCAAGTCCGTGGAGGACTGTATCCTCTCTGGCATGGGGCGAATGATCTCATAAATGCCTGCACAGGTTGCTGATGAAACATGGATGATTGCCAAGGCATCGGACGGAGTGGCTTCAAAGGCTGCAGTCGTTACTAGGCTAGCAATAGTGGGTTCCTGTGAACAGATCAACACGGCATCAAACAGCAAATAAAAGGGAAATCGGGGAGGAGAAGGAGAAGATACTCACTCCTAATGTGATGCCGACATCCTCAAAGGAATGCAGGGGAGAGGAAAACTCCGCTGCTGAAGCAACGAAGGGAGGGGTTATATCTGCCTCGGCGTCCAAGCCGGCAAACTCTTCTTGTAGCTCCTCCTCAGAAGACAGCACCAACAGTTTGGAGGGGGTGAATAGCGGAACAATGTCAGTACATACGGATGGGGCCTCTGGTTTGGAGATACCCTCCGCCTCGCTATCGCTAAAGCCCGCCTCTTCTCCCTCTGCATCGGAGGCAGTCGCGGAACTACTAGAAGATATTTCCACGCTGTCCACGGGCTGGGCAGTCATCTTTGAAGTATGCCGGGAGGTGGACCGGGTAACTACGCGCCTTGTGGTGACAATCTCCCATTTTGTCTGTGCTTTGTAACCCTCCTGTGGCTGAAACACATCTCCTCCCGCTGCTATTGTAGACACGCCATTCTTGACGTCTCATAGAAAGTCTCATATTACTATACGACGCCCCGCGATGGCCTACGCATTTCGAATCGCTCGAGTGCTTCCTTTTCCTGAGTCTTCTTCCGCCCTTTTCGGCATCCGGAATCGTCCCGTCACGGCATTCGGACGGCATCAACACCAGTCGAACGCATCAAGAGGTTCCGGAATCAAGAAGGGGGTCTGCCAGGCGGCCGCCGACGCCTGATCCAAGGACCCGGGTGGGTCTTAATGGGGGCGTCCAGGCCCCTGGACGCCCCCATGATTTTTTGATTTATTTTATTTTTTTTCTTCAGGGCCCAAAATTAAATAAAAAAAATAATAAAAAATAATAAATTAATGGAGGCGTCCAGGCATTTGGACGCCTCCATAAAGAGAAAATATAAAAAAATATATATATATTGCCAGTTGGCATATAAAAATAAAAAAATTAAAAAAAAATGTTATATATTAATGGAGGCGTCCAGGCCCCTGGACGCCTCCATAAAAACATGTAAAAAAAAAATATATATATATAAAATGCCAGCCTTGGCATAAAAGACAAAAATAATAAAAAATAATAAACTTTTGGAGGCGTCCAGGCCCCCGGACGCCTCCATTAACTCACTCACGGGCACCGGCCACCGAACGACGGTTTGTCGTGTGTGAAAAAAGCCAAATTTAGAGACGTCCATCTGACTGGACGCGCCCATTTCTGAATCACGAGGCGCCGCTTACAAAACCACGCGTTGTGCCAAACCGCGTGCGGCCGTCGTCGGTTTTCGGTGGACCTGTTAGAGGCGTCCGGGACCCTGGACGCCCCCATAAAAGTATTCTAAAAAAATCAATAAAAATAGAATAAAATATTATTTCGGCCCTGATGGAGGTGTCCAGAGTCCTGGACGCCTCCACCTTCCGGAACTCTATAAATAGAGGCCCACCCCCTCAGTTCTAGGGGAGCGAAGCAGTGATCCGATAGGCTGCCGCATCCCAGAGGCTACGGAGTCATTTTTCTAACCCGTGGGTTCTTTTGTAGGTGGAGGTTCTGCCGGCTTCTCGGGTGCTCACGCTCGCGAGAGGAAGGTCGTCTTCATCCACCGCGCTTCCACGTCGTCCCCACGCTGCCGGAGCTCCGCCGGATTTCACCCTCGGCTCATCCAATAAGCCTTTTCTTCCCCTTTTTCTCCATAGTCCTTTACATTCATCATATTGCATCATCTATCCCCCTTCACAAGGGGGCCTCTTCTCTTATACTTCTTACATCCATCATCTCATTTTCCTCCTACTCGAGTCCGAGAGGGGTTTAAAAGATAACACCAACCAGGTGTGTGTCTTGCCATCATTTCGTTATTTTTATCGCAAGGATTCGAATACTACACCTCCATCTTTCTAATCCACTTGTTATTTATTTGTCGTTGTCTTGCAAGGGTACCCGAGGAAAGCCCTCTCCGTCGGCCGGCCGGAAGGAGAGGAAGAAGCAACCCGCCATCTCCCGCTCTTGAGGTAGGCGCAATCACCTTCTTATTTTGGGGTCTTTTGGCCCCTGGCGATCGCATCTTATTATCGAGGCCGCGGCGAGTCACTTCCCCAATGGCCGTTTAAATTTCTGTTTCCTATATTCTCTTTATATTTTGTTATATATTCTGCTTATATCATCGAGGCCGCGGCGAGTCACTTCCCCAATGGCCGTTTAATTTTCTATTACTATAAATCTCTTTATGCTTTGTTATATTCTGCTTATATCATCGAGGCCGCGGCGAGTCACATCCCCAATGGCCGTTTAAATTTCCGTTCTTATATTCTCTTTATATTCTGTTATATTCTGCTCATATCATCGAGGCCGCGGCGAGTCACTTCCCCAATGGCCGTTTAAATTTCTGTTCTCATATTTTCTCTATATTCTGTTATATTCTGTTCATATTCTCGAGGCCGCGGCGAGTAACTTCCCCAATGGCCGTTTCAATTCTTGTTATTTAATTTTTGCATCATTCCCGTCCCCCCAAGGTCGCGGCGAGTCACTTCCCGCTATGGCCGTTTAATCCCCATATTTTGCTATATCATACTTGTCCCGCTTGCCCCGCCGGAGCAATCTCCCGTGGTGGCCCCTTCTCTCTTTCCTCTCATTTCTGTGTTGCAGCAAACAAAACAAACAAAAAAGAAGGAGCCCGCGCGCTCTCCGCCTCTTCCTCTTCCCCGCATCCAGCTCTTCTCCGAACCGCGTGACGTCGCTCACAGATTGGCGATCACGGTGGGACCTCTACTGCTTCCTCTCGGCTACCCTTGCAAGTTCGGCACCCTCCGTGCCCCTCCATCTTGGCGCCCGCGCGCGCCCCCGTTGTGCTCACGGCAGCACTGTCAGTTGTTTGGTTGTTTGTTATTATACGTCTGTTATTTTTGTTGTTTTCCCACTCCATATATCTGTCAGCATTCCATTGCATACATCTATTCCTCCTTTCTATCTTTTTTTCATTTTTTGAGGATCACCCTTTCCCGGTGAAGGAAGGACTCTCCGTTTGGGAATTCCTCTCAACGGACTAGAATCTCCTACACTGGGACCTCCGTAAGTCCCCGACATCGAAGAATCTCCTCTTCGTTCACTGGGCTGGTTGTACCATTGAAGTTCCCCGGAGTTAGTCATTTCGTTCGTGGTGAGACGAGAGACCCTAGCTGACACGGCGGTGAAACAAAAACAAACTAGGGTCCCCATTTTGTGTGAACTTCGGATCTCGCTAAAAATACAAAAAAAAATCATCAAAATCAAAACACAAAAAAAGGACGTAAAAGCATCCACTTGTTTGATAATCTCTGCTACCTACTTGCTAGTGTATGTTTTTGCGTTCTGGGAAAACTGTGAGCATGTCTCACGAGTCTTCTGAGGAGAACCACCCTAGTCGTGGTTTGACAGCCGACCCGCGAGTCTATGCTATGGACTCGGGTCCTTCTCATGACCCCTCGCATGAGGTGCATGTTACTGCCGGGGACACGTCCCCGCCACAGGATATCACTTCCTTACTGGGCGTCCTCGCCAACACGGAGCTTACCTCTGAACAGCTCCGGGCCTTCCAGGCCATTCTAAAGGGGAAATCTGTTTCCCCCACGCCCCAGGAGTCAACTCCGGCTATCGCACCTCTCCACGAGTCCGTGCAGGCCATTCCATCTCCTTCATTGGCGCAAGCCACCCAGTCTCCCTCGCTTCAAGGACAAGCGAGCCAACAACCTCCCTCATTCCAATTCCCGTCACAATCTCAAACTCCCGGTGTTCCTCACACACCGTTTCAGCCAGGACCAACTGTCGGTGGTCCGACAGTTCCCTCTCATTCCGGGTTTCCCCCTCAAGTCTCCGGGAGACAGTTTCTCCCCCAATGGCAAGTGCCACCTTCACCCCCAGAGGAGCTCGCCCAATCGCTCCTCAATAGGTTCAATCGCATGGATGAGCAGTTTCAAAATCTGAGAAAGATGGTGGACGTGAAAGCCACCCCGGAGGTTGCTTTGCCAATCCTCCCTGTCATTCATCTTCCTCCTTCCGAAATGCCCACGTACCGCAGATACAACGGTACCGGCAACCCCTTCATTCACCTCAAGGACTTCATGTATGAGTCCTCCTACTGGCAAAATGATCAGAGGTCCCTGGCGTACCTCTTTCGGAGATCATTGGATGGTCCCGCGCTTGAGTGGTTCTATTCTCTGGAGCCCCGCGAGGCCGAGAATTTTGAAGTAGTTCAGAGAAGGTTCTTGCAGAAATATAGGGATAGGGTCGGTCCCTCACTCTCCATTACCGACCTAGTGGCCGAAAAGGTGAAACCCGACGAGGATTTTGTCCGATATGCTGATAGATGGAGGTCTCTGGCGGAGAGAATAAGGGATACCCTCTCCGAGCCCGAACAAGTGAAAATGATTGTGTCTAATGCAACCCCACAGTTCAGACATGTCCTGGCCATGAATAAACTGACTACAATGGAGGAACTCTACGAAAGGGCCCGGTACATCCAAACCCAACTAAAAGACTCCCCCATCATGAATATGTTTGAGTCGCCGAAGCCCAAAGTGGTCAGAAAGACAGGCGCTGGTGTCCCGGGCGGAGCCACAGAAGGAGTCGTGACAAATGAGCAAGTCAGTGCGGTCAACAATGCCAACTATGCAGTCAACCCAAGGCCTCCACAAATGCCCCGACTACCCCTTCAACCAGGTCCTTTCCCTCTCCGTCCTCCACCCCAAAATAATCCACCCCAGGATAATATGCCTCCATTACGCCAACCCCAGCAACAACAACCACAACCTCAGCAACAACAACCACCGCTTCAGTACAACCAAGTTCCACCTCCAGGGAACTATGGTCCCCAACAGCAACAAAGGAGGCCGCTCGGTCCCAAGAGAGCCTACTATCCACCATTGCCAGAAACTTTAACAGACATTTTTAATGCCCTCATGGCATCAAACCAACTCGCCTTACCCAGAGAAAGGCTCATGTGGCCTCCCAATGTTGATACCTCCAAATACTGTGTTTACCACAGGCAGCCGGGACACACAGTAGATTACTGCTTCCATTTCAAAGATTACATACATGATATGAACGATGAACATCAAATAGATTGGGATGAGATGAGACGGTACGTCGCAGCTCTCAAGGCTAGGAGACCTCCTCATAGGCCACAGCAGCAGTTACAACAGCAGCAGCAGCAGCAACCACAACAACAACAGCAGCCTCAGCAGGCCCCACAACAACAGCCCGACATGGGCATAATCCAGAATCCACTACCGGAGCACCAACAGCCCAATCATCAGGTTAACCCCATCTCCTCCTTCCCGGAAGTCGGGAGAGAGCAGGTGTGGCACCAGGAAAGTACCTCCATTCTTTATACATCCAACCCTATCGTCATGCAACCCCCTCACCTTGCCCGGGTAGCACCTCTCTCCCATCAACCCGCATCGGTATCGCCTTCGCCATTTCCACTACCGTTACGCCCTCTCATCCGCACCCCAACCTCCTATCAACCGACACTTTGTACTACGCCTTCACACCCTCTCACCTTCCCCCACTCCCCCACTTTACCATCCACCTCTACCACATTTACCCCTACGCCTTCTAAACCCCTTATCATCCGTACACCATACATAACCCCGTCTTTCTCCACCACATCACCACTAATGCCTTCAAAATCACTCATCACCCACCGTCCGCCTCAAAACCTTTACCCGTTTCAAACCTTATCTCCACCTCCACCTTCCAAACCCCTTATCCTTCATAATCCGCGTGATATCCCCTCTACCTCCACCATGCCTCCACCTAACAAACCCCTCATCAGAATCCCTGCTCCCGTCATCACCCCTGCTTCATCAACAATTCCTCCACTACTACCCCTCAAACCCCTGTTAAAACCCACTGCTACCCCCACAGAGGTACAAAAACCACAGGCAATGGTGCTCCGGAGTGGAAGGATTTTCCACAGGGTTTTCCCCCACAACAGTCAGAATCCCGAGCAATCTCAGCCAGAGAAGGACGACGGAGAACAACCAGAAAAAGCTATCCCTGGAACACAGTATGATCTATTGAAACACCTGGACAAGACGCCTGCTCGGATCTCCATCCTGGAGCTTCTTCAGAGATCCACATCCCACCAGGCGGCCTTGATGGAATATCTTCAAAAAGTCATGGTTAATGAAGACCTCCCCGTGGAGAAGATTTCAACCGTCCTGACCCCAACAGACACACAACCGGCCATCATGTTCCACAACTACGAGCTCGCTCCCAAGGAGGCTCGGAAATATGCACTGTGCATTTTAATAAAAATTAATGGGGTATCCATAAACCCGTGTCTTGTGGACACGGGTGCGTCCATAAATGTGATCTCCATGAGCACTCTTCAGTTATGTGGGATCGACGAGGAACAAATAAGACCTTCCTCGATCACGGTCACGGCCTATGACAATAGCAAAAGGCCGCCGCAGGGGATGATTATTCTGAAGGCAGAACTAGGCCCCATGTCAATTCCCACGGAATTCCATGTCCTCGACATGGACCCCACATTCAAGGCTATACTGGGTCGACCTTACATCGAAGCCATGGACGCTGTGCCTTCCACCAACCATCAATGCCTGAAGTTTCCTTAC